>SZWC01000058.1:158397-301396 GCA_023375785.1 Penium margaritaceum | reverse complement strand
GGGGGGGGGGGGGGGGGGGGGGGGGGGGGGGGGAGGGAGGGCAGCGGAAAATCAGCCGACATCCAGTTTGACCTCTGCTCGCATGATAAATGTATTCGTATTGTTTGTGCCCGTGTACCCCTGCCCTCAGACACTGATTGGTTTGTTCAGTCACCCCCAAAAGTCGGTGGGACTAACGGAACTCTAGCTCACTGTGAGCGTACGGTTTCAAGGCAACACGCTCAATGAGCGCGTCAGTGTTGCAAGCTGCACCTAACGGTGCACAATGCACCTCTCGGTGCACCCCTCATCGATTGCCCCACCCGCAAAGGCTTCACCCGTCCTACAGCAGCCATGACTCAAGCACCGACACAACAATAGCAGCAGCAGCAACAGCAGTAACAGCAGCAGCCGCATTAAACGCAAGCCCGTAGCACTTTGGCTTCCAAGCCAGGGGGGTCACTTGTCCAGGCAAGAATCAACGCCCAGAGACGCGTAGATCTACGGAAGCGGAAGCCGAGCGTCATATGGAACATAATGACCTATGTGGTCATCGCGGGTGAGCCACGGGCTACATGTACCCTGAGCCCTCAGGGGGACCGGACTGAAGGGAACGTTTTCCTTGACAGACAGCAACACGTCAACCATGTGGAAACACATGAGAAAGAACCATCACGAGAAGTGGAAGGAGCTCAAGGCCTTGGAGGCTCAACAGAACCTGCTTAACAAGAAGAGGAAGGCTGCCTCGACAGCTACTGAGGTGGATGGTACGAACACCACGGTTGCTCGTGGTGCTACGGGTGTAGGGCTGATGTTCAACAAGAGGTACTTCCAGTCTTGCATCTGGAAACATGTGGTGGACAAAAATGTAACATTTCTGAGCATGGAGTCCGCTTGGTTGAGGGTAGCCTTCTTGCACTGCCACCCTTTTGCCATCTTGCCGGGGAGAATCACTATCACATGGCTCATCAAGTCAGGTGCCACTGCTTTTCGCAAAAGACTCTGCAAGATGTTTGCTGTGCTTGTGTCCGGGGTGTCTTTCACCACGGACGGGTGGCAAAGTGATGCCAACCACAATTACCTAGGTGTGACATGCCACCGGATTGCTGACTCGCAGCTACAAAGCGTTGCGTTGGCGTTTCCGTCTTGCTCACAGTACGCCTCAGCTGCCAATGGTTTTGACCACTTCTTGTCTGTCCTGAATCGGTCTGAGTCGGGTCTGTGGGAGAAGATCTACTACTTGACAGTGGACAATGACACTGTCAGTCACAGCGTTGTTTACAACTTCTTGGTACTGCAAAATGACCACTTCACAAATTATGGACATATCTGATGCATGGGGCACGTGTTGAACCTTGCTGTGAAGGATTTGATTACAGTGGAGGAGGTGGATGAGCATATGCGGGCAGCCATGGACGTTGTGAAGCATGTGAGCCGCTTGGCAAAGCGGGAGACCTCGCTCATAAACGCAAGCGAGGCCCGCGGGGTCAATTATCTCTTCCTCCACCTAAACACACCAACAAGGTGGAAGAGCACACTAGACATGTGCGAGAGGGTTGTTAGGATCAAGGAGGTTTTGGAAGAGAGGCTACAGTCACGTGATCCGGCCTTCATCCCAAGTGCGCAGGGTTGGGAGCTGCTTGGGATGGTCGTCGCCATGTTGAAGCCCTTCTGGGGCTTTACCAATGACATCAGCGGGCAGCAATATCCCATGTTGTCCATTGTGCTCCTCTTCTTTAGCACAATTTTGTACAAGCTCTTTGTGTGGCGCGTGAAGGCTGCAAAGGCACTGGTGAAGAATCGAAAGAAGCAGTCGCTAGACTACACCGACAAGGTGCTCATCACGCTGCACCTCGATTTTGTCAGCTGCACTGACAAGGTGCCCTTTGTGCTGGATTTCTTTGTGCTTGTTTTGTGCATTCATATAGGTATGACCTTAATTCTACGTGTATGTGTGTGTGTGTGTGTGAGTGTCACTGTGTGCTCATGTGTAGTTGGAGAAGTACGTGAAGCAGGCCACGATACGTCATGTGGTGGCCACGGTTGTGGATACAAGGTTCTGTTTTTGGTTCTTCGAGCGTGTCCACAAGGTGAACTATGCTTGTTGTCTACACTGCTCCTTGGTTGTCTTTGTTGCATGGTCTCTGATTGCCTTGTCCCTGTTTTGCAGCTGCTGGGTGTCAAGTCTAGCGTGGAGCTAGAGGTCAAGGTCCGTTTGTTCATGAGGTTGTACTTTACGCGCGTGCAAGAGAGGCGCAGAGGAGAAGCAGCTCATGCCGAGGCTACAGCAACAGCCAAGGCCGCTGCAGAAGCGGCCACGGGTAATCAAGAAGACAAGGACATGGTAGAGTCCAGCAACGCCCCAACCACGACGCCAAGTATGACCAGCAGCCAATAGCAGCTGAGCTCTCCAGCAGCAGCAGCAAAGAAAGGGCGTGGCAAGCAAAAGCGGCAGAGCATGCTCGAGGCTGCCTTGCAAGATCCCATGGATGAGTTGTACGAGTAGCCGAAGGTAAGGGTGCATGTGATAGTGCCAGACACACTCGAAGTAGAGGTGGAGGAGTACAAGAAGAGTACTAGGGGTGGCAGGAAGTGCGACGTGCTCAAGTTCTACAAGACGCATGAGGCACAGTACCCAACCTTTGCACTAGCTGTCATGGATGTGCTCATCGTTCCAGCAACGAGCACAACGTCAGACAGGATATTTTCTTAGGTGGCAGGGTGGTCACGGACTTTTGACACTCCCTATCACAGATCACAGTACAGGACCTGCTCTGCTTGAAGACATGGATCAATGATCACGTTTTGAAGAACTTCCCACTTGAGCCAAACGGCACAGTGGCCGAGGAGCTCCTCGAGATTGAGGAGAAGGAGAAAGCCGCCCGACGGGCTGCAAGGTATGTTGTTTTTGTTTTCTGTATTCTGCTGTCATATTTCCTTATATGCTGTCAAGGTATCTAACACTTTGCCATGGTATTCTTTTCAGGAAAGCATTGAAGGCAGCCTAGAATCCTGTAGAGTGAGACAAGCAGCCAGAAGGGGATGCTCGAGCAACAGAAGTGGATGCAAACAAAGAGCAAGAGACAAGTGACAGCTCATCCTTAGAGGATGACAACGACTACGAGGATGGTGAAGATGGGTTTGTAAAGTTGAGCCGGAGAAAGACGGGGAGGGTGGAGAGGATGATGATGTACTAGAGGTGGGCTAGGGAATGTGTAGGCCAGTCATCAGTGTCAGCACACTGATTTCACAAGTTCATTACTTTGAAATTGTTTTCTAATCAGAAGCTATCTCCATTGTATCTCTAGTGTTGTTTTGGCTGAACACTGAACACATATTGTTTCCCTGTCCATGAGTGTTCTTAGGAAATGTTGTAACAGAAGGAATTTGTAGAACTCCACAAGTTGTAAATGAAGACACTCTATGGTGTGAACTGATTTTGCAAGCCCCAGGTCCAATGGTGAACCATGGGTGGACATATTTTTTCACTTCTGTGGACTGCCTCTGTATGAACTGCCTTATAGCGGCTATCCATGTCAGCCGGGCTGACGTGGATATGTTTTCCCTTGCCGAAATAGCAATTTGAGATTTTCATGAGGGTGTTTGGCTACTTGAAGGTGTTCCTTGGAGAATAGGTTGAACCTCCAAAAAACATATGTAAGATATGAAGCGTGGAGTGTTAAAAACTGACATGGCGCTTGCAATTTTCGAGACATCAGTGCATGTGTTCAAGCAAGTCCATCTCCAATGTATCACACAGGTAGTAAAGGTTTATGAGAAGCTTCCAAATGTACACCAATCAACAAAGAATGTCGATTGTGAAATTCCTATTGTAGTTAGAAGGACTGCTGTAGCAAGTGACCCAAATGACATGGGAAATTGACACCAACATGCAGGTTACGATCCTCCTTTTGGCGCTACCTTAAAGTTGAGTCCTCTGATCACCATCTTTGCTGGTTTGAAGGAGGATTTGACGTATGAAGCAGTGTGTGAGTATGTGCGTAACACGGCCATGCGTCGTAGAAGTAATGAGGCCAACCTTTCACCCTATGCTACAAATATGGAACTTGTGGCAACAACTCTTCTTCTAATCAGAGTAATAGTAGAAGCGATGGCGCTAGAGGAAGACGTACTACTAACATTGGAAAAGGTTCAAAGCATCCTCCAAACTGCCATAACTCTCGCAATCGTAGGCATTGGACACAGGAGTGCAAGGCTCCAAAGAAAGAAGACAGAGATCATGGTGGTCTAAACAAGGGCAAACAAAAGGCTAAGAAGGAGTTGACTAACATTATGGCTGAGAGCATGCCGGCAAACAAGGGAGCCGCACTACTCAACCGTGCATCCTACGCATTTGACTCTGGCACGAACCACCACTCTTCAAAGGAGAATGATGGGTTCATCCCCGTTGGGGACAATGAACGTTGCTTCAGGTGAGCCAATGGCGACCTTTTCTGTGCGCAATGCGAGGGAGATAAGTTGATGCGCATCAACATAAATGATGCTTACAAGGACTTCAAGCTAGAGAACGTCGTCTACATGCCGTCTTTGACATAAAATCTCTTCTAAGTATCCAGAATCACGGACCACGACATCACGGTCGTCTTCACAAAGGAGGAGGCCGTGATCTTAGAAAACAATGATATCAAGATATCATATCCCAAGGAGAGTATTGTGGCATAGGTCCGAATAGTTTATGGGCTCTACGTGCTGCAGACGAAGCCCCTTGAGAGTACAAATAAGGGATATACAGTGGTTGAAGTGCCTAAGTCTCCAAAGCCTAATGTTGCACCACAAGCTCTCACCATGGCGGCCAATTCCACCAAAGACATAGATGCTAAGCTCTGGCAAAGTCAATTCAGCCATGTGTCTGAGAACACACTGCAAAGTATGCAACGACACAAAATGGTTGGACGGATGGTGGGATGCAAGGCCAATTATGTGGGAAAATGCAATAATCTGTGTTAATCATGCCTCCAGGGCAAAGCAAATAGAATGCCCCTTCAGCGTAATGGGCAATGAACAGCAGCAATTTTGGACTTGATTCACTTTGATGTGTGTGCACTATTCCACACTCCTTGGACGGCGACAACAAGTATTTCTTGACCTTCATTGATGCTCATAATCGCAAAATGTGAGTCTACTTCCTCGAGACAAATGGAGAGGTCAAAGGGAAGAATGAAGAGTTTGTCCCGATTGCAGAGCGGCACATAAACAAGAAGGTCAAGGCACTGCGCACAGACAATGGTAGTGACTATGAGGTGTGCAAGGGCTAGTTGAGCTAACATAGCATCAACCAGGAAACCACCATGCCTTTCACCCCCCATAGTAATGGTGCTGCTGAGCATATGAATTCAACTATCCTTTGCATGACACAAAGCATGCCCTTTGATTTCAAACTCCTACCTTGCTTCTAGGCTGAAGCTACAATAACAACTTACTACCTTGTGAAATTCACTCTTGCAGCTGCTCTTGGAAGGCGTGGTGAGAAATTACAAGGGAAGCAGCTCACAACACCACAGGAAGCTTGGTCAGGGAAGAAACAAGATGCCTCATACTCAAGGCTGTTTAGCTGTTTTGCCTGGGTAAAGGTCCAAGTAGAAGAAGAGAATGACAAGATGGGTACATGCGCTCACAAGAATGTAATTGTCGGATACGACACTGCTCATAAGGCGTACAACCATGTTGACTTTGACTTTCGACTTTTGGGGTAAAAGTCTACGTCGGAGAGTCGGTCAAAGTCAACTCAAGGTCAGCTTAGATATTGGCAGTGGAACATAGATCATGAGTTGCTCGTTCCAACACAATTTGAGTCGCTGATTTCTGTTAAGTTTGGAGGAAGTTATGAATGTTCAAACTTGGGATGTGCATGAACGCCTCATGCAGCTTCATTTTGTTTACAAATGGCTTTCTATGACATCATATACATGTTATGTATGAAATCCATCAAGTGTTGTAAGATAGGTTAAAAATGTTTTTTACTATAGTGTACTTGAGACACATTACTTGGCACACCATAATGAGCTTCCTAACCAGTTGGAGGAAAACCGACTTCCAACTTGGCTCATCAGGAGCCGACTTCCGACTTTCGACTTCCGACTTGGCCATCGACTTTGACTTCCCAAAGTCAACATGGGCGTACAGGCTGTGGGACCAAGGGACTGAAAAGATCATCGGGAGCCAAGATGTAAAGTTTGAAGAAAGAACACTCGGCAAGGGAGAGTCGTTGAATCCTGACCATGCTCACAAGCCAAGACAGTGGTTTGTATTGCGCCAGTCAAGTGATTGGACACCTGAGAGCTAGCAGATGGTACAAGTGAATGATGGTGCTCCAGGAAGAGTCGTTGTGCAGGCTGACATAGTGACGGACCCTGACACATCATCTAAGTCATCGAAAGCCTCTGAGTTAATATCTGACGCTGGTGGCTCTTCCTAAAAAAACGGATCACAAGCAACGAAATAGTAACGGAAGTAACAAAGCCTTAGAGAAACCATAGTAACACCTCAGCGAAGTACGCACTAGAAGAAACCTCTACCCAAGTACGATGGTAAGAGTGCAAAATGGACGAGACTCAACTGGTCGTGCTTGGCCTTGGGAGAGCCTCTGACCGTAGCAGAGGCTATGAACATGCCACATGCAGCCAAGTGGAAGGAGGAAGTGGATAGACGATTTGCATCCATTGAAGAGAACAAATCACAAATCCTGGTGGAAAGGCCCCAAAACGCGTACATGGTGGGGTCAAAATGGGTCTTCCGGTATACGTTCAAATAGGATGGTCATATTGACAAGTACAAGAGTTGTGGAAAAGGGGTTTTCGAAGCGTGCAAGCTCAAAGTACATGGAGACCTTTGCGCTTGTCATCACCTTTGCCTCTATCAAATACATGTTAGGCACCGCTATTGCAAGAGATCTAGAGGTCCACCAGATGGACATCAAGAGAGCTTCCCTCTACGGGAACCTAGACACAGAAGTACTGATCAAAGTGCATAAGGGATTGAGAGCTCTAGAGAGCAAGGTTTGCAAACTCCTCAAAGCACTCTATAAGGTGAAACAGGCCCCAATAATATGGTACAAAGACATGGATAGCTTCATGGCGGGGCTCACCTTCTCGCACTGCAAATATAATCCAAGTGTCTATGGACGGGATGACGAGCAAGGCTTGATGATGGTTGCATAATACGTTGATGACCCGATCATCTTCTTGTCGTCCTTTGAGCACTTGAACAAGCTCAAGATACATCTGAAAAACAGGTTCAAGATGAAGAACATGAGTTTGCTGGACTTCTACCTTGCAATAGCTATCCACCGCATTCGAGGAGCAAGCACCATGGAGCTGAATCAGACCATGTACATCATAAAGGTCCTCAAGCCCTACGACGTGGAAGAGTGCAAGCGCATAAGCAGGCCCATGAAAATAAACATCAATCCCTCTTCCTCCATGAGCCACAGCATGCAAGCACAGCACCATTGGATGGAGAATATTCCCTACCAGTGTGCTGTTGGCTGCCTCATGTAGGCCATGGTAGGTACAAGCCCTCACATTTGCTATATTGTGGGACAAGAAAGCACGTTTGTGGCCAATCAAGGGCCACATCAGTAGCAAGCAGTTCAGCTCATCATATACTATCTGGAGAAGACATTATACATGGGACTTGAGACTGGAAGCAAAGAAGGATGTGACTCGCTTTTGCTGGTATGCTACACAGACGCCGACAGGGGAGGAAGAATGGTTGACAAAAAGTCCACCTCGGGCTTTGTGTGCCTCTAGAACGGTAATGCACTCGTTTCAGCAACAAAAAAGTAAATGTGTCTGCCTCTCTACTACTCAGGCAGAGTACATCACACTTTGAGAAGCATGCAAGGAGACAAAGTGGTTATAAGACTTGATGTCTGAAATGAAAGTGCAACAAACAGAAGCAACAGAGGTCCGCATCAACAACACGATGATGTCATCTCCTGGTGGACCAAGCACATTGACATCGGGTACCACTACTCATGCAACCTAGTGGGAAAGGAGATCGTGGACCTGGAAAAAGTGAATATAAAGAAGATACTCGCATCTTTTATGACAAAGATGCTTGACATAACATCACACTCTACAGGTACTTGAGGCATTGGTATGGTCAACAGACCAAGCGAAGACTGAGGCCAAGACTGCTGGATATTAGAGATATCTCACAAGTGATAGACAGAGGTGCAAGGGAGAGTCTGTTGACTTGATACGCTCCTTGTCCATAGCTGACATTTGGACAAGCACACGACAGACTAGGCATGCACTACTCCCCTGGAGTATGTCCATTAAGTCTAGTCCAGATGGCCAAGGCATGCACTACTTCCTTGGAGCAAGTCCCCTTGGTATAAAATAGAAAGTACAAACTGCAAACACTACCAAGGATAATTCGTTTGTGCTTATATTTGATAGATTTAGTTTGGGGCGAGAGGTAACCAGGTCAGTCAATTCCCAGCTCAGTGACTTATTGTCTTTGTCACCAAAAGAAGGACATGAAGGTTTTAAGACACATCTTAGAACATTCCAAGTTCCTACTTGGTGGCTGGCACCACTTGGCGGTCACAGGGAGTGCCATGTAGGCAGTGGGGATGATGTAATCCACATTGCCCCTAAATAAGCTCATCCAAGGAGCCACTACGTGCCTAGTCTAGAGGCTTGCTCTATGACTGTAAGAACCTTTCATTTGCCTGTCATTGAGTCTATGTATTACCCTTAAGGCTCTTAACACGGTTGTCCACCAAAGGCAAATATTAAAGAAGCACTGGTTTGTCTAAGCCCCATGAGTTAGGTCCTCGCGCAAAAGTGACCAGGTGCTAAGGACACAATACAAGGAGGTGATACACATGAACTGTTCAGTGTAGAACCTTGGCACTAAATCTTGGCACCAGGATGAAATATCATCCTGGTTGCAATACCAAGAGCAGTCAGTGGGAACCATTGTGTCGGAACCCGTCTCCTAGACCGTTGCCTCAGGCACGTCAACAAGTGGTTCATGGAATGGAAGGCCAGAAGGCCAACATGTGAGAAGATGCAAGAATCTCAGCAAGACAAGCCTCCAAGGCAAGGCAAAGAGAAAGCGCTTTAAGCATAATGGACAATAATATACAGCAACAATATTTGACATAATTCATTTTCAACATTATAACCTTTTCGCATCCCTTCAAACGGCAACAGCAAGGTATGGATATACATCCGCAAGTAGTTCCTCACCTTCGTTGATACCCAGAGTCACAAGGTATGGATATACATCCGCAAGACAAAGTAAGAGGCCAAGGAGAACCTGTAATAGTCTGTCGCCATGCTAGAGCGGCTAATGAGCAAAGTCATGCAACTGCACATGGAAAATGATTATGAGTATAAAGCGTGCAAAGCCTGGTTGAGCCAACACGTCATCAACCACTCAACTCATACACATCTACCACCCAGAGTAATGGCGTTGACGAGCGGATGAACTAGAATATCGTTGGCATTACATAAAGCGTGCTCTTTGATGCCAAACCCCCATCTTGTTTCTACGTGGACGCTACAAGAACTGCTCGCTACCTTGTGAATCTCCCTCCAGTAACTACGCTTGGAAGGCATTGTAACAAGGACCTAGAGAAGCAGATGAGGAATCCACAAGAGGCTTGGTTAAGGAAGAAGCTAGATGCGTCACACTTGAAGGTCTTTTGGACTACTGCATGGGCAAAGGTCCAAGAAGGACAAGATAGTGGGAAGCTGAATGCATGCACGCGCAGGACTGTTATGGTCAGCTATGACATTGCTTACAAGGCATACGGGCGTGAGACAAATCGGATAAAAAGCTTATTAAGAGCCAAGACGTCGAATTGGATGAAGGGATGCTTGTTGATAAAGCGTCACCGTATCATGATCATGCTGTGAAATGAGGAGAGTGTAATGTGTTGCTCAAGTTAGGTAATCAAGCACCCACTACTGACAAATGGTACCATTTAGGTAGAATGATGGTGCGATAGAGAGAGTGGCTATTGAAGCTGACACAATAACGGACTCAAACACAAAGAGTAAGATGTCCCACGCCTCAGAATTGCACAACGAGGTCCGTGATTCTTCCTCAAACAAAGAATCATTGACAACACGGGAGCAACAAAACCAACCAAGTCTTGAAGCAGAACTTGTAACACTGAAGCGTGGTATGCAAGAGAATAAACCTATCTCTAAGAATGATCCTTAGAGTGCGCAATGGAGTGGACTAAGCTGGTCATGCCTGGCTCAACGAATGTCTGTGACCATAGCAGAGGGTATGAAAACTTCATTAATTCCACGTTGAAAACGGTAGTGAAAGGTGAACTCGCATCTATTGAAGAGAAAAAACATGGATTCTGGTGAACATGTCCCCAACCACCCACGTGGTCAGATGAAAATGGGTACTCGAGAAAACGTTCATGCAAGATCACACTATTAATAAGTACAAGGCAGGAGTTTTGGGAAAAGGATTTTCCCACCATGTAGGCTCAAAGTACAAGGAGACCTTTGAGCCCGTCGTGACCTTTTCCACCATCGGATCGATGTTGGCTATCGCTACTCCAATACATATTTCTTTTATGGGAAGCTTACCAAATAAGTGCCAAATGAAGTGTCCTAGGGAGAGAAAGCCATAGAGGGCAAGGTTTACAAATTGGTGAAAGTACTCTACAAGCTCAAACATGCCCAAAGGACTTCGTACAACGAGATGGATAGCTTCATGCATCCCATAGTAGGAAGACACCTTGACATTCTCTATGCTCTAAGATAACTAAGCAGGTTTATGGCTAATCCTACCCACAAAAGTAGCAACCTCTTAGGCACTTTGTATGCTATATACAGAATACACAGCACATGGGACTCCACTTTGAACGCCAGGAGGGATCTAACCCACTACGGCTGGTGTAGTATACAGACGTTGACTAGAGAGGAAGAAGCGATGAAAATCGCTTTGTCTACCTCTTGAGTAATGGTATAATATCTTGGGAAAGCACAAAGAAAGAGAGTATCTCCCTCTCAACCGATGAAACAAAGTACATTGCTTTGTGAGAAACCAAAAAAGAGACACGGTGACTACGCAGTTTGCTTGTTATGATGAAGGTGCCATAAATAGATAAAACGGAGGTTCGCATTGAAAACTAGCTTCCTATGAAACTAGCAAATGATGATGTCATCTCACGGTGGACTAAACATATTGACATCGGGTTCCACTGCTGATGGGACCTTTTTTGTTAAAGAGATTGTGGACCTATAATACATGGAGAGCAAGAAGATGCACGCATATTGCATGATGCAGGCGCTTGATAAAGAGTTACATTCTTCAGATACTCGAGGCATCGGTATGGTCAATGCAGCAGATGAAGACCAAAGCCAACAAATCTGGAGAGAGGAGATATGTCACAGCATATAGACAGAGGTACAAGGGAGAGTTTACTGATCTGATATGCCGCTTGTCGATGGCTAACATTTGGACATACATAGGATAGACTTTACATGCAATGCTCCCTTGGATAAACTCTCCTAAGTTTGGTCAAGATAGACAAGGCATGCACTGCTCCTTTGGAGCAAGTGCCCTTGGTCTCAACTGGATACTATAGCTAGAAAATACTACCAAGGACAACTCGTTGTTGCTCAGACGTTCCAGAGTTAATCTCTGGAGGAAGAGATCACTGGGTCAAATCCCAGCCCAGTGACATATGTTTTTTGTGACCAAAAGGGGGACAAGAAGGTTGTAATGACATCTTAGAACATTGCAATGTCTTTCATGGTAGGTGGCATTACTTGGCCATCAAAGAGCGTCCCATGTAGGCAGGGGGAATGATGTCATCCAGATTGCCTCTAAAGTGGTACATCGAAGGAGCCAGCTTCTAGCCTAAGCTAGAGACTACATATATGACTATAAGTACCTGTTAGTTGCCTATGATTCGTCGTAGTTCTTACCTTTGAGACTCCTCATAGAGCTGACCACCAAAGGCATACACTAAAGAAGCATTTACTGGTCTGAGTCCAAGGAGTTACTTAGAGTTGTTTACATGTGCTTATATTAACTTATGAGTGTTTTCATGCATGTACATGTACTTATACGTATCAAGACATGTTTACACATACTTACACATTGTTACATATACTTACACGCATTTACATGTACGTACATATGCTTCCATTCACTTACATGTGCGTAATGATACTTGTACATGCTTGTATGTTCACACACTTATACATCCGTTCTTACACGCACATGTACCTGTTTACAGAAACATATCCAGCCGTTCACGTATGTACATGTTCTTAGACTTACTTACACGTACATATACATAGTTAGAGGTGCTTATGCGTACGTCCACATGAGAATGCATTCCTAGACAGACTTCCACGTCCTTACATGTACTTGCACGTTCTTACACGTGCTTACACGTACATGCACAAACATAAGCGTGCTAACATGTACTTATATGTACTTATACATGTTTACGAGGACGTACATATAGTCAACGGTATGTACATATACACATTCTTATACATTCTTATGTATTCTTACACGTACTTACACGTGCTTACACATTCTCATGCATACTATATGTCCTTACATATGCTTACATGCTCTTATATACTATTATACATGCTTACAAATAAAAACACATACTTACATGTACTCATGTATGATTACATTAATGCACACAAATGTGTATGTACATTTATACATATACACACTTATATAAAGTTACATATACATATACGTATGTTTACGAACGTATACCTGCTTACATGTTCTAAGACGTACTTAAACGTCCTTACATATACTTGTTCATACTTGAATCTAGTTAGACACACTTGCATTTGCTTACACATGCTTACACATACTCACACGTGCTTACACGTAATAACACGTGCTTACACATGCTTATATGTACTTACTCGTAATAACACATATAAACATGTACTTACATATACGTATACAAACTTACACAAATTTGTACGTTCTTATACGTCTTTACACATACTTATACATACCTGCATGTACTTACATGTACTTATACGTACTTATACAAACTTATATGTACTTCTACGTGTTTAAACGTATTTATACATGTGTACACATACTTAAAAATCGTTACATGTGATTACGTGGACTTACACGTATACGTGCTTATATATGCTCATATGTGCTTGCATGTACTTACACGTACATGCATGTACTTATACATGATTACATGTATTCATACATATCTACACATCTGTACGTGTACTCATATGAACTTACATGTGCTTAGACATACTTACACATACTCACACTTGCTTACACGTACGTATAGTACACGTGAGTATGTTGGAGCAAAAGTACTTGCTTGTGCGTACACATACTCACACGTGATTACATGTGCTAATACATGCTAACACGTGCTTATACATGTACATACATGTTAATACATGCGGATCCGTACTTACATGAACTAACACGTAATTTCACGTACCTATATGTTCATACACAAACATATACGTACTTAAACGTACTTGTACATACTCACATACTTACACGTACTGTACCTTCGTACACGTGCTTATACATACGTTTATGTACTTATTCGTGCCTGCATGTACTCAAACCTGCTTACACATGTATCCACATGCTTGTACGTATGAATATGTACTTACACGTGCTTATGCGTATTTACACATTCATATACATGTTCATATGTACTTACACGTAGTTAGACACGCTTATACGCACCTATACATGCTTCCATGTGCTTACATATTACATGTGCTTACGCACCTATACATGCATACATGTGCAAGTACATGTAAGCATGTTTAGTTGTAAGTGCATGTGAACATGTATCTCACATACATAGGTGTTGAAATGTACTTACATATGCCTACACGTGCTCACATATGCCTACACATACGTATACATACTTAAAGGTACATTTGTGTACTTGTACAAGCTTACATGTACTTGCACAAGCTTACAAGAACTTACACCTACTTACCTGTGCTTACGCATTCTTACACATACTTACATGTGTTAACATGTGTTTACACAAACTTACACAAATATGTGCTTACACATGGTAATGCATACTTACACGTAAATAAACATACTTATACATGCTTATACCTGCTTACACAAGTATGTTAACATATACATGCTTTTATGTACTAACATGTACTTACACATACATCTAGTTACACGCACTTACATGTTTTCAAACATAATTACACATGCTGCCACGAACGTAAACGTACTTACATGTTCTTAAATACACTTATAATTGCTCAAATGCCCTTAACATGCTAACAATTCCTTAGAGATATATACATATAATTTTACATGCTTATACATACTTGTAGAACCAGACATGTCCTTACACAAATTGACACATGCTTATATGTACTAACACGTACTTGCACTTGCTTTCATGTGCTTATTGTTGGAACTGGAGGAGGGAAGGAGCCTTGGAGCAGCGAGCATGTGGGACTATAAGGGCATCCATTGTGCTAAAGAATGGTTTCTAAATCCCTCAAAACGATGGAGTACATATAGAGCCAGAGCTTGGGCAAGTCAGCCCTCTCACAAGCCACACCACTTAGCCATGGAGGCTAAGGCTCACACACTAGAGCCCACGATCACATACAAGAGAAGAAAATAGCCTAGCAATCAGGCTGATCAGTCACACACGACCTGGAGAGCTAGAGAATAGTCTCATGGCTGACTCCTAGTGGTCACAATAGCCACAATCCAGCGGAGAATCCCCATGTGTGCATGGCTAGCACACAAAGATGTCACCTCTTCTAAAAGTTAAAGAGAGGTACCTTTATTCTAGTCAACATTCTCTAACAATGCAATCGTAAGACCAAGAATGTTTTTCGATACTTCTCCCATCATGACTTCACCCTGGACCTCTTGCCTTCTTCTATTCTCAGGCCTTCGCCTGAGAAAAGAAAAAGGATTTGTCATCCACGGTCACCCAAACATCGGCGGTCCATGATCTTGGAAAGTATGAAAATTTGTATCTCCCGATCCTACCGTTGGATCGATGTGAAACTTGGACTGTAGACAAGTAACAACTTATTCTTGTTGATGGTGAATTCCAATTGACAATTGGTGTAAGCATCTTGTAGTATCCTGGAACTTGCTCATGTGAACCTATAACTGAGCTAGATGACCCTATTCTTAGCACTTCCATATGCTTCCATATGTTTACATATGTTTAGGCGTGTTTACATGTATTCTTACATACTTCCATGTATTTACATGTGCATACACGTGCTTACTTATGCTGATGTGTGCTCCTACATGCTTACACGTGCTTAGAGATACTTACACATGAACAAAAGTGGATTGTTGTATACTTTCAAATCAGTTATTGAATTCAAAACCAGTCACCATTAAATTTCTGCCCAAAGACCAACCATTTATGAGAAGGTACCTGAGCACAACCCAGTAAAGAGCAAAGGAGAGAGTCTTGATTTTAGGAAAGGGAACATGAACAGATAGAAGAATGAACTCAAACGTGTTCACAATCTTTATCTTGAGCTACAACCTTTGCTTTGCTTTGTTTCAGTACGCTTCAGCTTATGGTCCGCATTGTGTCTAACGGTGGGATTGGATGCAAAACTGCATCACTGTTGCTGGTTTCTTGCATTTTGATTGTGAAGTGATGTGTCCTTTTAATGTGAAGCCATCTCTATGTTCATCTTGGTATCTGTGTATTTGGTATGGACTAGAAATCTGTTCAATGTTTGTCCGATGGATTGCTTCATCAAAAGCTGCTCGCCTATCCTGTCGGATGCATTAGCTCTTTGACTTGGCTTGGTTAGCAACATTACGTGTTTATCCTCTTGCACCTGGTTCTTCTCATGCTTCATGTTCCCGTCAGCTTGGAAGTGCAGATGTGTAAAGCCTTTCGTAACATAAGTATTGTGTCATAAGTTGTTTTGCATGAAACAGTTACAAATTGGACATTGCAAGGCAAGCGATTATGATCTCTCCTGATCTCAATGGATCATAGGAAGAGTATAGCAAACAAGGATGGGATGCCGAGGGTCTAGAGAGAGAGTAGCACCTCTCCTGGCCCTCTGTCTCGCTCCTTTGTCCATTTCTCCTCTTGTCACACAGCATACACACATGAAACCTTTTTCAATTTTTTCTCTCCTTGTGTTCCAAGGTCAATTATGAAACAGAATGGCAATAAAACAACACAACAAGAAAGCAAACCAGATACATCCCCTGTTTTGCGGATTTGTTATTATTCCTTTTGTTTCCCCTTACCTACACGCATCGTCCCCGTTTTGCATTCAGTAGGCCATGTTATACACAAAAATGTACTCCATCTCTACTCTTGCCCTAATTCTACCTTTTCTTTTTTCTTATACTTAAGCGAGAGGGAAAGAACAGATGAGAGGGATTATGCATCAGGTGATATGCATGAATGCAAGATGCATGCTGCAAGGCACATAATACGTACGTGACAGGTGCGACCTCATCATGTGATGCAATGAGTTATGCTTGTTCTTCACTTGCCGCCTTGCATTGGTACTCTTTGTTACATGGTTCATACTCATATGATCATTCCCATAAATGCAACACATAGGTCATATTGCTTGTGGTCTAGAGATTTTGTGAAGAGGGGACTAACTTGTACCTTTGTACCAACAAGTTCTAGGTTAATTTTACCATCTGCCACAACATCACGTACATAGTGATATTATCCTTTCATGTGTTTTCTTTGGTCGTGCACAACGCAATCATCACTGAGAGCTATAGTTCCTTGGTTGTTATACCAAATAGTCGTAGGCTCTAGTTGATCAATGCCTGAGTTTTGTACGAGAAAATGCAGTAATGCTACTTCTATTGTTACCTCACTGGCTATAACATACCCTGCTTTTGTTAATGAAAATGCAATAAAACATTACATTTTTGATATGTAGCTGACTAGTCCTCCCACACGCAAGAAAACAAAGCGTGTTGTGGATCTTATCTGTAGAAGATCAGTGTTACAGTATCCACTTATTGTTAGAGTAGAGTTAGGAGTGTAGTGGATATTCATCGTAGATGTGCAGTGATGGTACGTGATGCAATGATTGGATGATAGGGAGTGTGCTATAGTAGGGGCCTTGCATCCTTCGCTAAGTAGATGCAAAGTATATGAGAGATCTAGCTTGGTACCTATGAAGGCATATACAAGCGAGCCCACAATACTTGGATAGAGTAGTGCCTCATGACGACCACCAAGGTATCTGAAGTAGCAAGTGTGGTGAGTTTTTCATACAGTGCTTGTGGAGTAGCTGTTAGCCGAGGCTAGTCCGAGTCAAAATAAGGGGCCATGCGCTTGACGTAGAAGTCTTGCAACAGAGGGATAGTAGTAGAGATCTATTCAACTTGAATCCCAAGGCAATATTTGTAGCGTCCCATGTCAGTTATCTCAAATATAGACAATAAAGCCTGTTTGAAAGCTACAATCTCTAGTAGGCTTTTGCCAAGCGCAATTAAATCACCTACGTGAAGAATCATACCAAAAGTACTAGTGAAGTACATGAAGAAATCAGCATGGAGCTGTTGGTGCTAATCAGCACCAGTTACGTCCTAAATACGCCCTAGTTGCAGCCTAGGTATATCCTACTTGTACTTTACTCATGCCCTACTTGCGCCCTTGTTGCACCTTATTTGTGTCATAATTGTGCCAGACTTGCACCAAACTTGCTTCCTAATCACGCCTCTATAGGGTACTAGCAACACCCTAGTTGCATCCTAGTTGTAGCCTAATTATGCCAATGAATTTCCCTAATAGGACCCTGGTTGAACCTTAGTTGTGCCCTAGTTCTGCCCTAGTTGTGCCCTAGTTGTGCCTGCAGTGTGCCCTGCTTGCGCCCTAGTTACGCCTTATTAGTGCTCTACGTATACCCTACTTACATGCTACTTATGTCCTACTTTCACCATACTTGCGCCGTACTTACGCCCAAGTTGCGTCCTTGTTCCGTCATCCTCGTACCCTACCTGTTCTCAGCTTGCGCCCTATTTGTACCATACATGTGTCCTGATTGCACCCTATTTACGCCTGAGTAGAACAATAGCTACACTCTAGTTGCATCCTGGATACGTCCTTGTTGAGCCGTAATTGTGCTAAAGTTACATCCTACTTTTGCAGTACTTGCGCCCTAGTTGCATCCAACTTATGCCCTAGTTGCACCTTTGTTCTGCCTTATTTGTGCCATAGTTGTACCTCATTTAGATAGCAAGTACGCCCTAGTACCGCCCTAGCTCTACCCTATATATACACTCCTTTTGCCTTACTTGCATTCAAGCTTTGCCCTAGTTGTATCCAGAAAGTGCTCTCGTTACAGCCTTAACCCTAATTACTCTCAAATTGTATCCTAGTTGCACACTAGTTGCTGCCTACTTGCACCCTACTACGTCTTTTTTGCACCCTCTTTACACCGTATATGCACCTTTATTACGCCCTAGTTGCACCCTAGTTGGACCCTACTTATGCCATAGCTACGCTCTAGTTGTGCCCGAGTTCCACCCTAGTTGCGCATGTGTTAGGCATTAGCTTTCCCCTAGTTGTGCCCTAGTGCCCCCCTACTTGTACTCTAGTTGTACCCTAGTTGCATCCTACTTGGGTCCTACGTGTGATTTACTTGTACTCTCGTAGCATCCTATTTATGCACTTGTTGCATCCGTTTATGCCCTAGTTGCATCCTAGTTGCGCCCTAGTTCCACGTTAGTTCTAACATAGTTATGTCCTAGTTGCGTCCTAACTACACCCTACTTTTAACCTAGTTGCTCCATCCGTGCACCCTAGTTGTGTCCTAGTTGTGCCTCAATGGGGTACTAGCTAGGTCCTAGTTATACACTAATTGCATCCTGGCTACATCCTACTTGCATACTACTAGTGCCCTAATTTTGCCCTCATTGTTCCTTGTTTGTGTCCTAGTTGCCAACGACTTGTATCCGGGTTGCGTCCTTTTTAGGCCTGAATTATGCACTAGTTACGTAGTAGGTACGCCCTACTTGCGCCCTACTTATAACATAGTTGCGCCCTACTTGCCTCCTTTTTTTGCCCTAGTTACGCTCTAGTTGCGCCTTAGTTGCGCCCAACTTCTTCTTGACCTGATATAGTCCCTGTCCATAGCTGACATTTGGAGAGGCACAGGTCGGACTAGGCATGCACTCCTCCCTAGGGGTAAGTGTGCTTAGTCTGGTCCATAAAGACAAATCATGCACTACTCCTTTGGAACAAGTCCCCTTTGTCTCAACTGGATAGTAAAGCCAACAAAGACTACCTAGGAAAACTCCTTGTGGCGTAGACATCCAAGAGTCAGCCTCTTGAGCAAGAGATCACTGGGTCAAATCCTAGCCCCATGACTAATTTTCCTTCTGCCCAAAAGGGGGATACAAATGTCCTTGGAGACATGTTATAGCATTGCAATGTCCTTCCTGGTGGCCTGCGCCACTTGGAGTCACAGGGAGCGCCAGGTAGGCATGGGGGATGATAGAATCCACATCGTCCCCAGAGTGGCTCAACCAAGGAGCCACTACACGCCTAGGCTAGAGGATGGCTCTAGGACTATAAGAACCTGTCAGTGGCCTGTCATTGAGTACAACTCTTGCCTTTGAGACTCCTAACAGAGATGTCGACCAAAGGTAGGCACTCAACAAGCATTGGTTGGTCTAAGCCCCAGGAACTAGCTTCTTGCGCATAAATGACCAGGTGCTAAGGATTGAGTGCAAAGAAGTCATTCGTATGAACTACTTACTATAGAACCTTACCTCCGAGGGTGATATCACCTTTTGGTTGCAATACCAAGAGCGGTTAGTTTTCTCACTGACCGATGCCTTATGCAGGTTGAGAAAGGATTATGGGCCAACACTAACTAGTCGTACGGCACGGGTTTGTACTCTCTTGCCTTGTGTGTCTTGCAGCGCGCATCAACTCCATCTACTCCATCCGCTCCAACTGCTCCAATGCCGTGAGTTGGCATTTGGCAAACAAGGGCCAAGGATAAGCTTTGCTCTTGGGGGTACGTCCCTTGGGCCCTAGTCAGGATAATCTCTACCCTTCAAGACACGACCATGGGACCGCTAGTGTGTGTTCTTCTCCGTTTGTAGGTGATCTACAACTGCAAGGTAAGCAATGGATTGGCACCTTTTAGACCCAGAAGCAGAAAACAGCCCACATCAACTTACATTGGCCTCAACAAAGCTGATAAGCAATGAAGAAAATAAGAAATATGACAAAATCCGCAATGCTCACTCTTAAGCAGGTCAACGGTGAGATGCCAAAGTCTACGCGAATATGTTTCCCCTTGTCAAAATGGCACTTTGAGATTGTCATGAGGGTGCGTGGCTACTTGAAAATGTTCCTCAGAGAAGAGGTTGAACCTCCAAAACAGATGCTCAATATGAAGTGTGGAGTGTCAAAAATGAATTGGCGCTTGTGATTCCTATGAGATCAGAGCATGTGTCACAACAAGTCCATCTCCAAGGTATCACACATGCATCAAAGGCGTCTCAGAAGCTTCCACATGTACACCAAACAACAGCTCTTGCAAATTGCATCTTCATCCTTCAAAAGCTCATTTTGTCAAGGGTGAGCGAGGAATAGTCGATTCCGGACTTCTTGTTGCACATTGAAGGACTTCTACGGCAAGTGACCCAAATGAACTCAACAATCAACACCAACCTATAGGCCATGATCCTCATCATGGCGCTACCGGAAAGCTGGGGTCCTTTGATCACTGTATTTGGCGGTTTTAAGGATGATGATTTGACGTGTGAGGCATTGTCCAAGTACATGCGCAACAAGGCCATGCGTCATATTGGTAGTGCGGCTATCATTTGAGCCTATCCAATACGGTATGGCAGTCGTGGCAACAGTTGCTCTCATGGTCAGAGCGGCAGCGCATGCAATGGCGGTGAAGGAAAAGGCAATCGTGGTAATGCAAATGGTTCAAAGCGTCCTGGGAAGTGCCACAGCTGTGGCAGGCCTGAGCATATGGCACAGGAGTGCAGTGCTCCTCAGGCGGAAGACGAAGATCATGTGATAGATATGAGGGCAAAGGTAAGGGTAGCGAGGACTAGACAAACATGATGGGTGAGATTGTGCTGGCAACCAAGGGAGAGGCACTGCTCAAGACTGGAACCTAGAGGCTCCACTCTGGCATAAACCACCAGTCTTTAAGGAAAAAGGGTAGGTTCATCTCCATTGGGGACACTAAATGTCGCTTCACGTAGGCCAACAGAAGCCTTGTCTATGCATAAGGCAAGGGAGATGAGTTAAACAACATCAACGTCAACGGTGCTGAAAAAGACTTGAAGTTGGAGAACTTCCTATACATGCCGTAGTTTAAGGGAAACCTCTTATCAGTGTCCAACATCACAGACCACAACATGACGGTCGTCCTCACAAAGGATGTCATGATTGTTAAGAACAAGGACATCAAGATCTCCTATCCCAAACAGAGTGGAAGCCAAGAAGGATTTGACTCGCTTTTGCTGGTATGCTACACAGATGCCGATAGGGGAGGAAGAATGGATGACAAAGAGTCCACCTTGGGCTTTGTGTGCCTTTAGAACGGTAATGCACTCGTTTCAGCAACAAAAAAGTAAACGTGTGTCTCCCTCTCTACTTCTCAGGCAGAGTACATCACTATTTGAGAAGCATTCAAGGAGATAGAGTGGCTATAAGACTTGATGTCCGAAATGAAAGTGCAACAAACAGAAGCAACAGAGGTATGCATCAACAAAACGGTGATGTCATCTCCTGGTGGACCAAGCACATTGACATCGGATACCAATACTCATGCAACCTAGTGGGAAAGGCGATCATGGACCTGGAAAAAGTGAACATAAAGAATATACTCGCATATTTTATGACAAAGATGCTTGACATAAAATCGCACTCTACAGGTACTTGAGGCATTGGTATGGTCAACAGACCAAGCGAAGACTGAGGCCGAGACTGCTGGATATTATAGATATCTCACCACTGATAGACAGAGGTGCAAGGTAGAGTCTGTTGACTTGATACGCTCCTTGTCCATAGCTGACATTTGGACAAGCACATGACAGACTAGGCATGCACTACTCCCTTGGAGTATGTCCCTTAAGTCTAGTCCAGATGGCCAAGGCATGCACTACTTCCTTGGAGGAAGTCCCCTTGGTATAAAATAGAAAGTACAGACTACAAACACTGCCTAGGATAATTCGTTTGTGCTTAGATTTCATAGATTTAGTTTGGAGCGAGAGGTAACTAGGTCAATTCCTAGCTCAGTGACTTATTGTCTTTGTCACCAAAAGAGGGATAGGAATGTTTTAAGACACATCTTAGAACATTCCAAGGTCCTACTTGGTGGCTGGCACCACTTGGTGGTCACAGAGAGTGCCATGTAGGCAGTGGGGATGATGTAATCCACATTGCCCCTAAATAAGCTCATACAAGGAGCCACTATGCGCCTAGTCTAAAGGCTTGCTCTATGACTGTAAGAACCTTTTATTTGCCTGTCATTGAGTCTACATATTACCCTTGAGGCTCTTAACACAGTTGTCCACCAAAGGCAAATACTAAAGCAGCATTGGTTTGTCTAAGCTCCATGATTTCGCTCCTCGCGCAAAAGTGACCAGGTGCTAAGGACACAATACAAGGAGGTGATACACATGTACTGTTCAGTGTAGAACCTTGGTACTAAACCTTGGCACCAGGATGAAATCTCATCCTGGTTGCAATACCAAGAGCAGTCAGTGGGAACCATTGTGTCGGAACCCATCTCCTAGACCGTCTCCTCAAGCACGTCGACAAGTGGTTCATTGAATGGAAGGGCACAAGGCCAACATGTGAGATGATGCAAGAATCTCAGTAAGACAAGCCTCCAAGGCAAGACAAAGAGAAAGCCCTTTGAACATAGTGGACAACAATATTCAGCAACAATATTTGACATAATTCATTTTCACCATTATAACCTTTTTGCCTCCCTTCAAACGGCAACAACAAATAGTTCCTCACCTTCATTGATACCCAGAATCACAAGGTATGGATATACATCCGCAACACAAAGTAAGAGGCCAAGGAGAACTTCCAATAGTCTGTCGCCATGCTAGAGCGGCTAATGATTAAAGTCATGCAAATGCACATGGAAAACGATTGTGAGTATAAAGCGTGCAAAGCCTGGTTGAGCCAACACGTCATCAACCACTCAACTCGTACACATCTACCACCCAGAGTAATGGCGTTGACGAGCGGATGAACTAGAATATCATTGGCATTACATAAAGCGTGCTTTTTTATGCCAAACCCCCATCTTGTTTCTACGTGGAAGCTACAAGAACTGCTCGCTACCTTGTGAATCTCCCTCCAGTAACTACGCTTGGAAGGCGTTGTAACAAGGACCTAGAGAAGCAGATGAGGAAGCCACAATAGGCTTGGTTCAGGAAGACGCTAGATGCGTCACACTTGAAGGTCTTTGGGACTACTGCATGGGCAAAGGTCCAAGAAGGACAAGATAGTGGGAAGCTGAATGCATGCACGCGCAAGACTGTTATGGTCAGCAGTGACATTGCTTACAAGGCATATGGGTGTGAGACAGAGCGGATTAAAAGCTTATTAAGAGCCAGGACGTCTGGTTGGATGAAGGGATGCTTGTCGATAAAGCGTCACCGTATCATGATCATGCTGTGAAATGAGGAGAGTGTAATGTGTTGCTCAAGTTAGGTAATCAAGCACCCACTACTGACAAATGGTACCATTTAGGTAGAATGATGGTGCAATAGAGAGAGTGGCTATTGAGGTTGACACAATAACGGACTCAAATACAAAGAGTAAGATGTCCCATGCCTCAGAATCGCACAATGAGGTCCGTGATTCTTCCTCAAACAAAGAATTATTGACAACACAGGAGCAACAAAAACAACTAAGTCTTGAAGCAGCACTTGTAACACTCAGGCGTGGTATGCAAGAGAATAAACCTATCTCTAAGTATGATCCTTAGAGTGTGCAATGGAGTGGACTAAGCTGGTCATGCTTGGCTCAACGAAAGTCTGTGACCATAGCAGAGGGTATGAAAATTTCATTAATTCCACGTTGAAAATGGTAGTGAAAGGCAAACTTGCATCCATTGAAGAGAAACAAACATGGATTCTGGTGAACATGTCCCCAACCACCCACCTGGTCAGATGAAAATGGGTACTCGAGAAAACGTTCATGCAAGATCATGCTGTTAATAAGTACAAGGCAAGAGGTTTGGAAAAAGGATTTTCCCACCATGTAGACTCAAAGTACAAGGAGACCTTTGAGCCCGTCGTCACCTTTGCCACCATCGGATCCATGTTGGCTATCGCTACTGCAAGACATATTTCTTTTATGGGAAGCTTGCCAAATAAGTGCCAAATGAAGTGTCCTAGGGAGAGAAAGCCATAGAGGGCAAGGTTTACAAATTGGTGAAAGTACTCTACAAGCTCAAACATGCCCAAAGGACTTCGTACAACGAGATGGATAGCTTCATGCATCCCATAGTGGGAAGACACCTTGATATTTTCTATGCTCTAAGATAACTGAGCAGGTTTATGGCTAATCCTACCCACAAAAGTAGCAACCTGTTAGGCACTTTGCATGCTATATACAGAATACACAGCACATGGGACTCCACTTTGAACGCCAGGAGGGATCTAACCCACTACGGCTGGTGTAGTATACGGACGTTGACTAGAGAGGAAGAAGGGATGAAAGAAAGTCTACCTCACGCTTTGTCTACCTCTTGAGTGGTGGTATAGAATGTTGGGAAAGCACAAAGAAAGAGAGTATCTCCCTCTCAACCGATGAGGCAAAGTACATTGCTTTGTGAGAAACCAAAAAAAGAGACACGGTGACTACGCAGTTTGCTTGTTATGATGAAGGTGTCATAAATAGATGAAACGGAGGTTTGCATTGAAAACTAGCTTCCTATGAAACTAGCAAATGATGACGTCATCTCACAGTGGACTAAACATTGACATCGGGTTCCACTACTGATGGGACCTTTTTTGTTAAAGAGATTGTGGACCTATAATACATGGAGAGCAAGAAGATGCCCGCATATTGCATGATGCAGGCGCTTGATAAAGAGTTACATTCTTTAGATACTCCAGGCATCGGTATGGTCAATGCAGCAGATGGAGACCAAAGCCAACAAATATGGAGAGAGGAGATATGTCACAGCATATAGACAGAGGTACAAGGGAGAGTTTATTGATCTGATATGCCGCTTGTCCATGGCTAACATTTGGACATACATAGGACAGACTTTACATGCTATGCTCCCTTGGAGAAACTCTCCTAAGTTTGGTCAAGATAGACAAGGCATGCACTGCTCCTTTGGAGCAAGTGCCCTTGGTCTCAACTGGATACTATAGCTAGAAAATACTACCAAGGACAACTCGTTGTTGCTCAGATGTTCCAGAGTTAATCTCTGGAGGAAGAGATCACTGGGTCAAATCCCAGCCCAGTGACGTATGTTTTTTGTGACCAAAAGGGGGACAAGAAGGTTGTAATGACACCTTAGAACATTGCAATGTCTTTCATGGTAGGTGGCATTACTTGGTCATCAAAGAGAGTCCCATGTAGGCAGGGGGGATGATGTCATCCAGATTGCCTCTAAAGTGGTACATCGAAGGAGCAAGCTTCTAGCCTAAGCTAGAGACTACCTCTATTACTATAAATACCTGTTAGTTGCCTGTGATTCATCATATTTCTTACCTTTGAGACTCCTCATAGAGCTGACCACCAAAGGCAGACACTTAAGAAGCATTTACTGGTCTGAGTTCAAGGAGTTTGCTCCTCGTGCAAAAGGGACTAGGTGCTAAAGACATAGTGCAAGGAAGTGATTCCTCTGAAGTGCTCATTCTGGAACCGTGATTTTGAGGGTGATCGTCCTCTTTGAAATACTAGAAGTGCACTACAGGTGCCATTGTGTTGGCCTTGTTTTCTCGTTGATTACCTTGGCTAGTTAACAACATGTACTTGTTTTTACACATACTTGCGTGTTTTTAGATGTGCTCTTGTGCACTTAGAGTTGTTTACATGTACTTATATTAACGTATGAGTATTTTCATGTATGTACATGTACTTATACGCATCAAGACATGTTTACACGTACTTGCACGTGCTAATATGTATTTGTACGTACTTACACATTCTTACATATACTTACACGTATCTACATGTATGTACATATGCTTCCATTTACTTACATGTGCGTAATGATACTTGTACATGCTTGTACGTGCTCACACATACATCCGGTCTTACACGCACATGTACCTATTTACAGAAACATATCCAGCCGTTCACGTATGTACATGCTCTTAGACTTACTTACACGTACATATACATACTTAGAGGTGCTTATGCGTACGTCCACATGATAATGCATCCCTAGACAGAATTCCACGTCCTTACACGTACTTACACGTCCTTACACATGCTTACACGTACATGCACAAACATAAACGTGCTTACATGTACTTATATGTACTTATACATGTTTACGAGGACGTACGTATAGTCAAAGGTATGTACACATACACATTCTTATACATTCTTACGTATTCTTACACGTACTTACACGTGCTTACACATTCTTATACATACTATATGTCCTTACATATGCTTACATGATCTTATATATTATTATACATGCTTACAAATAAAAACACATACTTACATGTACTTATGTATGATTACATAAACGCACACAAACGTGTATCTGCATTTATTCATATACACACTTATATGAAGTTACATGTACATATACGTATGTTTACGAACATATACCTGCTTACATGTGCTAAGACATACTTAAACGTCCTTACATGTACTTGTTCATACTTGAATATAATTAGACACACTTGCATTCGCTTACACGTGCTTACACATACTTACACGTGCTTACACGAAATAACACGTGCTTACACATGCTTATATGTACTTACTCATAGTTACACATATAAACATGTACTTGCATATACGTATACAAACTTACACAAATTTGTACGTTCTTATACGTCTTTACACGTAATAATACATACCTGCATGTACTTACATGTACATATACGTACTTATACAAACTTATATGTACTTCTACGTGTTTAAACGTATTTATACATGTATACACATACTTAAAAATCGTTACACGTGATTACATGGACTTACACTTATACGTGCTTACATGTGCTCATATGTGCTTGCATGTACTTACACGTACATGCATGTACTTATACATGATTACATGTATTCATACATATCTACACATCTGTACGTGTACTCATATGAACTTACATGTGCTTAGACATACTTACACATACTCACACTTACACGTACGTATAGTACACGTGAGTATGTTGGAGCAAAAGTACTTGCTTGTGCGTACACATACTCACACGTGATTACATGTGCTAATACATGCTAACACGTGCTTATACATGTATATACATCTTAACACATGCAGATCCGTACTTACATGAACTAACACGTAATTTCACGTACCTATATGTGCATACACAAACATATACGTACTTAAACGTACTTGTACATACTCACATACTTAGACGTAGTGTACCTACATACACGTGCTTATACATACTTTTATGTACTTATTCGTGCTTGCATGTACTCAAACCTGATTACACATGTATCCACATGCTTGTACATATGAATATGTACTTACACGTGCTTATGCGTATTTACACATTCATATACATGTTCATATGTACTTACACGTAGTTAGACACGCTTATGCGCACCTATACATGCTTCCATGCAGTTACATATTACATCTGCTTACGCACTTATACATGCATACATGTGCAAGTACATGTAAGAATGTAGAGGTGGAAGTGCATGTGAACATGTATCTCATATACATAGGTGTTCAAATGTACTTACATATGCCTACACATGCTCACATATGCCTACACATACGTATACATACTCAAAGGTAAATTTGTCTACTTGTACAAGCTTACATGTACTTTCACAAGCTTACAAAAACTTACACCTACTTACCTGTACTTACGCATTCTTAGACATACTTACATGTGTTAACATGTGTTTACACAAACTTACACAAACATGTGTTTACACATGGTAATGCATACTTACACGTAAATATACATACTTATACATGCTTATACCTGCTTACACAAGTATGTTAACATATACATGCTTTTATGTACTAACATGTTCTTACACATACATCTAGTTACACGCAATTACATGTATTCAAACATAATTACACATGCTGCCACGTTCGTAAACGTACTTTCATGTTCTTAAATACAATTATAATTGCTTAAACGCCCTTAACATGCTAACAATTCCTTAGAGACATAAACACATTATTTTACATGTTTATACATACTTGTAGAACCTGACATGTCCTTACACAAACTGACACATGCTTATACGTACTAACTCATACTTGCACTTTCTTTCATGTGCTTATTGTTGGAACTGGAGGAGAGAAGGAGCCTTGGAGCAGCGAGCATGTGGGACTATAAGGGCATCCATTGTGCTAAAGAATGGTTTCTAAATCCCTCAAAATGATGGAGTACATATAGAGCCAGAGCTTGGGCAAGTCAGCCCTCTCACAAGCCACACCACTTAGCCATGGAGGCTAAGGCTCACACACTAGAGCCCACGATCACATATAAGAGAAGAAAATAGCCTAGCAATCAGGCTGATCAGTCACACACGACCTGGAGAGCTAGAGAATCGTCTCATGGCTGACTCCTAGTGGTCACAATAGCCACAATCCAATGAAGGATCCCCATGTGTCCATGGCTAGCACACAAGGATGTCACCTCTCCTAAAAAGTAAAGAGAGGTGCCTTTATTCTAGTCAACATTATCTAACAATGCAATCCTACGACCAAGAATGTTTTTCGATACTTCTCCCATCATGACTTCACCCTGGACCTCTTGCCTTCTTCTATTCTCAGGCCTTTGCCTGAGAAAAGAAAAAGGATTTGTCATCCACGGTCACCCAAACATCGGCGGTCCATGATCTTGGAACGTATGAAAATTTGTATCTCCCGATCCTACCATTTGATCGATGTGAAACTTGGATTGTAGACAAGTAACAACTTAATCTTGTTAATGGTGAATTGCGACTGACAATTGGTGTAAGCATCTTGTAGTATCCTGGAACTTGCTCATGTGAACCTATAACTGAGCTAGATGACCCTATTCTTAGCACTTCCATATACTTCCATTTGTTTACATATGCTTAGGCGTGTTTATATGTATTCTTACATACTTCCATGTATTTACATGTGCATACACGTGCTTACTTATGCTGATGCATGCTCCTACATGCTTACACGTGCTTAGAGATACTTACACATGAATAAAAGTGGATTCTTGTATACTTTCAAATCAGTTATTGAATACAAAACCAGTCACCATTAAATTTCTGCTCAAAGACGAACCATTCATGAGAAGGCACCAGAGCACAACCCTGTAGAGAGCAAAGGAGAGAGTCTAGATTTTAGGAAAGGCAACATGAACAGATAGAAGAATGAACTCAAACGTGTTCACAATCTTTATCTTGAGCTACAACCTTTGCTTTGCTTTGCTTCAGTACGCTTCAACTTATGGTCCGCATTGTGTCAAACGGTGGGATTGGATGCAAACTGCATCACTATTGCTGGTTTCTTGCATTTTGATTGTGAAGTGATGTGTCCTTTTAATGTGAAGCCATCTCTATGTTCATCTTGGTATCTGTGTATTTGGTATGGACTAGAAATCTCTTCAATGTTTCTCTGGTGGATTACTTCATCAAAAGCTGTTTGCCTATTCTGTCGGATGCATTAGCTCTTCGACTTGGCTTAGTTAGTAACATTACATGTTTATCCTCTTGCACCTGGTTCTTCTCATGCTTCATGTTCCCGTCAGCTTGTAAGTGCAGATGTGTAAAGCCTTTCGTAACATAAGTATTGTGTCATAAGTTGTTTTGCATGAAATAGTTACAAATTGGACAGTGCAAGGCAAGCGATTATGATCTCTCCTGATCTCAGTGTGTCATAAGAAGAGTATAGCAAACAAGGATAGGATGCCGAGGGTCTAGAGAGAGTATAGCACCTCTCCTGGCCCTCTGTCTGGCTCCTTTTTCCATTTCTCCTCTTGTCACACAGCATACACACACGAAACCTTTTTCAATTTTTTCTCTCCTTGTGTTCCAAGGTCTATTATGAAACAGAATGGCAATAAAACAACACAACAAGAAAGCAAACCAGATACATCCCCTGTTATGCAGATCTGTTATTATTCCTTTTGTTTCCCTTACCTACACGCATCGTCCCCGTTTTGCATTCATTAGGCCATGTTATACACAAAAATGTACTCCATCTGTACTCTTGCCCTAATTCTACCTTTTCTTTTTTGTTGTACTGGAGCGAGAGGGAAAGAACAGATGAGAGGGATTATGCATCAGGTGATATGCATGAATGCAAGATGCATGCTGCAAGGCGCATAATGCGTACGTGACAGGTGCGACCTCATCATGTTATGCAATGAGTTATGCTTGTTCTTCACTTGCGGCCTTGCATTGGTACTCTTTGTTACATGGTTCATACTCATATGATGATTCCCATAAGTGCAACACATAGGTCATACTGCTTGTGGTCTAAAGATTTTGTGAAGAGGGGACTAACTTGTACCTTTGTACCAACAAATTCTAGGTTAATTTTACCATCTGCCATAACATCACGTACATAGTGATATTATCCTTTCATGCGTTTTCTTTGGTCGTGTACAACGCAATCATCACTGAGAGGTATAGTTCCTTGGTTGTTATACCAAATAGTCATAGGATCTAGTTGATCAATGCCCGAGTTTTGTATGAGAAAATGCAGTAATGCTACTTCTATTATGACCTCTCTGACTATAAGATACCCCGCTTTTGTTAATGAAAATGCAATAAAAGATTACATTTTTGATATGTAGCTGACTAGTCCTCCCACACGCAAGAAAACAAAGCGTGTTGTGCATCTTATCTGTAGACGATCAGTATTACAGTATCCACTTATTGTGAGAGTAGACTTAGGACTGTAGTGGATATTCATCATAGATGTGCAATGATGGTACGTTATGCAATGCTTGGATGATCGTGTGTGTGCTATAGTAGGGGCCTTGCATCCTTTGCTAAGTAGATGCAAAGTATATGAGAGATCTGGCTTGGTGCCCATGAAGGCATATACAAGCAAGCCCACAATACTTGGATAGAGTAGTGCCTCATGACGACCACCAAGGTATCTGCATTAGCAAGTGTGGTGAGTTTTTCATACAGTGCTTGTGGAGTAGCTGTTAGTCGAGGCTAGTCCGAGTCAAAATAAGGGGCCGTGCACTTGACGTAGAAGTCTTGCAACAGAGGGATGGTAGTAGAGATCTATTCAACTGGAATTCCAAGGCAATATTTGTAGCGTCCCATGTCAGTCATCTCAAATATAGACGATAAAGCCTGTTTGAAAGCTAAGATCTCTAGTAGGCTTCTGCCAAGCACAAGTAAATCACCTACGTCGAGAATCATACCAAAAGTACTAGTGATGTACACGAAGAAATCAGCATGGAGCTATTGGTGCTAATAAACACCAGTTATGTCCTAACTACGCCCTAGTTGCAGCCTAGGTATATTCTACTTGTACTTTACTCATGCCCTACTTGCGCCCTTGTTGCACCTTATTTGTGTCATAGTTGCGCCAGACTTGCACCCAACTCGCTTCCTAATCACGCCTCTATAGGGTACTAGCAACACCGTAGTTGCATCCTAGTTGTAGCCTAATCATGCCATAAATATGCCCTAATAGGACCCTGGTTGAACCTTAGTCGTGCCCTAGTTCTGCCCTAGTTTTGCCCTAGTTGTGCCTGCAGTGTGCCCTCCTTGCGTCGTAGTTACGTCTTATTAGTGCTCTACGTATACCTTACTTACATGCTACTTATGCCCTATTTCCACCATACTTGCGCCGTACTTACGCCCAAGTTGTGTCCTTCTTCCGTCATCCTCGTACACTACCTGTTCTCTGCTTGTGCCCTATTTGTACCAGACATGTGTCCTGATTGTACCCTACTCACGCCTGAGTAGAAGAATTGTTACACTCTAGTTGCGTCCTGGTTACCCCCTAGTTGAGCCCTAGTTGTGCTGAAGTTACATCCTACTTTTGCAGTACTTGCGTCCTAGTTGCGTCCAACTTACGCCCTAGTTGCACCTTTGTTCTGCCTTATTTGTGCCATAGTTGTACCTCATTTAGATAGCAAGTACGCCCTAGTATCGCCCTAGCTCTACCCTATTTTTACACTACTTGTGCCTTACTTGCATTCAAGCCCTGCCCTATTTGTATCCTAAAAGTGCTCTCGTTACAGCCTTAACCCTAATTACTCTCGAATTGTATCCTAGTTGCACACAACTTGCTACCTACATGCACCCTACTTACGTCTTTTTTGCACCCTCTTTACACCGTATATGCACCTTAATTACGCCCTAGTTGTGCCTTAGTTGCACCCTAGTTGGACCCTACTTATGCCAGAGCTATGCCGTAGTTGTGCCGGAGTTCCACCCTAGTTGCGCATGTGTTACGCATTAGCTATCCCCTAGTTGTGCCCTAGTGCCCCCATACTTGTACTCTAGTTGTACCCTAGTTGCATCCTACTTGGGTCCTACGTCTGATTTACTTGTACTCTCGTTGCACCCTATTTATGCACTTGTTGCATCCTTTTACGCCCTAGTTGCATCCTAGTTGCGCCCTAGTTCCACGTTAGTTCTAACATAGTTATGTCCTAGTTGCGTCCTAACTACACCCTACTTTTAACCTAGTTGCTCCATCCGTGCACCCTAGTTGTGTCCTAGTTGTGCCTCAATGGGGTACTACCTAGGTCCTAGTTGTGCACTAATTGCATCCTGGCTACATCCTACTTGCATACTACTGGTGCCCTAATTTTGCCTTGATTGTTCCTTGTTTGTGTCCTAGTTGCGAACGACTTGAATCCGGGTTGCGTCCTTTTTAGGCCTGAGTTATGCATTAGTTACGTAGTAGGTACGCCCTACTTGCGCCCTACTTATAACATAGTTGCGCCCTACATGCCTCCTTTTTTTTGCCCTAGTTACGCTCTAGTTGCGCCTTAGTTGCGCCCAACTTATTCTTGACCTGATATAGTCCTTGTCCATAGCTGACATTTGGAGAGGCACAGGACGGACTAGGCATGCACTCCTCCCTAGGAGTAAGTGTGCTTAGTCTGATCCATAAAGACAAATCATGCACTACTCCTTTGGAACAAGTCCCCTTTGTCTCAACTGGATAGTAAAGCCAACAAAGACTACCTAGGAAAACTCCTTCTGGCGTAGACATTCAAGAGTCAGCCTCTTGAGCGAGAGATCAGTGGGTCAAATCCTAGCCCCATGACTAATTTTCCTTCTGCCCAAAAGGGGGATACAAAGGTTCTTGGAGACATGTTATAGCATTGCAATGTCCTTCCTGGTGGCTTGCGCCACTTGGAGTCACAGCAAGCGCCAGGTAGGCATGGGGGATGATAGAATCCACATCGTCCCCAAAGTGGCTCAACCAAGGAGCCACTACACGCCTAGGCTAGAGGATGGCTCTAGGACTATAAGAACCTGTCACTGGCCTGTCATTGAGTACAACTCTTGCCTTTGAGACTCCTAACAGAGATGTCGACCAAAGGCAGGCACTAAACAAGCATTGGTTGGTCTAAGCTGCAGGAACTAGCTTCTCGCGCAGAAATGACCAGGTGCTAAGGACAGAGTGCAAAGAAGTCATTCGTATAAATTACTCACTGTAGAACCTTACCTCCAAGGGTGATATCACCTTTTGGTTGCAATACCAAGAGCGGTCAGTGAGAACCATTGTATGAGAAATCTATATTCTAGACCGATGCCTTATGCAGGTTGAGAAAGGATTATGGGCCAACACTAACTAGTCCTACGGCACGGTTCTGTACTCTCTTGCCTTGTGTGTCTTGCAGCGCACATCAACTCCATCTGCTCCATCTGCTCCATCTGCTCCAATGCCCAGAGTTGGCATTTGGCAAAAAAGGGCCAAGGATAAGCTCTGCCCTTGGAGGTACGTCCCTTGGGCCCTAATCAGGATAATCTCTACCCTTCAAGACACGACCGTGGGACCGCTAGTGTGTGTTCTTCTCCGTTTGTAGGTGATATGCAACTGCAAGGTAAGCAATGGATTGGCACCTTCTAGACCAAGAAGCAGACAACAGCCCACATCAACTTACATCGGCCTCAACAAAGCTAAGAAGCAATGAATCAAATACAAAATATGACAAAATCCGCAACGCTCACTCTTAAGCAGGTCAATGGTGAGATGCAAAAGTCTACGCGAATAGGTTTCCCCTTGTCAAAATGGCACTTTGAGATTGTCGTGAGGGTGCGTGGCTACTTGAAAATGTTCCTTAGAGAAGAGGTTGAACCTCCAAAAACAGATGCTCTATATGAAGTGTGGAGTGTCAAAAATGACTTGGCGCTTGTGATTCCTATGAGATCAGTGCACGAGTCACAGCATGTCCATCTCCAAGGTATCACACATGCATCAAAGGCTTCTCAGAAGCTTCCACGTGTACACCGATCAACAGCTCTTGCAAATCGCATTGTCATCCTTCAAAAGTTCATTTTGTCGAGGGTGAGCGAGGAATAGTCGATTCCGGACTTCTTGTTGCAATTTGAAGGACTGCTACGGGAAGTGACCCAAATGAACTCAACAATAAACACCAACCTGCATGCCATGATCCTCATCATGGCGCTACCTGAAAGCTGGGGTCCTTTGATCACTGTATTTGGCGGTTTTAAGGATAATGATTTGACGTGTGAGGCATTGTCCAAGTACATGCATAACAAGGCCATGCGTCATAGCGGTAGTGCGGCTAACACTTCAGCCTATCCAACACGGTATGGCAGTCGTGGCAACAGTTCCTCTCATGGTCAGAGCGGCAACGCATGTAGTGGCGGTGAAGGAAAAGGCAATCGTGGTAATGCAAATGGTTCAAAGCGTCCTGGGAAGTGCCACAGCTGTGGCAGGCCTGACCATTTGGCACGGGAGTGCAGTGCTCCTAAGGCGGAAGACAATGATCATGGTGATATATATGAGGGCAAAGGTAAGGGTAGCAAGGATTAGAGAAACATGATGGGTGAGATCGTGTTGGCAACCAAGGGAGAGGCACTGCTCAAGAGTGGAACCTAGAGGCTCCACTCTGGCATAAACCACCAGTCTTTAAGGAAGAAGGGTAGATTCATCTCCATTGGGGACACTGAATGTCACTTCAAGTAGGCCTACGGAAGCCCTGTCTATGCATAAGGCAAGGGAGATGAGTTAAACAACATCAACGTCAACGGTGTTGAAAAAGACTTGAAGTTGGAGAACTTCCTATACATGCCGTAGTTGAAGGCAAACCTCTTATCAGTGTCCAAAATCACAGACCACAACATGACGGTCGTCCTCACGAAGGAGGTCATGATTGTTAAGAACAAGTACATCACGATCTCCTCTCCCAAAGAGAGTCTTGTCGTACATGTAGCAAGAGTTAATGGACTTTATGAGCTGCAAACCAAGCCTCTTGAGAGTAAAAACGAGGGATATGCGACAGTTGAAGAGCCCAACTCTCTAAAACCTCATGTTGTACCACAGGTCGTCACGATGGCGGCCAGCTCCACCAAAGACACAAATGTTAAGATGTGGCACAAGCGGTTTGGCCATGTGGCTAACAGCACACTATAAGCGATGCAACATCACAAATTGGTTCATGGGATGGAGGGAGGCAAGGCCAAGGATGATGGAAAGTGCAACAAGTTGTGTGAGCCATGCCCCCAAGGCAAAGAGAAAGCCCTTTGGGCGTAATGGGAAACGTGCGGCAACAATCTTGGACCTGATTTACTCTGATGTGTGCAGACCATTCTACACTCATTCAAATGGTGGCAACAAGTACTTATTGACCTTCATTGAAAATCACAATCGCAAGATGTAGATCTACTTCCTGAAGACAAAGGGAGAGGTCAATGAGAATGTGCAAGAGTTTGTTGTGATGGTCGAGTAGCAGACAAGCAAGAAGGTCAAGGCATTGCGCACGGACAATTGTGGTGAGTACGAGGTGTGCAACGGCTGCTTGAGCAAATGTGGCATCAACCATCTGACCATCACACCGTACACCACCTAGGGTATTGGCGTTGCCAAGCGCATGAACCATACTATCCTTGGCGTGAAAAGAAGCATGCTCTTTGACACCAAACTCCCACCTCCCTTCTAGGTTGAAGCTATAAGAACAGCTAACCACCTTGTGAATCTCACTCCGGAAGGCACACTCGGAAGGCATGGTAAGAATTAGTAAGAAAAGTAGCTTAGGAAGCCACAGGAGGCTTGATCAGGAAATAAGCGATGTGCCTCACACTTGAGGGTGTTTGGTTGTACTGCCCCGCCAAAGGTCTAAGCATGACAAGTAAGTGGCAAGCTGGATTCACTCGCTCGCCAATATATAATGGTCGGATATGACACTGCACCTAAGGCGTACAGGCCCTATGACAAAGCGGCTAGAAAGCTCATCCAGAGCATAAATGTCAATCTTAAAGAAAGCACGCTTGGCAAGGGAGAGTCACTGGATCTTGTCCAGGCTCCTTACTGGGGGAGTGGGTTATATTGCTCGATTCAAGTGATCTCCCACATAAGAACTGGCAGATGATGTCAGTGAAGGATGGTTGTGTGTGGAGAGTGGTTGTACGAGCTGACACAACAACGGACTCTAACAGTAAGTCGGAGTTGTCCGAGGCCTGTGAGTCAAACTCTAAGGCCGCTGGCTCTTCCTCAAACAACAAATCACTGGTAGCATAAGAGCCACAGAAACAACTAAGCCTTAAAGTAGCACCAGCAACACTCCAGCGTAATACGCCCCAGAAGAAAGCCCCGTCCAAGTACGATGCTGAGAGTGCATGATGGACCGGACTCAACTGGTCATCCTTGGTTGAAAGAGAGCTAATGATCGTAACGGAGGCTATGAATATGCCAAAACATGGCCAAATGGAAGGAGTTAATGGATATCGAACTCGCATCCATTGAAATGAACAGAACATGGGTCCTGGTGGACAGGCCCCGAAACGCGCACGTGGTGGGGTCAAAGTGGGTACACACGAAAAACTTCAAACAAGATGGTGTTATCGACACGTACTAGGCAAGAGTTGTGGCAAAAAGGCTTTCCCTAGTGTGTAGGTTCAGAGTACGAGGAGACCTTCACACCTCTTTTCACCTTTACATCAATCAGATCCATGTTGGACATCGCTATTGCAAGAGATATGGAGGTCCACCACATGGACGTCAAGACATCCTTTCTCTATGGGAAGCTAGACATAGAAGTGCTAATTGAAGTGCGCGAGGGAGTGAAAGCTTTAGAGGACAAGGTTTGTAAACTAGTCAAAGCACAATACGGGCTAAAATAGGTCCCAATGATGTGGTCCAAGGAGATGGACGACTTCATGGCTGGGCTTGTCTTCACGCATTGCCACGATGACCCTGCTGTCTATGCGTGGGATGATGAGCAAGGCTTGATGCTGGTTGCATTGGACATGGATGACCTGATCATCTGCTCATCGTCAGTCGAGCTGTTGAATTAGCTAAAAACAGATGTTATGAACAGGTTCAAGATGAAGGACATGGGTCTACTCCAGCTCTACCGCGGGAAAGCCATCTACCACAATCAAGCAGCAGGCACCATCGAGCTCAACCAGACCAAGTAAATAGTGAAGGTCCTCAAGTGCTACAACATGGAGTTATGCAAGCCCCTTGACACACCCATGACAAGAGACATTTAGCTCTTCTCCTCCATGAGCCCCAGTACAAAACCACAATGACGTGAGGTGGGAACAATTCCTACCAGTTTACTGTTGGCAGCCTCATGTGTGCCATGATAAGAACACGCCCTGACATTTGCTATGTTTGAAGACAAGTGAGCTGGTTTGTGGCCACTCCAGGGCCACAACATAGGCAAGCAGTTAAGTACATCATACGCTATCTAGAGAAAACACGACACATGGGACTCTTATCTAGAGGCCAAGAGGAATCTGACCTACTGCGGCTGGTGTGGTCCAGGGATGCCGACTAGGAAGGAAGAATCGATGAGCGTAAGTCCACCATAGGCTTTGTGTGCCTCTTGAACAGTAGTGCATTCTTTTCGGCAAGCACAAAACAAGACTGTGTCTCCCTCTCTAGTGCTGAGGCAGCGTATATCGCTCCATTAGAAGCATGCAATGAAGCATAGTGGCTTTCCAATCTTCTTGGCAAGATTAAAGTGCCACACGCGGAAGGAACAGAGGTCTGCATTGATAACAAGAGTGCCATGAAAATGGTAGAGGATGATGTCATCTCCTGGTGGACCAAGCACATCCACATCACGGACCACTACTCATGCGACCTGTTCACAAAGGATATCGTGGACCTGGAATACATGGAGACCGAGAAGATGCTCGGAGATTGTATGACAAAGGCATTTGACACCAAATTGTACTCTGTATTAACTAGAGGCATCACTATGGTCAACACAGCTGACAAAGACTAAGGCCAAGACTGGTGGAGAGAGGAGATCTCTCACAGCTAATGGACAGAGGTACAAGGGAGAGTTTGTTGACCTCACTTTCTCCCTCTCCATAGCTGACATTTGGGGATGCACGCGATGGAATAGGCATGCACTGCTCCCTTGGAGTATGTCTCCTTAGTCTGGTCAAAATAGACAAGGCATGCAGGGCGTTTTTGCAGCAAGTCCCTTTGGTCTAAACTTGACAGCTTTGCCAGCAAGCACTACTTATGATAACTACTTGATGCTTACACGTTCTAAAGCTAGTCCCTGGAGCCAGAGGACACTGGATCAAGTCCCATTCCAGAGACTAACTTTCTTTATGACCAAAAGGGGGATAGGAAGGTTATAAAGAGATATCTTAGAGCATTCCAAGGGCCTTCCTGGTGGTTGGCGCCCGTTGGCGGTCAGAGGAAGCGCCATGTAGGCAGCGGGTGCAACCCATATAAGCTCCAAAGTGGTCCAACTAGGAGCCACTGCGTGCTTAGGCTACTAGTTGGATCTAAGACTATAAGAACCTGTCAGTTGCCTGTCATTGGATACAGTTCTCACCTTTGAGAGTCCTAACATAGTTTTCCACCAGAGGCAAACATTAAAAAGGCATTGGTTGGTCTTAGCCCTAGGGATTAGCTCCTCTTGCAAAATGACCAGGCGCTAAGGACATAGTGTAAGAAAGTGAGTTCTATGAACTGCTAATTGTGGAACCTTGGCTATGATAGTGAAATCGCCACAGGGTTACAATATCAAGATCGATCGGCGGGAACCATTGTGTTGAAACCTGTTTTCTACAGCGTTGCCTCATGCAAGTTTACACTTATGCCCTCTTTGCGCCCTAGTTATACTCTAACTGTAGCCTACTTGAGCCCTATTTGAAACTTTGTTGTAGCCTTGTTGGGTCCTAGTTGCACCCTTCTTCCGCCTTAGTTGGACATAAGCTATGCCATTGGTGTACCTCATTTGTGTCCTACTTACGCCTTAGTTGCAGCCTACCTGTACCCTACTTGCTCCCTACTTACATCCTAGTTATGCCCTCTCTGAGTCCTTTTTGCACCTTAGTTATATCCCAGTTGTGTCCTAGTTGCTCCGTCATCGCGCCTTAGTTGCGTCCTAGTTCCCCTTAGTTGTACCTTATGTACACTCTAGATACGTGTTAGTTCTATCCTAATTGCACCCTACTTGGGTCCTAATTATGCCGGACTTGCAACCTAGTTGCTTCCTAGTTTTGCCTTAGAAGCGTCCTATATGTGCCCTGATTTTATCCTACTTATGCTCTACCTACACCGCAGTTACGCCGCAGGTCCGTCCTAGTACGGCCTAAAACATGCCATGCTTTGTCCCTTGTTAGACCATGTTTTTACACTAGTTTTGCCTGATTAGCATCAGTTCTACGCAAAACGTGCACCCTACTTTTGTCTTACTTATACCCTAGTTGCACCCTAGTTTTGCCTTAGTTGTACTGTAGTTTTGCCCCCCTTGCACCCCAGTTGCACCTTACTTGTGCCCTGTTCACACCCTGGTTACGACTAAGTTTCTACTACTTGCTCCCTATTTGCACCTTAGGTATCCACTGGATCTTCACTTCTCTTGCCCTAGCTGCTGTTGAAAACGTGATATTCACATGGCTTAACCATGTCCTAACGTTGACAACTGTTTAAGGTAGTGCTGGTCTTAACCCAAATGAGTGCTTTCCCGTTGTCACACGCTGTGTGAGCAGAGTTCTAACAGAATTCAGCAAAGTTATAGTACTAGTCCTAATCTTTCAATGTACTCTATTGTACGCAAATACGACAAGTGTAGTCCATGTTATGCATTTCATAGAGAATCATTGGGGTTTTGTCTCTATCAAAGCATCAGCATGAGAAAAAGCATATAAAGTTCCATTAGCCTTAAGGAAGTATTAGAATGCCAGTCCAGAGCGCACATGGCTCCAATGAACCAGGAGACATTGCTCCTAGTATCCCCGAAAGGAAGCCTTGGCCATGGTGTATGTGGTGGGAGTGAAATTAGTCACCTTTTGATCCTCTATTTGGCGAGCACAAAATTTAACATCTTAACCAAAAAGGTCAGGACCACCTCCCAACTTTAACATACAATATTTCTCACTTGTTAACCATTTTATGTGATTCAGACTATAACTGGTCTTCCATGTCCTCGAGTTCTTGAAACATCCATCCATGCATGCAAAGGTTTACTCTTCAAGTATGTACAGTCATTGTCCAAACAATAAGACTTTGTATAGGGCAATTTTCAACAATCTCCCCCTTGCACTTGCCATCATGTATGCCTCCGTGCTGACTCTTGCTCATCTTCCATAGTGCTCTCCTATCCAACATACCCAGTTAGTCTAAGACGTACTACTCTGATGACATGCCTATCTCATGGCTATGCCTTGGTCAAGCAATGCACAAACATATAGGTCATACCAGAATGTTGTAGTACAACTTGTCCCTTTTGGAATATGTTACGTGCATAATTGTATTGCATGTCAATGTGTTTCATCCTCCGGTGTTCTATCACGAAGGTGGTGAGCAAGATGGAGGCGGTCTTGTCCTCTTATATAACTCTACACTCCTTCTGCAGCATGCCAAGCTTACTCGATAGTAGGTGAAGCCACACCACCTTGTTGACCGATTCGCCTAGGTAGATTTCCTGTACTTCCAATGTGGGAGTGCCAATGTAGTCCTGTTGTGTGCTCCACCACAATAATGCTCAATCTGCAAAGAAGAACATTTAGTCAGAGGTGGACTTCCACGCATCCATGTCGCCAGCGTAGTCTATGTGTATGTGTACTTGATAACACTAGTGGGTGAAGAGGCATCCTGCAGGATGCCTAGTTCTCACAAAACCATGCTACCAATGTTTAGTTCAGCCAATGGACACTAGTGAAGGAGGTTTAGCAAAGAGAGCACCAATATGAGTGGGTAGACGAGGTTACATTGAGTATAACTGAACTAAAATATATTCTTATTCCTTATGACAATGAGCTTACATAATATCCTTATAGCCTTTGTTTCAAACATTCCAATGCATCCAAGCATGTCAAAATCAGAGTAGTAGAGTACCTCTTACGGCTTTCCAAATAGTCCTTGATGGAGTAGCCTACCTTGACTTGCACGCCAGCTTAAGCGATGTCCTTCAATGATGATCCATCAAAGCGCTTTCCCTCGTCCGAAAGTCTAGGAGAAGTTCATCCTTGTCAATCAGAGTCCTTTGGTTGATCTGTTCATGACCCTTTTTAAGGTTCTTAAAATTGAACTTAGATCACCGGCAGTGAATAATACCTCCACCTATGGCACACACAATATTCCTCTCGCCCAACACCCGAACGTTGGGCCAGGTTACTTTCCTAAATACTCACAAAAATCAAGCAATTGAAACATTGATCTTGGATGGCAAAATCCACGCAATCATAATCTAAAGTTAGATTAGGTTTTTAGCTAGTTCCGAGTGGTCGACCCAAGGAACACAATCAATGGGATTCATGGTAAAGGGCATGCCATGTGGACAATGTCTCCTTTCCACCGCAACCTTGATACTCTGTCTTTCAGACCTGCAATATTCAAAACCTTGTAGTGCAATCCAGCTCCATGCAGCTTGCATTGCATTGTGCCTCTTTCTGTACAGGGCCTTGGTCGCGACGTTAGCTAGGATGTGGTCAATGCCATGTACATAAGAGTCGCATCTTCACGTCGATAGTATATGCTTGTCCAAAGCTTACATTTGGATAGGCACAAGACACAGTAGGTATGCACTGCTTCCTTGGAGTAAGCTCCCTAAGTCTGGTCAAGATAGACAAGTCATGCAGTTCTCTTTTTGAGCAAATCCCCTTGGTCTTAATTGGATAGTATAGCAAGTAAACATTACCTAAGACAACTCCTTTGGCTTTGACGTTCAAGAGTAAGTCTTTAGAGCGAGAGGCCACTTGGTCTTATACTAACGGAAGGACTAATTTTCTTTCTGACTAAAAGAGGGAGATCAAGGTTCTTAGAGACATCTCAGAAGATTTGAAGGCCATTCCTAATGGCAGGCACCACTAGGCAGTCGCAAAGTGCGCCATATAGGCAGTGGGATAATGCAATCTAGATTGACGTCAAAGTGGCTCATTCAAAGAGCAACTACATGTCTACGCTAGAGGCTGGCTCTAAGACTAGAAGTACCTATCTGTTATGTGTAATTCATTACAGTTCTTATCTTTGAGACTCCTTACAGAGTCGTCCAACCGAGGCACAAAAGTAACAAGTATTTATTGTTCTAAGCCGGAGGAGTTAGCTTCTTGGAGAAAAGTGATAAAATGCTTAGAAATCATTGATTTCTGTGAGCTGCTTAGTGTGGAACCATGATTTTATGGGTAATATCTCCTCCTACTTATGTAACTAGGAGTGGATGGCTACTGCCATTGTGTCGTCCTTTCTTTCAAGTCCTTTGCCTCAAGGAAGTTGACAAAGGGTTGTGGGTCAACACAAAATAGTTGTAATATATGCTCTTTTGTGCTCTCTCACTTTCCCTATCTTACAAGAAATATCAGCTCCTTTACCTCCATCTTCTCCATCAGCTCCAATGGTGAGCTTTGGCACTTAGCAAACAAAGGTAAAGGATAACCTCTATCCTTGGAAATACGGCCCTTGAGTCCTAACCGGATAAGTTGTGTGCTTGGAGGCACGATATTTGGTTATCTAGAGAGCGTTCTTTTGTGCCTGCAAGTTGATGAATGGCTAAAGGATAAGCAACAAATATGCACATTGTAAACTTCTAGTAGACAATAGCTTTTATCAGCTTAGTCTGGCGTCACCAATGTAGAGATCTAGAGGAGTAGAGAAGTAGTATGATGACATCTATGACACTGTGTCTTAAACACGTCATCGGTGGCATGTCAGTTTTTATGAGGAAATGATTTCCATTGTGGGATGATTACATGAGATTGCCATAAGGTTAAGTGCGTACTTGAGGATGTTCCTTGGGCAAGAGATTAAACCTCCAAAAAACGATAATGGACATGAAGCATGGAGCGTCAAAACAACATGGCCCTTGGGATTCTTGTTATATCTTTACATGCCTTTTAGCATTTCTAAGTCCAAGGTATCATACATGCATAAAGAAGCATATGGAACGCATGTATGTGTATATATCAACCTACATGATACGACGGTCTAGAAAACGGAGTCCGACACAATGGTTCTCAGTGTACGCTCTTGGTATTGAAACCAATGGGGCATTTCACCCTCACAATCAAAGTTCCATACTGAGTAATTCAAAGGAATCACTTCCTTGCAATGTGTCCTTAGGACCAGGTCACTTTCGCGCAAGGAGCGAGCTCTTGGAGCTTAGAACAACCAATGCTTCTTTACTGTCTGCACCTGGCAGACAACTCTATTCGAGGAGTCTCAAAGGTAAGAATTGTACTCAATTACAGGCATCAAACATGTTCTTATAGTCCTATAGCCATCATCTAGCCTAGGCACGCAGTGGCTCCTTGGATGAGCCACTTTAGCAGCAGTCTAGATTGCATCATCCCCCCTACCTACATGGTGCTCCCTACGAGCGCCAAGTAGCGCCAACCACAAGGAAGGACCTTGGAATGTTCTATAATGTATCTTAGAACCTTCCTATCCCCCTTTAGGTCATGAAGAAGATTAGTCACTGAGCTAGGATTTGACCCTGTGAGGTTTTGATCCAGGGAATAACTCTCAAACGTGTAAACCACAATGAGTTCTACAAGATAGTGTTTTCTTGCTATACTATCCAGCTTAGATCAAGGGGACTTGCTCCAACGGAGCAGTGCATGCCTTGTCTATCTCGAACATATTTAGGGGACTAACTCCAAGGGAGCAGTGCATTCATAGTCCGTCATGTGCCTGTCCAAATGTAAGCAATGGACAAGGATCATATTAGGTCAACAAACTCTCCATTGTACCTCTGTGCATTAGCTGTTAAATATCTCCTCTAAATAGCATTCTTGGCTTCAATCATTGTCCACTGCGTCAACCATACCGATGCATCGAGTACTTGCAGAGTCCAATTCGCTCTCAAGCACCTTTGTCATACAATCCGTGAGCATCTTCCTTGTCCCCACATATTCTAGGTCCACGATCTCCTTTCTAACCAGGTCGCCTAAGTAGTAGTACCTGATGTCGATGTGCTTGGTCAGTCGTGAGATGGCATCATCCTATGCCATTTTCATGGCACTCTTGTTGTCGATGCATATTTGTGTTGCTTCCCTCCGTGCTAGGGCTCACGGAGGAAAGCTTGATGTCTGTTGTCATGGGTGTCCTAATGGGCTTGCATTCCTCCATGTTTTAGCACTTGAGGACCTCCATGATGTACTTGGTCTGGTTTAGCTTGATGGTGCTTGCTTCTCAATTGCGGTTGACAATTATCTCGAGGAAGAACTCAAGCGAAACCAAATCCTTCATGTTGAATTTGTTGCTAAGACCTGTCTTCAACTTGTTCTACAACTCAACTGACAACGGGCAGATATTAAGGTCATCCACGTACAATGGACCAGCATCAAGCCTTGCTCATCCTCACGCACATAGAGACTAGGGTTATTCTGGCAGTGCGTGAAGGTGAGCCCAGCCATGAAGCCGTCCATCTCCTTGTACCACATCCTTGGGGTCTGTTTTAATCGGTAAAATGCTTTGTCCAGTTTGCAATCCTTGTCCTTTGGAGCTTTCACTCCCTCCGTTACTTTCATGAACACTTCTTTCTCTAGCTTCCTGTGGAGGAAAGTTATCCTGATGTCCATCAGCTGGACATCTAGATCATTTCCAGTAGCAATGCCGAATATGGATCCAATGGAGGCAACGGTGACGACAGGCGTGAAGGTCTTCTCACAATCCGAGCCTTCACGCTAGGAAAACCACTTTGCCACAACTCTTGCCTTGTACTTGTCGTTAGTACTATCCTGCTTGAACGTTTTCCAAAATACCCACTTTGACCTCAACACGTGCGCGTTTGGGGTCCTATACACCAAGACCAATGTTCCGTTCTCTTCAACAGATGGGAGTTCCCTATCCACGGTCTCCTTCCACTTGGCCGCACCTCTCATGTCCATAGCCAGCGTTACGATCACAGACTCTCCTTGAGCCAAATATGACTAGCTGAGTCCGGTCCATTCCGCACTCTCGACATCGTACTTGGGCGCAGGTTTCTTTTGGCGCATACTACGGCCGAGAGTTGCTAGTGGTGCCTCAAGGCTTAGTCGCTTCAGTTGCTCTTACAATGCCAATGATCTCTCGTTTTCGGAAGAGCCACCGGCCCAAGAGTTTGACTGAGAGGCCCTGGATGACACAACTAGTGTCAGACTCTGTCGTTGTGTTAGCCTACATAGCCGCTCTCCCTACAGAGCCATCCTTAATTAGCACCATCCTTAAGTGGCACCATCTGCAAGTTCTCAGGTGCGCCATCACCTGACTCGAGCAACACAACCTACTCTCCCGATTTGGGAGCATGGAATAGATCCACTGAGTCTCCCTTGCCGAGCGTCCTTTCTTCAAACTGGACATCTCGGCTGATGATGAGCTTTCCAACCACTTGGTTCTCCGGCCTTTACATCTTGTGTCCAGTGTCATATCCGACAATTACAAACTTGTGAGCGCATGCATCCGCTTGCCACTTCCTCCTCCGGCTTCGAACTTTGCCCAAGCAGTACGACCAAAGGCCCTCAAGTGTGAGGCAACTTTTTTCTTTCGAGACCAAGCCTCTTGTGGTGTCTTGAGCTGCTTGTCTTGCTACTTCTTACGACGCCTTCCAATCGCAGCTGCTATAGTGAGTTTCACAAGGTAGCAAGCAGTTCTTACAACTTTAGTATAGAAGCGAGATGGGAGTTCAGCTTGGAAGAGCACACTGTATGTCATGTTGAGGATAGTCGGGTTCATCCTCTCCGCAACGCCATTACACTATGGGGTATAAGGCATGACGGTCTGGTGGTTCATGCTGTGTTGGCTCAACTAGCCTTGGCATGCAGGGTACTCACCACCGTTGTCTGTGCGGACTGCCTTGACCTTATTGCTTGTTTTCTGACTATCATGGTGACGAACTCTTACAGCTTCTCCTTGACCTCTCCACTTTTCTTGAAGAACTACATCCACATCTTGTAACATTGATCATCAATAAACGTCACAAAATAGTTGCTGCCACTGTTTAAGGGAGAGGATAACGGTCCGCACACATCATAGTAAATCAGGTCCAAGATTGATGCCACACCTTGCCTATTATGCTTAAAGGGCTTTCTCTTTGCCTTGCCTTGGAGACATGGCTCACATAGCTTCTTCTGCTTTCCCTCACCCTTGGCCTTGCATCCCTCCATCCCATGAACCAATTTGTGCTGCTACGTAGCTTGCAATGTGCTGTTGGCCACATGGCCAAACTGCCTTTGCGAGAGCTAAACATCTGTGTGAGTGGATTTGGCCCCCGTGGTGACGGCCTCTAGTGCAACATCAGGCTTTAGAGACTTGGGCTCTTCAACCACAGCATATCCCTCATTTGTACTCTCTAAGGGCTTGGTCTGCAGCACGTTGAGCCCATCAACTCTTGGGACGTGTGCAACAAGATTCTATTGGAATAGGAGAACTTCACGTCCTTGTTCTTGACAATCACGGCCTTCTCCTCTATGCAGACGACCACCATGTTGTTGTCCGTGATTTTGGATATCAAGAAAAGGTTTGCCGCAAATGACGGCATGTAGAGGACATTCTCTAACTTTAAGTCTTTTTCAGTATCCTTCACATTGATCTTGATAAACTTATCTCGCTCGCCTTGTGCATGGACAAGGCTGTTGTTGGCACATTTGAAGCGACGTTCAATGTCTCCAATGGAGATAAACCCATCCTTCTCCCTTGAAGAGTGGCCGTTTGTGCCAGAGAAGAGCACGTAGGCTCCACGCATGAGCAGTGCCGCTCCCTTTGTTTCTCGCGCGCTTTCAGCCATCATGTTTGTCAACGCTTTTTACATTTTTGTTTGTCCACATTTTTATCACCATGATATCCATCTTTGTTCTTGGGAGCCTTGGACTCCCATGCCCAATGCACAGGCTTGCCAACGTTTTGGCAGTTCCAAGGACGCTTTGAACCCTTTCCTCTGCAACCATTGCCTTTTCCTTCACTCCCACCGCTTTTGCTCTGGCTTTGACCAGAAGAGGAGTTGTTGCCACGACCATCCTATAGTACGGCATAGGCTCAAATGCTAGCCTCACTACCGTTGCGACACATGGCCTCGTTGCCCACGTACTCAGAGAGTGCCACCTATGTCAACTCCTCCTGCTTCCAACCGCCAAAGACATTGATCTCATGACTCGAGCTTTCAGGTAGCATCATGAGGAGGATCATGGCCTGTATGTTGGTGGCGAATTACCATTTCATTTGGAGCACTTGCTATAGCAGTCCTTCAAACCGCTATGGGAAGCCTGGAATGGACTCTCTCTCTCTTGCTCACCGTCATCGAAATAATCTTTTGAAGGATGAAGAGACAATAAAAAAAGCCGTCCATTGGTGTACACGTACAAGCTTCTCATAAGCCTATGATGCAGATGTGAAACCTTGGAGATGGATATGTTGTGACTCATGCATTCATGTCACAAGAATCGCAAGCGCCATGTCATTCTTGACAATCTACGCCTCATATCCAACATTTTTTTTGGAGGTTCAACCTCTTCCCCAAGGAACATCTTCAAGTAGCCACGCATCCTTATGACAATATCAGATTGCGATTTCCATAATGGAAAACCCATCCTTATGAGCTTTGACATCCCACCATTGACCTGCTTGAGAGTGAGCTTCGCGGGTGTCGTCCTACTGCTTCTCTACTTCTCTGCTTCTCTGCTTTATTGAGGTCAATGTAGGTTTGTATAAGCTGTTGCCTCGTACCGGTTTAGGAAGTGTTGATCCATTGCTTTCCCCTTAGTCATTATTCACGTGCAAACAAAGACAAATGCACACTCGCAAACCCAGGGTCATGTCTCCAAGGACAGCTTATCTTGGTTAGGAACCAAGGGTCATACCTCCAAGGATAGAGCTTGTACTTGGTCCTTGTTTGCTTGGTGCCAGTACCTGATGTTGGAGCTCATGAAGCAGATGAAGCAGATGGAGCTGATGGAGCTAATGCGTGCTATAAGACGGAGAGGGCGAGAAATGGCGTATAAGCGTGCCTTACAACTTGTCAGGGTGGACCAATAACCCTTTGTCAGCCTACCTGAAGCGTCTAGGAAACGGGTTGCGTTACAATGGTTTTTCCAACGGCTCTTTGTATGGCAACCAATATGACATTTCACCCTCAAAGCCAAGCTTCCACACTATAAAGTTCATAATAATCACTTCCTTGCACTGTGTCATCAACACCTCGTCACTTTTGCGCAAAGAGCAAACTCTTATGGCTTAGACCAACCAATGCTTCTTTATTGTATGCCTCTAGTAGACAACTCTGTTATGAGTCTCAAAGGTAAACACTCTACTCAATGACAGGCAACAACGAGGTTCTTTTAGACATATAGCCAGCCTCTAGCCTAGGAGGACAGTGGCTCCTTCCATGAGCCACTTTGAGGTCAATGTAGATTACATTGTCTCTCCTGCCTACATGGCGCTCCCTCTGATCGCCAAGTGGCGCCAGCCTCCATGAAGGACCTTGGAGTTTTCTAAGGTTCTAAGATGTCCATCAGAACCTTCTTATCCCCCTTTTGGTCACAAAGAAACTTAGTCACTAGGCTAGGATTTAACCCAGTGACCTCTCGCCCCAAAGACACACTCTGAAACGTTTAAGCTACAATGAGTTGTCCTAGGTAGTGTTTTTCTGCTATACTGTCTATTTTAGACCAAGGGGACTTGATCCAAGGAGCTGTGTATGCCTTTTCTACCTGAACAAGACTTAGGAGACTTATTGCAAGGGAGTAGTGCAAACCTTGTACGTCTTGTGCCTGTCCAGATGTCAGCGATGGAGAAGGAGCATATCAGGTTGAAGAGCATACCAATCAACGGCACATGCAAACTGCTTCTTCATCCTTTAAAATCCAATTGCAAACATGGTGAGGAAGGGATAGTTGATTCCAGACTTTTCTCTGTAATTTGAAGGACTACTATAACAATTGAACTCAAAAATGGATACCAATATGAAGGCCATTATCCTCATACTGGTGCTACCTTAAAGGTAGGATCATCCGATCATCGTCTTCGGCAGTCAGAGTGAGAAGGATTGCACAGAAGAAGTAGTCTTTTAGTACGTATGCGACAAGACAAGTGGTCGAAGCGCAAGTGAGAAAATCATTTCAACCTATGTCGCATTGTATGATGGCCATGGAAACAATTCCTTCTTAATTCAAATTGGCATCGTAAGTAGTGGTAGTAGAGGAAGAGGCAATGGTGGCAGTGGAGGGGTTTAAATTGTCTTGGAAAGAGCCATAGCTGTGGCAAACATCCATCAAGGATGAGGAAGAGAAGGAGAAGCATTGTGGATCATACTTTCAAGACAAGGCAAAGAAAAAGCCCTTTGAGTACAATGCACAATGTACGGCAGCAACTTTGGACCTGGTTTACTCAGATGTGTGCAAAGCATTCGCCGATCCCTCAAACGGCGGCAGCAATTACTTGCTTAACTTCATTCATGACCATTGTGTTGGGCCATACAACTCAGCTCTTGGTCCACACGAGCAAGTTCGTGGAAACTACCAGATGTGTGCTGCAAACCTGAATGTTATGAGGAATCTATCTGAAGTACTCAGATGATGGCATGATGCTGACATCAGCCGAGGTACTACTGACGTACTTGCGCGTGATTTGAAGGACAAGCGCTACATGATACATGGCATGAATAATACTAGGCATGGTACACAAGCACAAGCGCTGAAAGGCACAACAAAAGATGTTGAAGTATGAGGATCGCAAGGACAGTAATGAATGGTGGTAGTCTTGAGGCGCAGGCCGTAAGGTTGCAACAACGGTGCACGAGCTGATTAGGTGCAAGCGCTGTAGCGATGAAGCGTGGGTAAATGGCTATAGGTAAGAATTCTCATGGCATCATGAGTATACGCGACAATGGAGATGGAGAGCTACAGCGTCCAAGGATACATGAAGCGATGAGTGAGGCCGTAGTTTTGAGGAGCCGGCTAAGCAATGAACAAAGATATTAGAGGCAGGGAAAAGCCTATGTCTTACTTGAGACGATTACTAAACATGATGAAGGCTACTAAAAAGGTAGTTGTGCCATGGCAATGGGCCATAGGTCACAATGCAATTGGGAACAAGGCTGAGCTTGGGCGGACAAGCAAGGAGGCGATGGATATGACTGACAACAAAAGATGACTAACATGAAATAGAGAATAGGCATATGTACTATTCCTACTAGAGGTGCTATTCTCGTAATCCTACGGCACATAGTACGCTAGTTGTTAAAGAAGCCGCTTCATTACTTGTGCTCTAATGAGCGACCACGATCTTGCAAGGCAGCTCTACCCAAGGTCATGGTAGTATAGTAGTTCGTTTTGCAAGACCGTTCGGCTCAATGCAGGAGCTCCATACGAAAAGGTTGGCGTAAGCAACAGTTGTTCCGTGCCAAACAGGTTTGGTAGTTACCGAGGTGTGTGGCGTCTTCACGTTAAGGATAGCGAACCGGACATGTGGGTGTGAGTGAGCCGTTGCCGATTTTCCTCTTCATTGGACGGGAGCATCTTGGTCCATTATATTTCTTGGAATATCCTGGTCTAGGGCGCTTCAAAGAGCAATGGAGTGCATGGATTAATCCGTATGGATAGATAAAGTAAAAAATGTAGGGTACTTCGTTGAACTTTGTGCTTGCGAGATCATGAGTGCCTTATAAACATCAGACAGTTTTCTGATAGCCCCCTTTAACGTTGTAAGGAACTATGAGAGCCAGTAGCACAGAAGACTTTGTCAACCTACGGGAGGCGACGGTCTAGAAAACGAAGTCCGACACAATGGTTCCCATTGACTGCTCTTGGTTTTGCAACCAAGAGGTGATATCAACCTCTCAGCTTATGTTCCACACTAAATAGTTTATGGGAATCACTTCTTTGTTCTGTGTCCTTAGGACCTGGTCACATTCGCGCAAGGAGAAACTCAAGGGCCTTAGACAAACAAATACTTTTTCAGTGTCTAGCTCTAGTAGAAAACTCTCTTAAGAGTCTCAAATGTAAGAACTGTACTGAATGACGAGCAAATGAAAGATTCTCATAGTCCTAGAGCCAGCTCCCTAGTCTAAGTGTGCATTGTCTCCTTGGATGAGCCATTTTAGGGGCGATCTGGATTGCGTCACCCCCTCTACCTACATGGCACTCCCTTTGGCCGCCAAGTGGCGCCAGCCACCAAGAAGGACCTTGTAATGTTCTAAGATTTCTGTAACAACCTTTTTGTCCCACTCTTGGTCACAAATAGAATTAGTCACTACGTTGGGATTTGACCCAGTGACCTCTCGCTCCAAAGACTAACTCTGGAACGTCTAAGCGACAAGGAAATGTCCAAGGTAGTGCTTTCTGGGTATAGTATCTTGTTTAGACCAAGGGAACTTGTTCAAAATGAGTAGATCATGCCTTGTCTTTGTGGACCAGGCTTAGGGGACTTACTGGGAAGGAGAAGTGCATGCATAGTTTCTCATGTGCCTGTCTAAATGTCAGCCATGGACAAGGAGCATATCACGTCAACAAACTCTACCTTGTACCTATATCCTTTAGTTGTGAGATATCTCCTGTATCCAGCAGTCTTGGCCCTAGTCTTCGTTGGCTACATTGACCATACCGATGCCTCGAGTACGTGTAGAGTGCAATTCGATGACAAGTACCATTGTCATACAATCTGCGAGTATCTTCTTGATCTCTAAGCATTCCAGGTGCACGATCTCCTTTGCGACCAGATCACGTGAATAGTCGTACTTGATGTCGATATGCTTGGTCCACAAGGAGATGAGATCATACAGTGCCATTTCGATGGCACTCTTGTTGTCATTGCAAACCTCTGTTGCTTCTGTTTGTGGTACTTTCATCTCATAAAGCAAGCTACATAGCCACTATGTTTCCTTGCATGCTTCTCATGTAGCAAAGTACTCCGCCTAAGCAATAGAGAAGGGGACATAGTCTTACTTTCTACTTATCCAAGAGAGAACACCATAGTTTGAAAGCACACAAAGCCCAATGTGGACTTTCTTTTATAAGTTTTTCCTCCCCAATCGGCACCCGTGTACTAGACCAAGCGCAACGTGTCAGATACCTCTTGGCCTCCAAACTGGAGTCCAATGTGTTGTTTTTTCTGTAGGTAGTGCATGATGCGCTCGACTACTTGCCACTTCTGTAGCCTTGGATTATCCACAAACCTGCTCATTGCACACTCTTTGCAGCGTTCTTGGGCGGAGGTTTGTTCTTGCGCGTACTACGCCGGAATATAACTCGTGGTTCTTGAAGGCTTAGTTTCTTATGTTGCTCTTGCGCTGCCAATGATCCATTGTTTGAAGAAGAGCCACCAGCCTCAAGGATTTGACTTAGAGGCCTAAGATGATACAAACTTGTTTTTATAGTTTGTCGCTATGTCAGCCTGCATAGCCTTTCTCTGTATAGCAATATTGTTTGTTGGCACCATGTACCATTTCTCACGTACCTGATAACCTGATTCAAGGAACACAACCCACTCTCCTAGTTTAAGAGCATGGACAGCATCCATCGACCCTCCCTTGCCATGTGTTATTTCTTCAAACTTAACATCCGGCTCTTAACAAGCTTTCTAGCCGCTTCTTCCCACTGCCTGTACGCCTTGTTTGGAGTGCCATGTTTGATGATGACACACTTGCGAGCACGTGTACTCAAGTGTGAGGCATGTAGCTTTTTCTCTCATCAAGCCTCATGTGGCATCCAGAGATTCTTTTCTATTTGCTTCTTACCACGCCTTCCAAGCTCGGCTGCCGAAGGGCGATTCACGAGGTTCCAAGTAGTTCTTGCAGTTTCATCCCAAGAGGGAGGTCAAAGATTGGCATCGAAGAGCATGCTTCATGTCATGCCAATGATAGTCTAATTCATCCACTCGGCAACGGTATTACTCTAGTGGGCATAAGGCGTGGTGGTCTGGTGCAAAATGTTGTGTAAACTCAATGAACGTTTGCACGCCTCCTACTCACCACTGTTGTGGCAACCTACCTGAGTTGATGGTCTAGAAAACAGGTTTTAACATAATGGTTTGCCTTGACTGCTCTTGGCATCGCAGTTAAGAGGTGATGTTACCCTGAGAGCCAGGGTTCCACAGTAAGTAGTTCATAGGAATAGCTTCCTTGCACTGTCCTCATCACCTGGTCACTTTCTCGCGAGGAGAAAGCTCAGATGCTTAGACTAAACAAGGCTTCTTTAGTGCCTGCCTTCGATGGAAAACTCTACTAGGAATATCGAATATGAGATTTGTACTCAATTAAATGCAACCGACAATGCCTTTTAGTCCTATAGCCTATGCGGGTAGTGGCTCTTTTGATGGGCCAGTTTGGGGACAATCTAGACTACATCATCCCCCTACCAATATCGTGCTCTCTGTGACAGCTAGGTGGCACCAGCCACCAGGAAAGACGTTGGAATTTTGTAATACCCTACTGCTCTTTGATTTCATTTTTTTAAGAATTACTAATTATGTATTCCATGATTTCAAACACATCTTTTGGTATTTTAGTTATTTAGGTAGATCCTAGACTTTTGTTCAACAGAATTGTCTGATCTTTAAACTCGACAAGCTATGTCAAATCCTTGTGTGAACGAGGATTTATCCTCGTTGAGCGGGCGTCAGAGCATCACGGGCTTGCAAAAACACCATCCGTTCACTGTTTAACAGGTCTAACGTGTAACTTTTACATGTTAGACAGGCCAGACATCGCGTCAGTCACGTGCGCAATAGTGCACTGCGAGCGTGAACGGTGGCTTTTTCTATTTTTTTCTGATTTTTGGGTTTGTAGAACCCGGTACATGAACGAATGTTTTTTCAGCGTGTTAAAGAATTTATGTAGGAGACACCTAATCAATTCGTCGAAGAAAAACTTTATTCATGGAAAACCTCGAAAAAAGATATAATCGAAGTCCAAGATCAGTAGGGTATGTCTTTTACATTATTTCCATCCCTAATTTGGTCACAATGAAAATTAATCACTGGGCTAGGATTTGACCCAGTGACCTATCACTCCAAAGACTAACTCTTGAACGTCTAGGCCACAAGAAGTTGTCCTAAGTAATGTTTGCTAGCTATACTATCCAGTTTAGACCAAGAACGCTTGCTTAAAAAAGAGTAGTGCATGCCTGGTCTTGGCCTCTCTACATTAGCTGAGGGATCTCCTCTCTCTACGATTCTTGGCCTCCATCTTCCTACGCTGCGTTGACCATACCGATGCCTAGAGCAATTGTAGAGTGTAATTCGCTGTCAAGCGCCTTTGTCATACAATCTGCGAGCATCTTTCTGGTCTCAAGGTATTCTAGGTCTACGATCTCCTTTGCGACAAGATCGCATGAGTAGTGGTACTTGATGTAGATGTGCTTGGTCCACAGAGAGATGACATCATCTTTTGCCATTTTCATGCCACTCTTGTTGTCGATGCAGACCTCTGTTATTTCCATTCCTGGCACTTTGATCTTGGCAAGCAAACTACGTAGCCATTGTGTCTACATGCATGATTGTGACAGAGCGATGTACTCTGTCTTCGCAATAGAGAGGGAGACATGGTCTTCGTATCTACTTGCGCAATATACTACACAACCATTCAAGACGCACACAAAGCTTGAGGTGGACGTTTTGTCATCGATTCTTCCTCCCAAGTCGGTGTCTGTATAATATACGAGCAGTAGCGGGTCAAATCCTTCTTGGCCTTCAAACAAGTGTTCCATGTATTCTGTCTTGTGTAGATAACTCATGATGCACTTGATTGCTTGAAAGTGGTGTGATCCTATATTGGTCGCAAACCTACTGATTTCTTTTATATCAAAGGAAATGTGATGGCGTGTTCCTACCATGGCAAATATGAGGTTGCCAACTGCAGACTTGTAAGGAATATGGTCCATTTCACACCGTTCTACTTCCATGCTAGGGCTCCTGGAGGAGAATAGCTTGATGTCTGTTGTCACGAGTGTGCTGATGGGCTTGCAATCCTCTATTTTGTAGCCCTTGAGGACCTCCATGATGTTTTTGGTCAGCTCCTTGATTGCGAAGGATGGCTTTCCCGAAGTAGAAATCGAGCAGACCCATGTCCTTAAGATTGAACCTGTTGCAAGGATCTATCTTCCGCTTGTTCAACAACTTAGCTGGCGACAAGCAAATGACCAGGTCACCCACATACAGTATAACCAGCATCAAGCCTTGCTCATCCTCCCGCACATCGACAGTATGGTCATTCTGGCAGTGCGTGAAGGTGAGCGCGTCCATGAAGCCATACATCTCCTTACACCACATCCTTGGGGCATGTTTCAACCCGTAGAGTGCTTAGACTATTTTCCAAACCATGCCCTCTAGGGCCTTCACTCCATCAGGCGCTTCCATGAGCACTTCTTTGCTTACCTTCTCGTAGAGGAAAGCTCTCTTAATGACCATCTTGTTGACCTCAAGATCTTTTATAACAGCGATATCCAAAATGGATCTGATGGAGTCAAAGGTGCCAACAAGCCCAACGGTCTCCTCGTACTCCGAGCCTACACGTTGGGAAGAACCCTTCATCACAACGCCTACCTTGTACTTGTCAATAGTACTATCTTGCTTAAACGTTTTCCATATTTTTCACTTTTACCCCACCACGTACGCGTTCGGGGGGATGTCTTCTAGGACCTATGTTGCGTCCTCTTCAATGGATGCCATTTCCCTATCCACTGTCTCCTTCCACTTGGCCACATCTGGCATTTTCATAGCCCCTGTAACAATCACGGGCTCTCTTTGAGCCAAGCATGATCAGCTTAGTCCGGTCCATTCCACACTCACCATCGTACTTGGACGGAGGTTTCTTCTAGTGTGTACCACACCGGAATGTTAGTGGTGGTGCTTCAAGGCTTAGTTGCTTCTGTTGCTCATGCACTACCAGTGATCCGTTGTTTGAGGATGAGCCACCGACTTTTGAGTTTGACTTAGAGGCCTTGGACGACTCAGACCCAGTGTCAGAGTCTGTTGCTATGTCAGCTAGCACGGCCACTCTCCGTGTAGCACCATCGTTCATTGGGACCATCTGCCACTTTTCAGGTGCCTGATCACCTGTAAGGCTGCACACCAAATCCTAGGATTCGTGAATAAGATTCGTGAACCCAGAAAAAGATTCGGATTCGGGGATCCAAATCCTTCATGAGGATTCGATTCGGGATTCGGAGATCCTTTCCCTATTGTTTCAACATGGAAAACAGGGATTTATGTGGCAGATTAGAGGATTTTTACCTGCCATCACCCATAGGATTCGGAAAAGATTCGTGAATCTTACGGATTCGCGAATCCAGATTCGGATTCGTGAATCAAAGCCAAACCTGGATTCGGATTCGTGAATCCGAATCCAATCTGGGATCCGGGAATCTTACCCGGTGTGCACCCTTAATCACCTGACTCGAGCAACACAACCCACTCTCGTGATTTGGGAGCATGGACAGGATCCAGCGACTCATTCTTGCCAAGTGTCTTTTCTTCAAGCTCAACATTGCAGCTCTTGTTGAGCTTTCTAACCGCTTGGTCCCATAGCGTGTACGCCTTGTGTACAATGTTGTATTTGACCATTACACACTTACGAGCGTGTACATCCAACTTGCCACTTCCTTTTCTTACTTGGACCTTTGCCTATTTAGGTAAAGAACCTCAAGTTTCAGGCATCTTGTTTCTTCCACGGCCAAGCCTCCTGTGGTGTCCTGCTTCATTTCTCTTGTTGCTTCTAACCACACCTTCTAAGCATGGCTGCCGGAGTGATATTCACAAGGTAGCAAGCAGTTATTGCAGCTAAAGTACATAAATGAGATGGGAGTTTGGCGTCAAAGAGCATGCTTTGTGTCATGCTCAGGAGAATCTTGTTTATCCGCTCGGCAACGCCATTACTCTAGGGGTATAAGGCGTGGTGGTCTGGTGGTTGATGCCGTGAGGGCTCAATTGCCTTTGCATGCCTCGTATTTACCATCGTTGTCTGTGCATAGTGCCTTGATCTTCTTGCTTTTCTCCCTCTCTACAATGGCTAGAACTCTTCCAACGTCTCCTTGACCTCTCCTTTTGTCTTGAGGAAGAAGATCCACATCTTGAGACTGTAATCATCAATGAACGTCAGCATGTACTTGCAGCCACCGTTTAAGAGATTGCGGAATAGTCTACACATGAGAGTGAATCATGTCCAAGATTGTTGCAGCACATTACCCATTACGCTTAAAAGGCCATGTATTTGCCTTGCCTTCCAGGCATGGCTCAGACAGCTTCTTGCACGTTCCCTCATTATTGGCCTTGCATCCCTCCATCCTATGAACCACTTTGCAGTGCTACATAGCTTGGAGTGTGCTGTCCGCCACATGGCCAAACCGCCTGTAGCAGAGCTCAGCATCTACGTCGGTGGAGTTGGGCACCATGATAAGGACATGTGATGCAACATTAGGCTTTGGAGACTTGGGCTCTTCAACCGCCACATATCCCCTTTTTGATACTCTCAAGAAGCTCCATCTGGAACACATAGAATCCATAAACTATTGGAACCTGTGTGACACGACTCTCCTTTGGGTAGGAGATCTTGATATCCTTGTTCTTGACAATCACTACCTCCTCCTCCTTGAAGCCGACCGTCATGTTGTGGTCCATGCTTTTGGACATTGACAACAAGTTTGCCGCAAAAGACAGCATGTCAATGATGTTCTCCAACTTCAAGTCTTTTTTAGTACCATTCACATTAAATGCTAATCAACTTATGTCCCTCATCTTGCGCAAAGACAAGGCTGCTATTGGCACACCTAAAGCGACCTTCAGTGTCTCGAATGGATATGAATCCATCCTTATCCCTTGGAGAGTGGTTGTTCGTGCCAAACTGAGTCCCTTAGGCTCAAGGCTTGCAAAGTGCCGCTCCATTGGTTGCCGCCATGCTCTCAGCCCTAGCAATCGTCAACTCCTTATCCTTCCTTTACCCTCGTTTCTACCATCATGGTCTTTGTCTCCCTTTGTGGGAGCCTTGCACTTCCGTGTCCAGTGTCAAGACTTGCCACTATTTGGAAACGTCCTAGGATACTTTGAATCCTTTCCACTGCCACCATTGCCTTTTCCTCCATTACCGCCACTTCCGATGCCGCTCTAACCAGAAGACGAAATGTTGCGACGACAACCAATCTGTATGGCATACCCTGAAATAGTAGCCTCACTTTTGATGCGATGCACGGCCTTGTTGTACAAACACTCGAACACTTTCTCATACGTCAAATCCTCCTCTTTCCAATTTCCAAAGACGGTGATAAAAGGATAGCAGCTTTCACGTAGCGCCATGAGGAGGATCATGGCCTGTTTGTTGGTGTCGATTTCCCAGTTCATTAAGGTCATTTGCTATAGCTGTTCTTCAAACTACAATAGGAAGTCCATAATCGACTTTTCCTTGCTCACACTCGTTGAAATCAGGTTTTGAAGGATGAAGAGGCAATTTGCGAGAGTCATAAGCCTTTGATACATGTGTGATACCTTCGAGTTGGACATGCTGTGACTCATGCACTAATGTCACAAGAATCAGAAGCGCCATGTCATTTTTGACACTCCTCGCTTCATATTGAGCATCTGTTGTAGAAGGTTGAACGTCATCTCCAAGGAACATCTTCAAGTAGCCACGCAGCCTCATGAAAATCTCAGATTGCCATTAGCACAAGGGAAAACCTATCCTTATGAACTTTGACATCCCACCGTTGACGTGCTCAACAGTGAGCGTCGCGGGTGTCGTCATACTGCTTCTCTGCTTTTCTGCTTTCTTGAGGCCGATGTAGGATGATGTAGGCACTTGTCTACTATCGCTTTAGAATGTGCAGATGTGTTACTCACCCCTTAGCCGATGATCACATGTAAATAGAAAACAACGCACACTAGCAAACCCTGGACCATGCCTCCAAGGGCAGAGCTTATCTTGGTCAAGGCCCAAGGGTGGTACATTCAGGACACAGATTATCTGTGGCCATTGTTTGCTTAGTGCGAGCACCTATTGATGGAAATGGTGGAGTAGATGGAGCAAATGAGATGATGGAGTCCATGCACGCAGCAAGACAAAGAAGGTAAGAGAGTCTATAGAAGCGTGCCTTACAACTAGTCAGTGAGGACCCATAACCCTTTGACAACTTGTCTAAGGCGACGGTCTACAAATCGCGTTTTGACATAATGGCTCCCGCGGACCACTGTTGGTATTGCAACCAAGAGATGATATCACCCTCAGAGCCAAGGTTCCACACCAAGCAGTTCATAGGAATCATTTCCTTACATTGTGTCCTTAGCACCTGGTCACTTTCGCGTGAGGAGGAAACTCCTGTAGCCTCGACCAACCAAAGATTCTTAAGTGTTTGCCTTTGGTGTACAACTCTGTTAGGAGTCTCAAAGGTAAGAACTGTCCTCAATGACAAGCAATTGACAAGCTCATAATGTCCTAGAGCAAGCCTCTAGTCTAGGCGCGCAGTGGCTCCTTGTATGAGACACTTCAGGTGCAATCTCGATTGCATCATTCCCACTACTTACATGGCACTTCCTTTGACTGCCAAGTGGCACCGGCCACTAGGTAGGACCTTGAAATGTTCCAAGATGTCTCTAAGAAACTTCTTTTCCCCTTTTAGTCACAAAAAAAATAGTCACTAGGCGAGGATTTGACCTAGTGACCTCTTACTCTAGAGACAAATCTTGAATGTCTAAGCCACAAAGAGTTATCCTAGGTGGTATTTCCTGGCTATACTATCCATGTTAGACGAAGGGGAACTACTCGAACGAGGCAGTATGTGCCTAGTCCGTCCTGTGCCTGTCTAAATGTTAGCAATCCACAAGGAGCATATCAATTCAACACGTCGTCCGTGCATAGCGCCTTGACCTTCTTGCTTGTCCACCGCTCTACCATCACGACAAACGCTTGTAGCTTCTCCTTGACATTTCCCTTGGTCTTGAAAAAGTCGGTGCAAATCTTGCCCCAGTTGTCATCAATGAAGGTGAAGAAATATTTGATGCACCCGTTTGAATATGTGCAGAATGGTCCACATACATCAGAGTGAATCAGGTCCAAAATTATTGCCGTACGTTGCCCATTATGCTAAAAGGGCTTTCTCTTTGCCTTGCGTTAGAGGCATGGCTCACATAGCTTCTTACACTTTCCTTCATCCTTGGCCTTGTATCCATCCATCTCATGAACTACTTGTTGCTGCTACAAAGCTTGTTGTGTGCTGTCACCCATATGGTTGAACATCCTAAGCCATAACTCAACATCTGTGTCTTTGGTGGAGTTGGCCGTTAAGTTCACAGCCTGTGGTGCTACATCAATCTTTGGAGACTTGGGCTCTTCAACCACTACACATCCTATATTTGTATTCTTAAGGGGCTTGGTCTCGAGCACAACAGGCCCGTCTGCTCTTGGGACCTATGCGACAAGACTCTCCTTAGGGTACGAGATCTTGATGTCCTTGTTTTTGACATTCACGACCTCCTCTTCCGTGATGATGACCGTCATGTCATGGTCCGTGCTTCTGGACACAAACAGGAGGTTCGCCGCAAACGACGGCATGTAGATGATGTTCTCTAGGTTGAAGATGTTTCTAGCACAATTTATGTTTATGCTCATTAACTTATCTTCCTCGTATTCCCCATGGACAAGGCTGCCGTTGGCACACATGAAACAAAGTTCGGTATTTCCAATGGATATGAACCCATCCCTCTCCCTTGAAGAGTGGTGGTTTGTGCCACAGTCAAGCCTGTAGACATCACGCTTGAGTAGTGCCGCTCCCTTCGTTGACGGCACACTCTCATCCATCATGTTTGTCAAATCCGTAGCCTTTCCACTGCCCTCATTTCTACCACCTCTTGGATCTGGGGGAGAGAGGGAGCCTTGGAGCAGCGAGTATGTGTGATTGGAAGGGTATCACTTGTGCTGAAGAATGGTTGTTGAATCACTCCAAATGATGGAGTACATATAGAGCTAGAGCTTGGGCAAGTCAGCCCTCTCACAAGCCACACCACTTAGCCATTAAGGCTAAGGCTCACACACAAGAGTCCATAATCTCACACAAGGGAGGAAATCAGCCTAACAAACAGGGTTACAAGTCACACACAACCTAGAGAGCTAGAGAGTGCTCTCATGGCACACTCCTATTGGTCACATCACCCACAAACCCATGGACAATCGCCATGTGTCCAGGGCTCGCACACAAGGATCTCACCTCACCTAAAACGTAAGGAGAGGTACCTTTATCCTAGTCAGTACACTCTGACAGGGCAATCCTAAGACCAAGGACCTTTTTGGATATCTCTCCCATCAGGTCTTGACCCTGGACCTCTTGCCTTTTTCTTTTCTCGAGCTAAGGCATGGAGCCATCACCCATGCCCACCCAGACATCGACGGTCCATGACTCCCGAAACTTTGAAAAATCCTATCTTCCAATCCGACCGTTAGATCGGCCTTAAACTTGGACCGCAGACATTTCGCCACCTTATCTTTCCAATGTTGAAGTTGGATTGACGATCGGAGCACACATCTGGTACTTTCCTGGAAATTGCTCATGTGGACCTGAAACTGAGCCGGATGGCTCCTTTCCCAACAATCTCCCACTTTGCCGCAGTCAGAGTGGGTTGAGTCCACATGCCTTCATGCACAACAACTGCTTCTCATAGGTCACTGGCCTGGTGTAGAATCAGCGACCTGCATGCTTGTTGGAGTAAACTATAGCTTGATAGTACCCTCCTGCACCATGTGCCTGATGAAGTGATATGCAATGTCAATGTGCTTGGTGCATGCATGGTGCTCAGGATTCTTGGCGAGTGCGATTGCGCTCTGGTTGTCGACGCGCACAGGAACAAGGACTGTTACACTCCCACACATCTCTGCCATGAGACGCTAAAACTAAATTGCTTCCTAGGCTCCAAAACTGAGGGAGACATACTCAGCTTCTGTGCTCGAGGTGGCCACGACCACGTGCCGCTTGCTGCACCAGCTGATGGAACCTGATTCATGAGAAACACATGTCCAGAGATGGACTTGCGGGTCTCAGAATTTGAAGCCCAATCTGCATTTGTGAAGCCGATGATACTGTTCTCGTTGCCGTTCTAGGTGATGCCGATGTTGATGGTTCCACCAAGGTAGCGGAAGATCTGCTTCCCTGCCTTTTGGTGCTCAGGTCCGAGGTTTGCCATGTGCTGGCTCACAACGCTATCAGCCTGTGCGAGGTCCGGCCTGGTTGCCACCATCAGGAACATGAGGCTGCCGACGGCGCTCGGGTATTTGTGGTGCTCTGCTGCATTTGCTTCTCCATTGAAGCTCACGAGGTACTACCGCGTCTCCAGCGGCGTGCCTATGGGACTTGCCTCTGCCATGCCAAACCGTTCCAAAACATCCTTGATGTAGCGACTCTTCTGCAGCGAAAAAGAGCGTGACTTACGGTCATGCGCGATGTGGATACCGAGGAAGTATTGAAGCTCACGAGGTACTACCGCGTCTCCCTCCTCTGCTTCTACCGACGAGGCTGTTGTATCTGCAACATCAGACATGGAAGAGTAGATTGATTCTCCCACTGTCACAGTAGAGGAAGGATCGAGAGTGACTGGGTCAGGAAGGATTTTTGCTCCCACTGTCTTGTCAGCTGGTGGTTCTGCTGTCTCTATACAGACAATGTTGGTGCCGATGACGTTACTCTTGTTGAACACAACATCTCTGGAGATGATGACATGGCCTGTATCCCTCTTGTAGAGGCGATAGGCCTTGCTTGCCACATCGTAGCCAATCAGCAGCATTTGCGTACTCTTTGCGTCCCATTTCTGCCGCTTCTCCTTGGGCACGTGCATGTGCGCCGGGCTGCCAAATGCTCAAAGATGAGCCAGGCTTGGTTTCTTGCCGAACCACGCCTCGTACGGCGTCATCTACTCCAGCGCCTTAGTTGGACTACGGTTCTTGATGTAGACCGCAGTGCTCACGGCTTCAGCACAGAAGTCATAGGTCACTCGAGCCACGTGCAGCATGGAGCATGCAGACACCACAATGGTACTATTGGCGCGTTCTGCTTTACCGTTCTGCTATGGCGACTACGGCGCGGTATGCTACACCTTGATGCCAGCTTCTGTGAGGTAGTCTTGGAACTCCTTGCTCAGGTACTCTCCACCGTGGTCGCTGCGTAGCACCTTGACCTTCTTGCCAGTCTGGTTCTCCACCATGGCCTTGAACTCCTTGAACCTGCCAAAGTACTTGTCCTTGGAAGGAAGGAAGTACATAACAGTGTAACGACAGAAATCATCAATGAAGGTCAGGAAATACCTAGAGCCTCCAAAGCTCTGGGTCTGCATCAGTCCGTACAAGTCCGTGTGGACCACCTCCAACACCTCCTTTGTACGCTGCCCTGCTCCAGAGAACGCCTCCCGGTGCTGCTTCCCCTCCAAAAAGCTTATGCACAATTGCTGTTCAAAGTTAGAGATGGTAGGCAGGTCACGCAACATCTGCTTTGCTTGAAGCCATTGCAAGGCGCGCATGCCGATGAGGCCATAGCGCGCATGCCAGATCTCGCCATCTGTCGCCTGTACTACTGCTGCAAGACTCTGCTCACGCGGGATCTTTGTCGCCCCAGTAGGCGGTACATGTCGTCCTCCTTCACCGACCTGGCCGATTCCTCTCCTGTATCCTTGCTCAGGATGTAGCCATTGTCATCATCAAAGACGACGCGAAGTCCTGTGTTTGTAAGAGAGGAGACTGAGAGGAGGTTGAATACCGCATCAGGTACATACAACACGCCATGGCACACTCCCACTTCAATGCCACGTGGGATGTCCAACCACATCTCCACAATCCCAATCCCCTCAACAAGCACTACCCGATCATCACCCATAGCGATAGGACGAGGAGGCATGGCGAGCAGCTATGTAAACCACTCCTTGTGATGTGTGAGGCTCTTGGTACATCCTTAGTCCTTGTACCATGCGAGATCCGCCTTCTCCACCTGCGACATGTCAGACTTTGCCATGAAGAGACGGCCGCGCATGTCCTTGGCCACATTCATGTACCCAAAGTGGCGCACACCACCCTGGTTTTGCTGCTGCTGCTGCTGCTGACGCTGCTGTGACTGCTGCTGCTGCTGCTACTTTTGCGGCTGCTACTGCGATGACTCCTGCTGCTGCTGCCCCTTCTGGTCCCTTTTGAGCTTGAAACACTCCTTTTTCTAATATCCCTCTATCTTACAGTAGCGGCATTTGATTCTCTTTCTGCCTCCCTACTACCTAGACTACTATTACTATTGCTGGTTGCGTGAGCTCGTGGCCACAAAAGTTGCTTCAGTGCTGCCGCCACCATTGCGCTTTGCTGCATTGCGACGTAATTCCACCTACACCATGTGTGTGCAGATGAAGTCGAGGTCGAGATTTGGCTAGCACCCCAGCGTCTCTCGCACCGTGTTGTAGCTGGTTGGGAGTCCCCTCAGCAAGAGGAGGATGAAACGCATCTCTTCCACAAGTTTGCCGCCCGCTCTTAGCTGCTTTGCCAGCTCCTTTGCCCTCTCTAGATACGCCTCCATCCCTTCACCACCCCGCATTTTGAGCGCCATCATCTTTTCCTCCAGAAGCATGAGGAATACTGGATCCTTCCTCTCATGCTTCTTGCACAACGTGTCCCACCCCTCCTTTACAGTAGCCTTGTCACTCACATACTGAAGATGCAGGTTGGAGATGGTGTTGAAAAGCAACCTGTAAGCCTGCCTGTCCTTCTTCTTCCACTCCTTATACGCCGTTGGTAAAGCTGCAGAAGAACCCGCATCAGCTGCAACCTTTTGCGGCGTCTTCCCCGCCACCACCTGCGCTGCGGTGATGCCTTTTGCCTGCGGAACTGGAGCCGGCTCGTCGCCGCTCACCTCCTCCCACAAGCCCCTCTCCTCCAAAAGAAGGTGGGTACGGATCTTCCGAAACGTGAAGTTGGCGTGTCCCTCCAGCCTCTCCAAAGACTGGACTGCTTTTACAACGCCAGCTACTGCCATTTTGAGCCTTGGTGATGCTCAGCGCTGCCCTTTGATGGCGAGCTACCCCTGCTTCTGCTGTTACTTCTGCCAGAAATCTGTCTGACAGAAAATGGACAGTACATGCCACAAGACTGTGAGTTTTGAGAAATTGAGCCCATCACTAGAAAATTCAGCCCAAAACCTTTCAGAAACACCCATAAAACAGGGTCATCAACAGGGGTTTTCAAAAGATATGCCCTCTTGAAAACAGGGTATGCTTCTGCTCCTACTCCAACTCAGACCAGGCAGCTTGTAAACGGTGTTGCTGCCAAAAGAATCGATTGAATGCAAATATTCTTGCCTCAAAGGAAAGCTTAGGAAAAATACTACAATTCTCATGTACCAATTTTTCAATTTGACAAAGAAATAAGAGAGTTATGGTCATCACAAGGCAACCGTCTTTCTCATAGAGAAGAGTGTAGCCCTCACCGACCTTGTTCTGAGCATAAATCTCAATCCGACTTGTTGGATCTTCGTGATCTTGGGCTCGTTGGAAAGCTTGTCTTTTGAATTTGAAGATCTTGTGGTTGATCGTCAACTCTGGTGAAGGTTTCACCCCAACTCATCACTCTCAAAGTGACGGCTTGTGCTAGCTGAAAGTGGCAGAACTTGCTCTGATACCAAATGTTGGATCTGGGGGAGAGAGGGAGCCTTAGAGCAGCGAGCATGTGTGATTGCAAGGGCATCACTTGTGCTAAAGAATGGTTGTTGAATTACTAAAAATGATGGAGTACATATGGAGCTAGAGCTTGGGCAAGTCAGCCCTCTCACAAGCCACGCCACTTAGGCATGGAGGCTAAGGCTCACACACTAGAGTCCATAATCTCACACAAGGGAGGAAATCAGCCTAACAATTAGGCTGATTAGTCACACACGACCTAGAGAGCTAGAGAATGCTCTCATGGGACACTCCTAGTGGTCACATCACCCACAAACCCATGGATAATCGCCATGTGTCCATGGCTAGCACACAAGGATCTCACATCACCTAAAAAGTAAGGAGAGGTACCTTTATCCTAGTCAGCACACTCTGACAAGGCAATCCTAGGACCAAGGACCTTTTTGGATATCTCTCCCATCAGGTCTTGACCGTGGACCTCTTGCCTTTTTCTTTTCTCAGGCTATGGCATGGAGCCATCACCCATGCCCACCCAGACATCGACGGTCCATGACTCCCGAAACCTCGAAAAATCATATCTTCCAATCCGACCGTTGGATTGGCCTCAAACTTGGACCGTAGACATTTTGCCATCTTACCTTTCCAATGATGAAGTCAGATTGACGATCGGAGCATGCATGTGGTACTATCCTGGAACTTGCTCCTGTGGACCTGAAATAAAGCCAGATGGCTCCTTTCCCAACACCACCATGATCTTTGTCTTGTTTCATGGGAGTCCTATACTCCCATGTCCAATTCTCAGGCTTGCAATAATTATGGCATTTCCTATGACGCTTGGAAGCCTTTGCACCACCACCATTGTCATTTCCTCCACCTCCACCGCTTTTGCTTTCGCTTTGACCAGAAAAGGAGTTGTTGCCACGACCACGATACTATGCAGCATAGGCTGACATACTTGCCTCACTTTTGCTGTGATGCATGTCCACGCTGTACACGTACTCGGATACTGCCTTATACGTCGAATCCTCCTCCTTCCAACCGCCAGAAACGGTGATCAGAGGACTCCAACTTTCAGGTAGCACCACGAGGAGGATCATGGCCTCCATGTTGGTATTGATTTCCCAGCTCATTCGGGTCACAAAATGTAGTAGTCCTTCAAATTGCAAGAAGAAGTCTGGAATCCACTCTTCCTCACTCACCCTTATCCAAATCAGCTTACAAGGATGAAGAGGCGATTTGCAATAGCCATTGATTGGTGAATACGTGCAAGCTTGTCGCAAGCTTTTTATGCATGCATGATACCTAGGAGGAGGACATGTTGTGACTCATGCACTGATGTCTCAAGAATCGCACGTGGCATATCATTTGTGATACTCCACGCTTCATATCTAGCATGTGTTTTTGAAGGTTCAATCTCTTGTCCAAAGAACATCTTTGAGTAGCCACGTACCCTCATAAAAATCTTGAATTGGCATTTCCACAAGGCAAAATCCGTCCTTGTGAACTTTGATATCCCACTGTTGATCTGCCCAAGAGTGAGCATCGCAGGTGTCAACATAGTACTTTCAGCTTCTCTACTTCTCTGCTTCATCGAGGCCGATGTAGGCTGGTGTAGGCTATTGTCCAATACCACTTTAGAAGGTGTGATTCCGTTGCTTATCCCTTGGACATTGATCACCTGGAATCAGAAAAGAATGCACACTATCGTATCCGGGATCATGCTTCCAAGGGCAGAGTCTTTCGTGGTCGGGGCCCAAGGGTTGTATCTCCAAGGCGAGAGCTTATCCTTGGCCCTTGTTCGCAAAATGCTAGCAGCCGTTGTTTGAGCTGCTAGAGCACATGGAGCAAATTCTGTTGATGGAGCCCATGCGCACTTCAGGACAAAGAGGGGAAGAGGGTACGTAGAAGCGTGTCTTATAACTAGTCAGTGTGTGCCCATATCCCTTTGTCAACATGTTTGAGGCCACGGTCCAGAAGAAGGGTTCCAACACAATGGTTCCGTCGACCACTCTAGGTATTGTGACCAAGAGGTGATAGCACCCTCAGAACCAAGGTCCCATACTGAGCAGTTCATAGGAATCATTGTCTTGCAATATGTCCTTAGCACATGGTCTCTTTCTTACGGGGTGCAAACTGCTAGACTTAGACCAACCAATGTTTCTTTAGTATGTCCCAGTAGTGGACAACTTTGTTAGGAGTCTCAAAGGTAAGAAGTGAACTCAATGACAGGCAACTGACAAGTTTGTAGAGTTCTAGAACCAACCTGTAGCCTAGGCACGTAATGGCTCCTTGGATGAACCTCTTTGGGTGCTCTTTTGATTGCATCATCATGGCCCTCCATTCAACGCCAAGTGGCACCAACCACTACAGAGGACCTTGGAATGTTCTAAGATGTCTCTTAGAACCTTCGTGTCCCCTTTTTGCTCACACACCAAATTAATTACTAGGCTGGGATCTCACCTAGTGACCTCTTGCTCCACAGACTAACTCTAGAATATGTCAGGCACAAGGAGTTGTCATGGGTAGTATTTGCTTGCTATACTATCCAGTTTAAACCAAGGGGATGTGATCCAGAAGGAGTTGTGCTTTCCTTGTCTATCTTGACCAGACTACTTGCTCTAAGGGAGTAGTGCATGCCTAGTCCGTCCAGTGCCTATCTAAATTTTAGCGATGGATAAGGAGCATATCAAGTCAACACGTTATCCGTGCATAGTGCCTTGACCTTCTTGCTTGTCTATCCTTCTGCCATTGCAACAAACACTTGTAGTTTCTCCTTCACCTCTCCTTTTGTCTTAAGGAAGAAGATCCACATCTTCCGACGATGGTCATCAAAGAAGGTAATGAGATATTGTCTGCCGCCGTTGGAAGGGATGCGGAAATTCGTGCATACATTAGAGTAAATCAGGTCCAATATTACCGTTGCACGTTGTCCATTACGTTCAAAGGGCTTTCCCTGTGCCTTGCCTTCAAGGCATGGCTCTTCTTTTGCTTTTCCTTATCCTTCCATCCCATGAACCACTTTTTGCTGCTGCAAAGCTTGCAGTGTGCTGTCAGCCACATGGTTGAACCACCTGTGCCACAGCTTAGCATCAGTGTTTTTGGTGGAGTTAACCACCATGGTCACAACCTATGGTGCAAGATCAAGCCTTCGAGACTTGGGCTCTTTAAACACCGCATACTCCTCATTTGTACTCTCAAGGGGCTTGGTCTACAGGATGTGGAGTTCATGAACTCTTAAGACTTGTGCAACAAGACTCCTCTTGGGATAGGAGATCTTCATCTCCTTGTTCCTGACAATCACGTCCTCCTCCACCGTGAAGGTGATAATCATGTCCTGGTCCATGATTTTGGACACGGACAAGAGGTTCTCCACAAAAGACGGTAGGATTCCAACATTCACCAGCTTCAAGTCTTTTAGAACCGTTCTTGTTCATGCTGATCAACGTACATGAAGCGACGTTGAGCGTCCACAATGGAGATGAATCCATCCATCTTCCTTGACAAAGTGGTGGTTCGTGCAAGAGTTGAGCCTGTAGGCTCAATGCTTGAGCCCTATAGCTCCCTTGGTTAATGGCATGCTATCAGTCATCATGTTTCTCAACTCCTTATGAACATTTCCTTTACCATCATTTACACCACCATGATCTTTGTCTTCTTTCTTTGGAGCCCTACACTCTTGTGCCCAATGCCCAGGCTTACAAAAGTTGTGGAACTTCCTAGGATGCTTTGAACCCTTTTTCCCGGTACCATTACCCTTTTCTCCACCGCCACTACTTCGGCTGACGCTCTGACAAGAAGAGGAGTTCTTTCCATGACCACCGTACTATGTAGCATAAGCTGAAATCTTAGCCTCACTATCGCTGCGACGCATGGCCTCGTTGTGAATGTACGGGGATACTACCTTGTACTTCATATCCTCCTTCCAACCAAAAAATTCGCTGATAAGAGGACTCCAGCTTTTAGGTACCGCCACGAGGAAGATCATGGCCTCCGTGTTGGTGTCGATTTCCCAGTTCATTTGGGTCACTTGCTAGAATAGTCCTTCAAATTGCAACAAGAAGTCCGGAATCAACTCTTCCTCGCTCACCTTTATCAAAATCCGCTTTTGAGGGATGAAGAGGCGATTTACAGGGGCCATTGATTGGTGTCCACATGTAAGCTTCACATAAGTCTTTAATGCATACGTGATACCTTGGAGGAGAACATACAATGACCTATGCACTGATGTGACAAGGATCACACGCTCCATGTCATTTTTGACACTCGATGCTTCATATCCAGCATGTGTTCCTAGATGTTCAACCTCTTCTCGAAGGAACATCTTCAAGTTGCAACCAATCCTCATGAAAATCTCAACTTGCAGTTTCCACAAGGGAAATTCTATCCCTGTGAACTTTGACATCCCATTGTTGACCTGTCAAGAGTGAGCATCATTGGTGTCGTTATATCGCTTCCCTATTTCTCTGAATCTCTGCTTTGTTGAGGCCGATGTAGGTTGATGTAACCTGTTAAATGCTAATGGTTTACAAGCTGTAGATCCGTTGCTTACCCCTTAGCCATTGGGCAACTCGAAATAAAGAAGAATACACACAAGCAAACCCAGTATCGTACCTCCAAGGATGATGCTTGTCTTAAGTAAGGCCCTAGGGTTGTACCTTTAAGGACATAGCTCAACATAAGGCCTTGTTTGCTACGTGCCAAGACCTTCCATTTGAACTCATACAACAGATGGAGCGGATGGAACTGATGGAGCTGATGCGCGCTGCAAGATCGAGGGCGATAGCGTACGTAAAATTGTTCATTACAACTAGTTACTGTGGGTCCATAAACCTTTGTCAACCTGCTTGAGGCGACGATCTAGAAAATGAAACCTGAAACAATGGTTCCCACAAACTACTCTTCGTATTGGAACCAAGAGATGATATCAACATCAGAGCCAAGGTTCCACATTAAAAAGTTCTTCGGAATCACTTCCATGCATCCTGTCTTTAGCACCTGGTCACTTTTGTGCGAGGAGTTATCTCGTAGGGCTTAGAACAACCAATGCTTCTGTAGTGTCTACCTCTAGTAGATGTTGGGAAAGAAGTCATCCGGCTCTGTTTCAGTTCCACAAGAGCAAGTTCTAGGAAACTATGAGATACCTACTCCGATGGTCGATCCCACTCCCTCATTGGAAACATCAGGTGGCGAAACATCTACCGTCCAAGTTTGAGGGCGGTCCAACAGTCGAATTGGGAGATATGAGTTTTTTATGTTTCTGAGGTCATCGCCCGCCGATATCTAGGAGACCATGGGCAATGGCTCCATGCCTTAGCCTAAGAAGAGAAAATGGAAAGAGGTCCATGGTCGTGACCTGATGGGAGAAATATCCAAAACGATCCTCGATTCTTGTGTTGCCTTGTCAGAGTGTGCTGCCTATGAAAAGGGTACCTCTCCTTTTGTTTTAGGTGAGGTGAGATCCTTCTGTGCTAGCCATGGGCTCATGGCGATTCTCCATGGGATTGTGGTTTATGTGACCACTAGGAGTGTGCCATGAGACTATTTTCTAGCTTTCTAGGTTGTGTGCAAGTGGTTAGCCTGATTGCTAGGCTGATTTCCTCCCTTGTGTGAGATTATGGACTCTAGTCTGTGAGCCTTAGCCTCCATGGCTAAGTGGTGTGGCTTGTGAGAGGGATGACTTGCCCAAGCTCCAGCTCTACATGTACTCAATCATTTTTAAAGATTCAACAACCATTCTTCAGCATAACTTATGCCCTTCAAGTCCCACATGCTGGCTCCTCCAAGGCTCCCTCTGTCCTCCGGTTCCAACACTTCGTATCAGAGCCAAGTTTTGCGACTTCCAGCCAGCACAAGCCGTCTCTTCGACAGTGCCGGGTTGGGGTATAACCTTCATCAGATTTAACAATCAACCACTGTATCTTCAAGATCAAGAGATAAGCGTTCCAACAAGCCCATAATCGCAAAGATCCAATGATCAGATTGAGCGTTATGTTCAAAACGAGGTCGGCCAGGGCTACACTCTTCTCTCTGAGTAAGACTGTCGCCTTGTGATGACCATAACTCTCTTGTTGCTTTGTCAAATCTAAAAAGTAGCACATACAAATTGAATTATTTTTCCTAAGCTTTCTATTGGTGTAAACATATTTGCATTCCATTGGTAAATTTGGGAGAAACACCGTTCACAAGCTGGGTGATGTGAGCTAGAGTACGAGCAAAAGCATACCCTATTCTCAAAAGGGCATATCTTTCAGAATCCCCTGTTGATGACCGTGTTGTATGGGTCAATCTGAACGTTTTTGAGCTGTATATTCTAGTGATGGGCTCAATTTAATCAAAATTCCCACTGTGCTGGCCTCTATAGTCCATTTTCTATCGGAGAGATTTCTGGCAGAAGTAGTAGCAAAAGCACGGGTAGCTGTGCCACTCAAGGGTAGCGGTGAGCATCACCAAGGCTTAGAATAATAGCAACACAAATGGTAACTGCAGCCCAGCCCTTGGACAGGCTGCAAGGACGCGCCAACTTCACGTTTTGGAAAATCCGTACCCACCTCCTTTTGGAGGAGAGGGCTTGTAGGAGGTGGTGAGCGGCGACGAGCGTGCTCCGCCTCCACAAGCAAAAGCCATCACTACAGCAGAGGTGGTGGCGGGGAAGACGCCACACAAAGGTGCAGCAGATACAAGTTTATCTACAACTGTAGCAGCGGCATATGAAGAGTGGAAGAAGAAGGACAGACAGGCCTATAGGCTACTTGTCAACACCATCTCCAACTCGCATCTTCAGTACATCAGTGACAAGGCTACTGCGAAAGAGGAGTGGGATACATTGTGCAAGAAGAATGGGAGCATGGATCCTGCATTCCTCATGCTTTTGGAGGAGACGATGATGGCGTTGAAATTTCAGGGTGGCAAAGGGATGAAGGCGTACTTGGACAGGGCAAAGGAGCTGGCAAAGCTGCTGAAAGCGGCAGATAACCCTGTGGAAGACACGCGCTTCGTCCTCCTCTTACTGAGGGGACTCCTAACAAGCTATGACACTGTGGGAGAGACGCTGGAGTGCAAGCCGACTCTTGACCTCGACTTCATCTGCACGCACCTGGTGTAGGTAGAATTGCGTCACAATGCCGCAAAGCGCAATGGCGGCTGCTGCAGCAGTGAAGCAGCTTGGATGGCCATGGGCTCACGTAACCAGCAGAAGCAGCAGTCTTGGCAGTAGAGAGGCACAAACAAGGGCAAGTTCCACTATTGCCAAAAACAGGGACACTACAAGAAAGAGTGCTTCAAGCTCAAGAGGGACCAGAACGAGCAGTAGTAGCAGCAGCAAAAGCAACAATTTCCATAGCAACAAGAGCAGGAGTCACCGCAACGTCACGAGCAGCAATAGCAACAGTAGAACCAAACTGGCGTGCGTCATTTTGGTAACATGAATGTTGCAAAGGAGGTGCGAGACCGCCTCTTCATGGCAAAGTTTGACATGTGACAGAACAAGAAGGCGGATCTGGCATGGCACAAGAACTCTGGGTGTACCAAGAGCCTGACGCACCACAAGGAATGGTTTACGCAGTTGCTCTCCATTCCCCCCGTCGGATTGCTTTGGGTGATGATCAGGTGGTGAATGCTGGGGGGATTGGGATTGTGGAGATGTGGTTGGAGACCCCGCGTGGCATTCAAGTGGGAGTATTTCATGGCGTGTTGTATGTACCTGATGCTGCATTCAACCATCTTTCAGTGTCCTCTCTCACCAACTCAGGATTGCGTGTCGTCTTTGACAATAACTATGGCTACATCCTTGAGAAGGAAACCGGAGAGGAGCTGGCCAGGTCGATGAAGGAAGGCCACATGTACCGCCTGTGGGGAGCGACCAAGATCCCGCACGAGCAGAGTCTTGCAATAGTGGTGTAGGCCATAGCTGGCAAAATCTGGTATGCACGCTACAGCCATATAGGCATGCGCGCCTTGCAGCAACTTCAAACGAAGCAGATGGTGCGTGTCTTGCCCACCATCTCTAACTTTGACCTGTAGTTGTGCATCCGCTGTTTGGAGAGGAAGCAACATCATGAAGCGTTCTTTGGAACAAGGGAGCGCGCAAAAGAGGTAATGGAGCTGGTCCAGACAGACTTGTGTGGCCCGATGCAGACCCAAAGCTTTCAAAGCTCTAGGACTTTCTCACCTTCATTGATGATTTCAGCTGTTACACTGTTGTGTACTTCCTTTCCTCGATGGACCATTGTTTTTACAGGTTCAAGGAGTTGAAGGCCATGGTGGAGAACTAGACTAGCAAGAAAATCAAGGCGTTGTACAACGACCGCGGTGGAGAGTACTTGAGCAAGGCGTTCCAAGACAATCTCGCAGCAGCAGGCATCAAGGCACACCACACCATGCCATGCTCTCCGTAGCAGAACGGTATGGCAGAACCCACCAACCGCACCATTGTTGAGTCGGTGCACTCCATTCCGCACGCAACTCGGCTGACCCACAACTTTTGGGCCGAAGTAATGATTGCTATGATGTACATCAAGAATCACAGTCCAACAAAGGCCCTAAAGCACATGATGCCTTATGAGGCCTGGTTCAGAAAGAAGCCGAGCGTGGGTCATCTTTGCGCGTTTGGCAGCTTGGCGCACATGCACGTGCCAAAGGAGAAGCCACAAATGTGGGACGCGAAGAGCGTACAGATGCTGATGATTTGCTACAACGTGGCAAGCAAGGCGTATTGCCTCTACAAAAGGGAAACAGGCCACGTCATCATCTCTAGGGATGTCGTCTTCAACAAAAGTAACGTGATCAGCACCAACATCATCTGTGAAGAGGTTGCAGAACCAGCAGCTTAAAAAGTGGTGGGAGCAAACATTCTCCCGGACCCAATCTCTCGTGGTCCTTCCTCTATTATAGCGGTGCCAAACCCCTCTATTCTCCCATGTCTGATGGAGTAGATACAACAGCCTCATCGGCATAAGTAGAGGAAGAAGATGCACCAACATCAGCAGAGGCGATTGTGCCAGCAGCATCGCGCCAGCCGCCTGCTAATGCTCCAGCACTAGGTCGTAGGTACCCTCTGAAGGTGCGCTACAAGCCTGGTGAGCGCCGGCATTTTTGGATGCTCCAAAACTAGACCACATGAATGTCGCAGTTATTGCAGACTCTGATGAGCCAACTTTGTAAAAGGAGGTCATGGCGGTACCAGATGCAACAGATTGGACGCAAGACATACAACAGGAGATACAATAGCAGCTCGACAATGGTACGTGGGAGCTGACTGAGCGTCTACCTGGACGTAAGATGATCAAATGCAAGTGGGTGTTCAAGAAGAAGCGAGGAGCTGATGGCAACCTAGAAAAGTACAAGGCCAGGCTGGTTACGAACGGCTACTCGTAGTAGGAAGGTATTGACTACACGGAAACCTTTGCTCCTGTTGCAAAGTTTGCCTCTGTGCGTACGCTCTTTTCCTATGCAGCAGCCAAGGACTTTGATATCCACCACATGGACATGAAGACGGCGTTCCTCAACGGTGATTTGGAGGAGGAGATTTACATGGAGCAGCCGGAGGGGTTCGTTATGGATGGCGAGGAGCACCTGGTTTGCAAGTTGCACAAATTGCTGTACGGCCTCAAGCAAGCGTCGCGTGCTTGGAACCAAAAGTTGGATGTCGCGTTGCAGTGCATGGGGTTTCAGCATAGTGAGCGTGACTACACATCTATCGCTTGTAGCATGAGCATGAGGTCTTCATCATCATCGTCTACGTGGATGACATCCTCCTCCTTTCCAAAAACATCTGTACACTACAGGAGTTCAAGGAGGCCATGCGGGAGCACTTCCAGATGTCTCATCTAGGGGAGGTATCATACTTCCTCGGAATCCAGATCACGTGCAATTACAAATCACGCTCTCTCTCGCTGTAGCAGAGCTGCAAAATCAAGGATGTTTTGTAGTACTTCGGCATGGCAGAGGCCAAGCCCATCGGCACGCCGCTGGAGACGCCGCAGTACCTCGTGAGCTTCAATGGAGAAGCAAATGTAGCTGAGCTGCAGAAGTACCAAAGCGCCGTTAGCAATCTCAAGTATCCATGGTGGCAACCAGGCCGACCTCGCAGAAGCTGTTAGCGCTCTGAGCCACCACATGGCCAATCTCAGACCTTAGCACCGAAAGGCAGTGAAACGGATCTTCCGCTATCTTACTGGAACGATCAACATCGGCATCACCTACAACGGCAACGACAACATCATCGGCTATATAGACGCAGATTGGTCTTCAAACACTAAGGACCGCAAGTCCATATCGGGACATGTGTTCCTCATGAATGGTGGGGCCATCAGCTGGTGCAGCAAGTGGCAAGTGGTCGTGACCACCTCAAGCACGGAAGCTGAGTACGTCTCTCTCAACTTTGGATCCAAGGAAGTAGTTTGGCTTCAGCATCTCATGGCAGAGATGAGTGGGAGTGCAGGAGTTCCAGTTCCTGTGCGCGTCGACAACCAGAGCGCAATCGCACTCGCCAAGAATCCTGAGCACCAAGCACACACCAAGCACATTGATATCACATATCACTTCATCAAGCACATGGTGCAAGAGGGTGCTATCAAGGTGGAGTTTTTTCCAACGAGCAAGGAGGTCGCTGATTTCTCCACCAAGGAAGTGACTCGTGAGAAACAGCAGTTGTGCATGAAAACATGTGAACTCAGCCCACTCTGACTGCGACAAAGTGGGATATTGTTGGTAAAGGAGCCATCAGGCTCAATTTCAGGTCCAGAGGAGCAAGTTCAAGGAAACTACCAGATGTCTATTCCGATCGTCAATCTAATTTCACCATTGGAAAGATCAGATGGTGAAATACCTATGATCCAAGTTTGACGCCAATCCAACAGTCGGATTGGGAGATACGAATTTTTGTAGTTTTTGGGTTCATCGACCGCCAATATCTGGGTGACCATGGGCGATGGCTCCATGCCTTGGCCTCAAAAAAGAAAATGGCAAGAGGTCCAGAGTCAAGACCTGATGGGAGAAATGTCCAAAAAGGTCATAGATTCTTGGGTTGCCTTGTCAGAGTGCGCTTACAAGGAAAAGGGTACCTCTCCTTTCTTTTTAAGTGAGATGCGATCATTGTGTGCTAGCCATGGACACATGGCGATTCTCCATGGGATTGTGGTTAATGTGACCACTAGGAGTGTGCCATGAGAGCATTTTCTAGCTCTCTAGGTCGTGTGTGAGTGGTCAGCCAGATTGCTACGCTGATTTCCTGCCTTGTTTGAGATCATGGACTCTAGTTTGTGAGCTTTAGTCAATGGCTAAGTAGTTTGGCCTGTGAGAGGGCTGACTTGTCCAAGCTCTAGCTCTATATGTACTCTATCGTTTTGAGTATTTCAACAACTCATGCCTTTCTTGTCCCACATGCTCACTGCTCCAAGGCTCCCTCTGTCCTCCAGCTCCAATAGTAGACAACTCTGTTAGCATTCTCAAAGGTGAGGATAATACTCAAAAACAGGCAATTGACAGGTTCTCATAGTCCTAGAGCCAGCATCTAGCCTAGGAGCGCAGTGGCCGCTTGGATGAACCACTTTGGGTGCAATTTGGATTGCATTATCCCCTTTGCCTACATGGTACTCCGTGTGACCGCCACATGCACCAGCCACTAGCAAGGACCTTGAAATGTTATAAGATATTTTTTACTACCTTCTTATACCCCTTTTGATCACAATGAAAACAAGTCACTAGGGAGGGATTTGACCCAGAGACCTCTTGCTTGAGAGACTAACACTTGAACGGCTAGGCGACAAGGAGTTGTCCTAGATAGTGTTTCCTAGCTATACTATCTAGCATAAATCAGGTACACGTCCTCCAAAGGAGCAGTGCATGCCTTTTCTATCAGGACTAGACGTAGGGGACTTACATCAAGAGAAGTGCATGCCTAGTCAGTCATGTGCCTATCTTAAAATCAGCTATGGACAAGGAGCATATCAGGTTAACAATCTCTCCATTGCCCCGCACTCTATTAGATGTGAGATATCTTATGTCTCCAACAGCCTTGGCCTTAGTTTTTGTCAGCTACATTGACCATATAATGCCTCGAGTACCTACAAAGTGCACTTCGCTATGAAGCACACTTGTCCTACCATTTGCAAGCATCTTCCTTGTCTCCACGTATTCAATGTCCACGATTTCCTTTCCCACCAGGTCACGTGAGTAGTGGTACCTGATGTCCATGTGCTTGGTCCGCGAAGAGATGACATCATCTTGTGCTATTTCAATGGCACTATTGTTCTTAATGCGGACCTTTGTTGCTTCCCTTTGTGCCAGTTTTATCTTGGCAAGCAAATTGCATAGCCACTATGTCTCTTTGCATGCATTTCACAACGCGATGTACTGTGCCTTTGCGGTAGAGATGGAGACACAATATTGCTTGCTGCTTGTCCCAGAGGATACATAAAATTTCAAGTACAAAACGCCCGAGGTAGACTTTCTGTCATCGATTCTTTTTTCCCAATCAGCATCTGTGTAGTATATGAACCACAACGGGTCTACTCGCTCTTGGCCTCTAAACTGAACTCCCATGTATCGTGTGTTTTGTAGATAGCGCATGATGCGCTTGATAGCTTGCCACTACTGTGGCCCTAGATTGGCTTCTAACATACCCATTTGTCCCACAATATAGCAAAGTAAAAGGGGATGTTCGTACCATGGCATGCATGAGGCTGCCAATAGCAAACTGGTAGGGGATGTTCTTCATCTCATGCCACTTTGCTTCCGTGCTCGGGCTCATGAAGGAGCACTTGATGTTTATTGTCATGGGCGTGCAGATGGGCTTGCAGTCCTCCATGTTGTAGCGCTTGAGGACCTCCATGATGAACTTGGTCTGGTGCAACTCGATGGTGCATGCGGCTCGATTGCAGTGAACACCTTTTCCGAAGTAGAACTTACACATATCCATGTCCTTCATCTTGAACCAACTGCTGAGATCCTACAGATCCATGTCCCTCATATTGAACCTATTACGGTGAATCTATCTTGGGCTTGCTCAACAGCTCAACTAACAACGAGCAGATGATGCGGTCATCTACATGCCGTACAACTAGCATAAAGCCTTGCTCATCTTGGATCACATAGAAATTAGGGTTTTTTGGTAGTACCTAAAGGTGAGCCCGGCCATGATGCCGTCCATCTCCTTGAAGCACATCCTTAAGGCTTATTTTAGCCCATAGAGTGCTTTGACCAGTTTGCAAACCTTGCCTTTGAAGTCTTCACTCCCTCACGGACTTCCATCAGCATTTCTTTGTCAAGATTCGCGAAAAGGAAAGCTGTCTTGATGTCCATCAAGTGGACCTCCAGATGTTTTGCGGCAGCGATGCTCAACATAGATTTGATGAATACAAAAGTGACGATAAGCACAAAGGTCCCCTCCTATTCTGAGCCCGTACGCTTGAAAACACCCTTTGCAATAACTCTTGCCTTGTACTTGTCAATAGTACCATCCTGCTTTAATTGTTTCTAAGATACCCACTTTGACCTTACTAAATGCACATTAACAAGATTGTTCACCAGGACCTGTTGGATCTGGATGAGAGAGGGAGTCTTGGAGCAGCGGGCATGTGGGACTGAAAGGGCATCACTTGTGCTCAAGAATGGTTGTTGAATCACTCAAAATGATGGAGTACATATAGAGCTAGAGCTTGGGCAAGTCAGCCCTCTCACAAGCCACATCACTTAGCCATGGAGGCTAAGGCTCACACACTAGAGTCCATAATGTCACACAAGGGAGGAAATCAGCCTAGCAATCAGGCTAACTACTCGCACATGACCTAGAGAGCTAGAGATACTCTCATGGCACACTCCTAGTGGTCACATAACCCACAATCCCATAGAGAATCGCCATGTCTCCATGGCTAGCACACAAGGATCTCACCTCACCCAAAAAGTAAGGAGAGGTACCTTTTTCCTAGTCAGCACACCCTAACAAGGCAACCCAAGAATCTAGGACCTTTTTGGATATTTCTCCCATCAGGTCTTGACCCTGGATCTCTTGCCTTTTTCTTTTCTCAGGCAAAGGCATGGAGCTGTCGCCCATGGTCACCTGGATATCGGCGCTCGATGACCTCAAATACTTCAAAAATTCATATCTCCGAATCCGACCGTTGGATCGGCCTCAAACTTGGGCGGTAGACATTTTGCCGCCTGATCTTATCATTGAAGAAATTCGATTGACAATCGGAGCAGGCATCTGGTACTTTCCTCTAACTTGCTCCTCTAGACCTGAAACTGAGCCGGATGGCTCCTTTCCCAACAATCTCCCACTTTGTCGCCGTCGGAGTGGGCTAAGTCCACATGCTTTCATGCAGAACTGCTGCTTCTCATGGGTCATTGACTTGGTGCAGAAATCAGCAACCTACTTGCTAGTTGGAGTAAAGTCCAGCTTGATAGCATCCTCCTGCACCATCTGCCTGACGAAGTGATATGCGATGTCAATGTGCTTTGTACGTGCATGGTGCTCACGATTCTTGGCGAGTGCGATTGCGCTCTTCTTGTTAATGCGCACAAGAACTGGAAATGCTGCACTCCCACACATCTCTGCCATGAGACGCTAAAGCCAAACTGCTTCCTTGGCCCCAAAGCTGAGAGAGACGTACTCAATTTCTGTGCTCGAGGTGGCCACGACCATGTACCGCTTGCTGCACCAGCTGATGGCACCTCCATTCATGAGAAACACATATCCAGAGATGGACTTGCGGGTCTCAGGATTTGAAGCCCAATCTGCATCCGTATAGCCGATGATGTTCTTCTCGTTGCGATTGTAGGTGATGCCAACGTTGATGGTTCCAGCAAGGTAGTGGAAGATGCGCTTCACTGCCTTCTGGTACTCCGATCCAGGATTAGCCATGTGCTGGCTCACAACACTCACAACGTATGCGAGGTCCGGCCTGGTTGCCACCATCAGGTACATGAGACTACCGACGCCGCTTTGGTAGTTGTGCTGCTCAGCTGCATCTCCTTCTCCACTAAAGCTCACGAGATACTGCCACGTCTCCAGCGGCGTGCCGATGGGTTTGGCCTCTGCCATGCCGAGTCGTTGCAGGACGTCCTTGATGGAGCGACTCTGCTGTAGCAAGAGAGAGCGTGATTTGCGGTCACACGTGATCTGGAAGTTGAGGAAGTATGATGCCTCCTCGAGATCAGACATCGGGCAGTACTCCTGCATGGCCTCCTTGGACTCTTGTAGTGTAGACATGCTGTTGGAAAGGAGGAGCATGTCATCCACATAGACAATGATGATGAGGATCTCATGCCCATGCTGCCAGCGATACACGCTGTAGTCACACTCCTTACGGTCAAACCCCATGCACTGCAACGCCGCATCCAACTTCTGGTTGCAAACACGCGACGCTTACTTGAGGCCTACAGCGACTTCTACAACTTGCAACCCACGTTCTCCTGGCCATCCATGACGAACCCCTCCGCTTGCTCCATGTAGATATCCTCCTCTAAGTCACCATTCAAGAATGTTGTCTTGACATCCATGTGGTGAACCTCGAAGTCTTCAGCTGCTGCATAAGAGAGGACCCTGCACACAGAGGCAAACTTTGAACCAGGAGTAAACGTTTCTGTGTAGTGGATGCCCTTCTGCTGCAAATAGCCCTTGGCGACCAGCCTCACCTTATGCTTTTCCACGTTATCATCTGCTCCCCGCTTCTTCTTGAACACCCACTTGCACTTTATCACCTTACATCCAGGTGGACGCTGATTCGGCTCCCACGTGTCATTGTCCAGCTACGACTGTATCTCCTGCTGAACGGCTTGCGCCCAACAAGCTGCATTCGGTGCAGCCATGGCCTCCTTCCATAATGTTGGCTCATCTGAATCTGCTGCAACTACAACGTTCATCTGTTCTGGTTTCTGCAGCATCGAGAAATGGCTGCGCTCACCAGGCTTGTAACGCACCCTAAGAGGGTACCTGTGATCTGGTCCTGGAGCGTTAGCGGGCGGCTGGCGCGATGCTGCTGGCACAACTGCTGCTGCTAGTGGTGCTATATCTCCCTCCTCTGCTTCCGTCGATGAGGCTCTTGTATCTGTTGCATCAAACATGGGAGAGTAGAATGATACTCCCACTATCACAGTAGAGGAAGGATCGGGAGAGACTGGGTCAGGAAGGAGTTTTGCTCCTACTCTCTTGTGACCTGTTGGTTTTGCTGCCTCTTCACAGACAATATTGGTGCCAATTACATTGCTCTCGTTGAAGACGACATCCCTTGAGATGATAACGTGGCCTGTATCCCTCTCGTAGAGGCGATGGGCCTTGTTTGACACGTCGTAGCCAATCATCAGCATCTTCCCACTCTTTGCGTCCCATTTCCGCCGCTTCTCCTTGGGCACATGCATGTGCGCCAAGCTGCCAAATGCTCGGAGATGATCCACGCTCGGTTTCTTGCCAAACCTGGCCTCGTACGGTGTCATCTACTCCAGCGCCTTAGTTCGACTGCGGTTCTTGATGTAGACAGTTATGCTCACGGCTTCAGCCCAGAAATCGTAGGTCAGCCGTTCGGCATGGAGCATGGAGCGTGCCGACTCCACAATGGTACGCTTGGCGCGTTCTGCTATCCCGTTCTGCTGCGGCAAGAAGGGCGCGGTGAGCTATGCCTTGATGCCAGCTGCTGCAAGATAGTCCTAGAACTCCTTGCCCAGGTACTCCCCACTACGATCGTTGCGCAGCGCCTTGATCTTCTTGCCAGTCTGGTTCTCCATCATGGCCTTGAACTCCTTGAATCTGTCAAAGCACTGGTCCGTGGAAGGAAGGAAGTACACAGTAGTAGAATGGCTGAAATCATCAATGAAGGTGATGAAATACCTAGAGCGTCCAAAGCTCTACGTCTGCATCGGTCCGCACAAGTCCGTGTGGACCAGCTCCAATACGTCCTTCACACGCCAACCTGCTCCAGAGAACGCCTCCCGGTGCTGCTTTCCCTCCAAACAGCCGATGGCCAACTGCTGCTCAAAGTTAGAGGTGCTAGGTAGGTCGCGCATGCCGATGTGGCCGTAGCGCGCATGCCAGATCTCGCCATCTGTCGCCTGCACCTCTGCTGAAAGACTCTGCTCACGCGGGATCTTGCTCGGCCCCAGCAGGCGGTACATGTCGCCCTCCTTCATCGACCTGGCCAACTCCTCTCCTGTATCCTTCTTGAGGATGTAGCTGTAGTCATCATCGAAGACGATGCGCAGTCCTATGTTTGTAAGAGAGGAGACTGAGAGGAGGTTGAATGCAGCATTAGGTACATATAACACGCCATGGAATACTCCCACTTGAATGCCACATGGGGTCTCCAACCACATCTCCACAATCCCAATCCCCTCAGCATACACCACCTGATCATCACCTAGAGCGATAGGACGGGGAGGGATAGGACGGGGAGCAGTTGTGTAAACCACTCGTTGTGATGGATGAGGCTCTTGGTACACCCTGAATCCTTGTACCATGCGAGATCCGCATTCCCCATTTGCGACATGTGAGACTACGCCATGAGGAGACGGTCGCGTACCTCCGTGGCCACATTCATGTTGCCAAAGTGACGCACACCAGCCTAGTTCTCCTCCTGCTGCTGCTGCTGCTGCTGACGCTGCTGTGACTACTTCTACTGCTGCTTTTACTGCTGCTGTTGGGATGACTACTGCTTTTATTGCTCCTTCTGGTCCCTCTTGAGCTTGAAACACTCCTTTTCATAGTGTCCCTCTTTCTGGCAGTAGTGGCAATTGCCTATCTTTCTACCTCTCATCTGACCAGACTGCTGCTACTGCTGTTGGAATGTGAACTCATGGCTACAAAAGCTGCTTCACTACTGTCGCTGCCATTGTGCTTTGGTCCATTACGACGCAATTCCACCTGCGCCAGGTGTGTGCAGAGGAACTCGAGGTCGGGAGTTGGCTGGCACTCCACCGTCTCTCGCACCGTGTCGTAGCTGGTTGGGAGTCCCCTTAGCAAGAGGAGGATGAAGCGCGTCTCTTCCACAGGGTTGCCGACCGCTCTCAGCTGCTTTGCTAGCTCCTTTGTCCTGTCCAGGTATGTCTCCATCCCTTCACCACCCTGTATTTTTAGCGTCATCATCTTTTCCTCTAAGAATATGAGGAATGCAAGAAGCTTGCTCTCATACTTCTTGCACAACGTGTCCCACTCCTCCTTTGTAGTAGCCTTGTCACTCACGTACTGAAAATGCGGGTTGGAGATGGTGTTGACAAGCAACCTGTAGGCCTGCCTGTCCTTCTTCTTCCACTCCTCATACGCCGCTGGTACAGTTGCAAAAGAACCCGCATAAGCTGTACCCTTTTGCAGCGTCTTCCTCGCCTCCACTTGCGTTGCGGTGATGCCTTTTGCCTTTGACTGGAGCCGGTCGTCGCCGCTCACCACCTCCCACAAGCCCCTCTCCTCCAAAAGGAGGCAGGTTCGGATCTTCCAAAATATTAAGTTGGCACGTCCCTTTAGCCTCTCCAAAGGCTGGGTTACTATCACAATGCCAGGTGCTGCCATTTTGAGCCTTGGTGATGCTCAGCGCTGCCCTTGGATGACGGCGCTACCCCTGCTTTTGGTGCTGGTTCTTCCAGAACTCTGTCTGATAAAAATGGACTGTAAATGCCAGCAGACTGGGAATGTGGAAAAATGGAGCCCACCACAAGAAAATTCAGCTCAAAACCTTTCATATTGACCCATAAAATCGGGTCATCAACAGGGGATTTTGAAAGATATGCCCTCTTGAAAACATGGTATGCTTCTACACCTACTCCAACTCAGACCAGCCAGCTTGAAAACCGCGTTTCTCCCAAACGAATGAATGGAATGCAAATATTTTTAGTCCAATGGAAACCTAGGAAAAATAGTACAATTCGCATATACCACTTTCTAAGTTTTACGAAGAAAAAAGAGAGGTATGGTCATCAGAAGGCGACAATCTTACTCATAAAGAATAGTGTAGCCCTGGCCGACCTCGTTTTGAGCATAAATTTCAATCTGACTGTTGGATCTTCGCGATCTTCATCTCCTTGGAACGCTTGTCTTGCAAAATTGAAAATTCGGTGGTCGATCATTAAATTTGGTCAAGGTTTGACCCTCACCTGTCACTTCCAAAATGACGGTCTGTGCTGGCTGAAACTGGCAAAACATGGCTCTGATACCAAACGTTGGATTTGGAGGAGAGAGGGAGTCTTGGAACAGCGGGCATGAGGGACTGAAAGGGCATCACTTGTGCTAAAGAATGGTTGTTGAATCATTCAAAATGATGGAGTACATATAGATCTAGAGCATGGGCAAGTCAGCCCTCTCACAAGCCACACCACTTAGCCATGGAGGCTAAGGCTCACACACTAGAGTCCATCATCTCACACAAGGGATGAAATCAGTCTAGCAATCAGGCTGACCACTCACACACAACCTAGAGAGCTAGAGAATGCTCTCATGGCACACTCCTAGTGGTCACATAATCCACAATCCCATGGAGAATCGACATGTGTCCATTGCTAGCACACAAGGATCTCACCTCACCAAAAACGTAAGGAAAGGTACCTTTTTCCTAGTCAGCACACTCTCACAAGGCAACCCAAGAATCTAAGACCTTTTTGAATATTTCTTCGATCAGGTCTTGACCCTGGATCTCTTGCCTTTTTCTTTTCTCAGGCTAAGGCATGGAGCCGTCGCCCATGGTCACCCGGATACGGCGATCGATGACACCGAATACTTTGAAAATTCATATCTCCCAATCTGACTGTTGGATTGGCCTCAAACTTGGACCGTAGATATTTGGCATCTGATTTTTCCATTGACGAAGTTGGATCGAGGATCGGAGCAGGCATCTACTACTTTCTTGGAATTTGCTCTGGTGGACCAGAAATTGAGCCGGATGGCTCATTTCCCAACAGGACCCAGGTTCCGTTCTCTTTAATGGATGCGAGTTTTCTCTCCACTACCTCCTTCCTCTTGGCCACATCTATCATGATCATAGTCTTTGCTACAGTCACATTCTCTCCACGAGCTAAGCATGTCCAGCTGAGTTTGGTCCATTCCACACTGTCGGCATCGTATCTGGGCGGAGGTTTCTTCTCGCACGTATTCTGCCGAAGCGTTGCCGGTTGTCCTTCAAGGTTGATTTGCTTCTATTGCTTATACGCGTCTAGTAATCCGTTTTTTTATGTAGAGCGATCGGCCTCACAATTTGACTCAAAGGCCTGAGACAACTAAGACAGAGTATTAGCCTGCAAAGCCAACCTCCTTGTAGCACCATCCTTCATTGACACCATCCGCCTATTCTTAGGTGCTTGATCAACTGACTCAACAAACTCAACCAACTCTCCCAACTTTGGGTGCATGGACAGGATCCACCAAACCTCCCTTGCTGAGCGTCCTTACTTACACCTCAACATCTTGGGTCCTAATGGGCTATCTAGCTGCTTGGTTCCACGGCCTGTACGCCTTGTGTGCAGTGTCGTATCCGATGATTACACACTTGCGAGCGTGTGCATCCAGCTTGTCACTTCTCCTTCTTGGACCTTTACACAAACGGTACAACCAAAGACCCTGAGCTATGAGGCATGTGGCTTTTTCCTTGACCAAGCCTCTCTTGTCTCTTACCATGCCTTCCAAGAACGGATACCAGAGTCAGATTTACAAGGTAGCAAGCAATTCTTGCACCTTCAGGCTAGAAGGAAGGTGGGAGTTTGGCATTGAAGAGCATGCTTTGTATCATGCCAAATATAGTCCGATTCATCCGCTCAAAAGGGCCCTTGCTTTGGGAAGTGTAAGGTGTAGGAGTCTGCTGGTTGATGTTGTATTAACTCAAAGAGCCTTTGCACGCCTCGTACTCACCACCGTTATCCGTGCGTAGTGCCTTTGACCTTCTTGCTTATCCCTTGCTCTGTGTTACCTCTCCCTTTATCTTGAGGAGGTAGATCCACATCTTGCAACCGTGATCATCAATGAAGATCATGAAGTACTTGCTGTAGTTATTTGAGGGAGTACGGAATGATCCACATGCATCGGCGTGAATAAGGTCCAAGATTGTTGCCGCACCTTGCCCATCAAGCACAAAATGCTTATTCTTTGCCTAACCTTGGAAGCATGGCTCACACAGCTTCTTGTACTTTCCCTCATCCTTGGCCTTGCATCTCTCCATCCCATGAACCACTTTGTAGTGCTGCATAGTTTACAGTGCACTGTCTGCCACATGGCCAAACTGCCTTAGCATGAACTCAACATTTGTGCCAGTGGAGTTTGCCGCCATGGTGACGACCTATGGCAAAACATCACGCTTTGGAGACGGGCTCTTCAACCACCTCATATCATTTATTTTTACTCTCAAGGGGCTTAGTTTGCAACACGTACAACCCATCAACTCTTCGGACCTGTGCGACAAGACTCTCCTTGGGATAGAAGATCTTGATGTCCTTCTTGTTGAGAATGAAGACCTCCTCTTCTCTAAAGAGAATTGTCATTTTCTAGTCCATAATTTTGGACAATGACAAGTGGTTTGGTGCAAAAGACAACACGTAGATGACATTCTCTAGCTACAAGTCTCTTCCAGCACCGTTCACGTTTATAGTGATCTCTTTTTCTCCCTCTCCTTGTGCATGGACAAGGCTGCCATTGGCATAGCGAAAGCAACGTTGAGTATCTAGAATGGAGATGAACTCATCCTTCTCCGTTGAAGAATAGTGATTCGTGCCAGAGTTGAGCCTGTAGACTCCATATCTGAGTATTGCAGCTCCCTTGATTACCAGCACGTTCTGTGCTATCATTTCTATCAACTCCTTTTTACCATTCCGTTTATCCTCCTTTCTACCACCTTGGTCTCCATCTTCCTTCTTAGGAATCCAGCTCTCCCATATCCAATGCCCATGCTTACCACAGGTTTGATATTTCCCTAGACGCTTAGAAACCTTTCCATTGCTTTTGCTGCCGCTCTTANTGATGTCCTTCTTGTTGAGAATGAAGACCTCCTCTTCTCTAAAGAGAATTGTCATTTTCTAGTCCATAATTTTGGACAATGACAAGTGGTTTGGTGCAAAAGACAACACGTAGATGACATTCTCTAGCTACAAGTCTCTTCCAGCACCGTTCACGTTTATAGTGATCTCTTTTTCTCCCTCTCCTTGTGCATGGACAAGGCTGCCATTGGCATAGCGAAAGCAACGTTGAGTATCTAGAATGGAGATGAACTCATCCTTCTCCGTTGAAGAATAGTGATTCGTGCCAGAGTTGAGCCTGTAGACTCCATATCTGAGTATTGCAGCTCCCTTGATTACCAGCACGTTCTGTGCTATCATTTCTATCAACTCCTTTTTACCATTCCGTTTATCCTCCTTTCTACCACCTTGGTCTCCATCTTCCTTCTTAGGAATCCAGCTCTCCCATATCCAATGCCCATGCTTACCACAGGTTTGATATTTCCCTAGACGCTTAGAAACCTTTCCATTGCTTTTGCTGCCGCTCTTACCAGAAGACGAGTTATTGCCAAAACCACTGTACTATATAACATATGTTGATATGTTAGCGTCACTTCCACTTCGACACATGGCCTTGTTGTGTAAATACTTGGATACTACATCCTTTGTCAAATCATGCTCCTTCCAACCGCCAAAGACAGTGATCAGAGAACCCTAGCTTTCATGCAGCGCTTTGAGGAAGATCATGGTCTGGATGTTGGTGTCGATTTCCTAGTTCATTTCGGTCACTTGCTGCAGCAGTCTTCAAACAGCAATAGGAGGTCTGCAATTGAGTCTCCCTTGCTCACCCTTATTGACATGAGCTTTTGAAGGATGGAGAGGCCATTTGCAAGAGCCATCCATCTTTATACACGTGCAAGCTTCTCATAAGCCTTTAATGTATGTGTGATACCTTCAAGGAGAACATGCTCTTACTCATGAACTGATGTCAAAACAATCATAAGTGCCATGTCATTTTTGACATTCTATACTTTAGATCTAGTATCTGGTTTTGGAAGTTCAACCTCTTCTCCAAGAAAAATCTTTAAGTAGCCACACACCTTCATGAAAATCTCAAATTGCCATTTCCACAAAGGAAAACCTATCCTTGTGAGCTTTGACATTCTAGTATTTATTGGAGTGATGCCCCTCACCATGGCAGAAATGGCTCCAAAAAGGAACACCAAAAAGAAAAACCTTAATGGCTAAGCGGTTAATGGTTTCCACCTCTACAGGCAAACACCCAGGTTCAAGTCCCATAAGATGAAATTCTGGCCTACCTCAAGGGAGGTGGGAAATAGATGCCAGGAAGCTAGCTCAACCTCTAGAGTTCCTCTTTAAGTTTATAGAAGGCCATGTGAGGGTTCAAGAAGGTGGTACACTTTCTAGAAAGGGTGACTTGTCCTATAAGGCATCTAGAGGTATCTTGGGCTTCTGGATACCTTCCCTCCTACTAGAAGCAAGCTGAGGTATCTAGGAAGGGGCAAAAGCTCCTATAGGAGGGAAAGGATGCCTTCCTAGGTGGGAAAAGGAAGAGCCTACCAATAGACACTCTAGAAGCCATAGAATCTACTAGGAAGTTTCAAATCCGGCATGCTTTGTTATTCTGGAAAGCTTAGGTCAGTGACTATAAAATGCCATTGCTGGTGAGCCTTGTCAGAGTATTCATTCCTAGTTTATTGAGGCAAAAACTATTGCCTCAACATTTGACCAGTTTTCTGTCATTCTTGGAACCAGTTCCATCAATGATTTCCGTCTTTCGACAAACTGTTGGTGGTGTAAAACAACCACTGCTAGGGACCCTCCAAGGTGCACACTCACCCTCAGACCAACAAAGGATTATGGGCCCACGCCTCTAAGGGGTTCAAAGCCAGGTTGATTTCACGCTTCCAAAAGTAGGACATGACAACCGGAGAGTAAGAGAGCAGCCGCGCTGTCCTTAAGTTTCATGGGATGGGCTTTGCCTTGTGGAGGTGGCAGTTTGAGGTCTTCCTCGACGACATGGGACTCCTTGAGCTTGTGAAGGGTGATGAGACTCCTTTGCCAGAGACTCCAACGGCTGAGGTCAAAGAGGTATGCAATAAGTGCAACAAAAAGGCAGTGGCGCTCATTGTGTCCGCGTTATGCCCGCCAGAACTTGGGTACATCCAAGGCTGTACCCTGGCCGCAGAAGCATGGTCAAAACTATGCTCCATCTACCACTCAAACAACCTTACCAATCAGCTCTTCATCTTCAAACGGCTCGTCATCCTCCGAGCCAACAAAGGCAATAACATCATGGAGATCATGCAACAGATTGAGTTGCTTGCAGCAGAGTGTGTTGCCACTGGTTGGGAAGTCGACACTCATTTGCAAGCTATGATCCTCCTTCTGGCCTTGCCGGACGGTTGGAGTCCCATGATCACAAGCCTTGGTTGCTCGCCTTCCGACGAGCTGAACTACCCAAAGGTTCCTGAGTATGTGCGCAATGAGAGGATGCGACGTGGCGGTCGAAAGAGTGTAGCGGCATAAAGTTCAGCTTACACGGTTCATCCTCAAAGTGGAGGCGGAGGTGACAAGTTGAAGGGTACCAAATAGGACACTAAAAAGGGTCACAAGAAGGGGGAGTGCGTCAATTGTCTTAAGAAGAAAACATATCAGTCGCGGTGGGATGGGAAGAAAGATGAGCACGCCTTTATGACGTACAACTCCACCAACTTGAAGGATCCAAGAGGTCCCGTCATTGACTCTAGATCAGAGCGCCACACACAATGCAACAGGTCGGCATTCGTCACCTACGGTGCCTCGGAGAGACGCATGATGGTGGCCAATGGAAAAACAGAAGTGGCCCCCGGTAAGGGTAACGTCCGCATTGAGTCAACTGTGGATGACAAACTTGTCACGAGCACAATCCACGATATGTTGCATATCCTCAACTTTGGGGCAAACTTGCTCTCCATGGGCCGCCTTACCGACAAGGGACTTGAGGTGCTCTTCAAAAGGAAGGAAGCCGTCATCCGCAAAGAGGGCAAAGGTGAGGTGATTTCACGTGCCAAGCAAGAGGACGACTTGTACTTGCTACGCGCGAAGATCCTCAGCAGCCGGGCGGGGTCCAATGCCGCCAACCGTGTAACGAAGGATGGAGGAGACCTGTACCTATGGCACCACCGACTCTACCACATTTCTCCATCGGTACTGAAGGAGATGGCTAAGAGGGAAGTGGTGCGGGGTCTCCAAGTCAACGGCCTTGATGGAACCAAGGACACTGTGTGCGAGCCATGCATGATTGGCAAATCAACTTGGTAGCTGTTTGATTCCAAGGGGATGCTTGCATCAGCTAAACTGGCCGTGGTACACATAGATGTATGTGGATCGCTTGAGAGCTCCATCAGTGGAGGTCGCTGCTTCCTCACCTTCATTGATGACCATGGCCGCACACTCTACCTCTATCCAATCAAGTGGAAGAATGAGGTCTTTGCATGCATGCTGGAGTTTGTGGCAAATGTGCAACGGCAAATAGAGTTGAAGGTGAAGGCGTTCTGGAGTGACAATGACAGTGAATATGCGGGGTGCCTTGGTGGATGAAGAGGAAGGAGATTGAGTGGCATAATACAACTCCACACTCCCCACAACAGAATGGCATTGTAAAGAGAGTGAGTCGCTCAATCCTTAAGATGGTGCGATCCATGTTGAGCGACGCTGGCCTTACACAACGGTATTGGACGAAGGCGGCAAGGATAGCAGCGTACATCATGAATCTCATGTCCACAAAGCCGTTGAAGGACAAGGAGAGCAAGGCGTATAAGACCCCACAAGAGGTGTGGAGCGGGAGAAGCCGGCGCTGAGTCAGCTCCGCACGTTTGGTTGTGTTGCACATGCAATAGTACAGGCACGTGAGGGATGGACCAAGCTGGACCCGCATATCGATGGGTCTATTTTCCTTAGATATAAGAGCGGAAGTAAGGCGTACAGGCTCTTTTGCCCAAGGAGGTAGCAAATTGTGCGCAATCGCGACGTCACGTTTGACGAGAAAAGCCATTGGACGGACAAGGAAAATGGTCTCTCCAAGCACAGGGAGTAGGTGCCACTCCTTGGGGGGGAGACGTTGGAGGAATTGAATGAGGGTAATGTCCTCGCAGTAATACAACCCAGAGATGATCGCCCAAGGGATGGGCGAGCGGCAGATTTCTATTTCGGCCAATTTGGATGAGGAATCCGAAGCACTCAAGATGGAGGTGGAGGCAAGGAGTGGACCGATCTCTCCAAGGTCTCCAAGTGGGGGGAAGCAGGTACTTGGAGAGAATGGCGCTGAAAGGAGACAACAACAAGAACAACAGCCTCAACATCCCTGAGTTAGCAGACGTATGCGAAGAAGGACAAAAAGATACCATGCGGATAAGCGCATTTGGACAGGCTTCACGCAAGAGCAGCCTCAAGGAGGAAATGCACAAGAAGGATGGGGCTGAGTGGGCGGGAGCAATAATGTATGAGCTTGCCTCGCATGAGGAGAAAGGCTCTTTGGTTGCAGGTTGAGCATGGACAACTGCCATGGGTGATGTGCAAGGGGGAGATTGTTGGAGTAATGCTCCTCACCATGGCAAGAGTGAGTCCGAAAAGGAACACCAAAAAGACAAGCCTTCGTGGCTTGATGGTTAATGGTGTCCACCGCTAGAAACAGGGGCCCGGATTTGAGTCCTACAAGATGAAATTCTGCGCTGCCTCAAGGGAGATGAAAATAGATGCCACGAAGCTAGCTCAAACTCTAGAGTTCCTCTTCAAGTTTCTAGAAGGCTAGGTGAGTGTCTAGGAAGGTGGTACACCTTCTAGAAAGGGTGACTTGTCCTACAAGACATCTAGAGGTATCTTGGTCTTCTGGACACCTTCCCTCCTACTAGAAGCAAGCTGAAGAATCTAGGAAGGGGTTGAAGCTTCTAGAGGTGGGAAGAGATGCCTTCCTAAGTGGGAAAAAGGACAGCCTACCAATAGACACTATAGAAGCCATAGAATCTGCTAGGAAGCTTCAAATCTGGCATGCTTTGGTCTTCTCGAAAGCTTAGATCAGTGGGTATAAAATGCCACTGCTTGTGAACCTTGTTAGAGTGTTCATTCCTATTCAATTAAGGCCAAAACTATTGCCTCACTCTTTGACCAGTTTTTTTCTCATCCATGGAACCAGTTGCCTCCACAGTTTCAGGCGTTCCAAAAGCAGCTAGTGGTGTGACCCCACCACTTCTAACGACCCTCTAGGGTGCACACTGACCCTCACGCCAATAATATTGACCTGCTCAAGAGTGGGCATGGTGTCGTCATACTGCTTCTCTCCTTCTCTGCTTCTCTCCTCTTAGAATCTTCTTGTCCCCCTTTTTAGTCATAAAGAAAATAAGTCATTATGCTGGGATTTGACCTAGTGACCCCTCGCTTTTGAGACTAAATGTGGAATGTCTAAGTCACAAGTAGTTGTCCTATACAGTGTTTGCTCGTTATACTATCCTGTTTAGACCAAGGGAACTTGCTCCAAATGAGCTGTGCATGCGTTGTCTATGTAGACCAGACTTTGGGAACTTACTCCAAGGGAGTAGTGCATGACAAGTCCGTCCTATGCCGGTCCCAATGTCAGCTATGGACAAGGAGCATATCGGGTCAACAATGAGTTGCTGCGGGCTTTACTGGTTACTGGACTTGAGGACCTTGGTCTTTTATGTTTTCGGAAACATCCTAGACCAGGTTTACATCAGAAAACAATGGGGTAGTGTTCGAAGTGGAGGAGATAGGGAATCTTAGAGCACCGAGCATGTGGGACTGAAAACAGATCACTTGTGCTCAAGAATGGTTGTTCGATCACTGAAAGTAATGGATGACATATAGATCTAGAGCATGGCATGTGAGTATGAGCACCTTTGAGCTAAGAAAGTTGATGAGTAGAGGATAGTGTAAGTGCTGACAACCGTGCGGGAGAAGGTATTCGGGGATTTACGATTATCGGTCCAAGGAGTTTCTAAATCTATTGCTTGGAGTTACTATCTAGATGGAAGGAGACTATTATATGTTTTGTGCGGGATTGTGGTATCTTCGGAATGTGTTGCAAGTAGGAAATTCTTAATACTTTTAACAGGGTACTAGTTCTATTGTGGAGTAGTTGGAGATGCTATAGGATATATTGCAAGATGTGAAAGATGCAAAAGTATGAAAAGGCATATGAGCAAGGAAAAGAACAGCTGAAGCTGTTATGCTGTGATGGAGTTGGAAATATGTGCAACGATGTTTGCTCTCGTTTCTTCTACTGTTACTTCATCATCAAAAGTGTGAGGTCGCAAGTATGGATGACTGCTGGCACGAGTATTGTGAACAGGAAACTAGCCACGGTCACATGATTTTTTACTGCGAAACGCTTTAACTTGTTGTATGTAGGTCCTGACTTGCGTCGACATCTACACAATCTCATGGTGTTGGGATGTGGGATTCAATTGGTAAAATCTAACAATGATATGGGGGTTAGAATATCCAGATTCTGTGCATGGTGAAGGAGGCTAGTAATGGTGCTCATGTTCGAGCATTGTACTCAAGACCTGACACGTAAGAAAAGGCAATTGTCAAACCTGCAAATCCCATTTCCTTGTAGGGGGCTAACTTCTTTCTGGGAGGTCAATATTTGTGTTGAGTGTTTGTGCTAGAAAATACATAGAAGTGGTAGAGAGGAAAGGAATGGTAGTCATAACGGGTGAAAATACATTTGGCTGCTGTATGGATGTAAAGAGGATGGAGAGAAACAAAGGAGCCTATAATTAAGTTATCTAGAGGAGAAAATAGACTTTGAATGGTTCCATGCCTTAGCATGAGAAAAGAAAAAAAGGCAAGAGGTCCTTGGTCAAGACCTCAGGGGAGGAAAATCCAAAACGTTCCTATTTTCTTCAATTGCCTTTTCAAAGTATGCTGACTACGAAAAAGGTACCTTCCTTGCTTTTTAGTTGAAGCGAGATCCTTGCGTACTAGCCATTGACACATGGTGATTCTTCGTGGGATTGTGGGTTCTGTGACCACTAGGAGTGTGCCATGAGAGCATTTTCGAGCTCTCTAGGTTGTATGTGAGAGCTTTGCCTGATTGGTAAGCTGATTTCTTCCCTTGTATGAGTTGAGGGACTCTAGTGTGTGAGCCTTAGCCTCCATGGCTAAGTGGTGTGGCTTGTGACAGGGCTGACTTACCCAGGTTCTAACTCCATATGTACTCCATCATTTGAGTGATTTATCAACCATTCTTCAGCACAAGTCATGCCCTTTCAGTCCCATATGATTGCTTGTCCAAGGCTCCCTCTCTCCTTGAGTTCCAACACTTGGTATCAGAGTGAAGTTCTACCACCTTTTGTTTGCATGGGACATCACTTAGAAAGTGATGGGTTTTTTTCAAATCTTGATGAAATTTGACAGTTGACCATGACTTACCAACGGTCCAATTGAAAGTTGTTATCAAAACGAGGTCGGCCGGAGGTACACTTTTCTCTCTAAGTAAAAATGTCGCCTTGTAGCTACCATGACTCTCTTGTTTCTTTCTCAATTTGAAAACGTGGCACATACAATTTGTAGTATTTTTCCAAAGCTATCTATTTGTGTACCAATATTTGCATTCCATCATTAGGTTTGGGCAAAACGCGGTTTCCAAGGAGGCTGCTCTGAGCTGGAGTAAGAGAAGGAACATACCCTACTTTCAAAAAAGGCATATGCCTTTTTGGTTACCATTTCCTGTTTGTGACCCTGTTTTATGCATCGACTTGCAAGGTTTTGAGCTGACGTTCTTAGTGGTGTGCTATGTTTTTCCAAATTTGCATTCACCTGGCCTCTATAGTCCAATTTACGTCTGACTGATTTATGGCTAAAGTAAAAGCAGAAGTAATAGTAGCGCCACAACGCAATGGCAGTGTTGAGTATCACCAATTCTCAAAATGGCACCCCATGATTACTTTTCCACATCGAAGTCGGCCCCAAGTTGAAAGTCGAAAGTCAGACGTTACCATATTGGTAGAAGTCGGTCAAAGTCGATTTTGTATAAGCACTTAAACATGCCAGAAATGGCACATAGTCACTCTGAACGTGTGACTTTGTAGGTGTTTTTGACTTTACATGTTGGATCACTAAGTAAAACGCACCTATTCCCTTTTGTTTTGCTGCTTAGACCATTGTACCTTGCATTTGTACACATTTTGCCCCTACATCATGCCTTATAGACAATCCACTGGAGTCATTCTATCTACTCTCATACATCCATAACATACAATGGATTCTCAGTCATGGAAAGCATTCAACAAAGCTGAATGTGGAAAGTGCTTGAATGACATGCAATGAACTACTTTGAGAACTTTGAGAACAAGTAAGATTGCATTGAAATAGACATATCATCAGGTCTTGCGTGCTTTCTTGCCAGCTTTGGTATCAGCAACCTTGGCAACAGCAGCCTTGGCAGCAGCAGCCTTGCTAGCACTAGCCTTGGCAGCCATAGCGTTTGCAGCAACAGCCTTGGCTGCTACAGCTGTCTTCAGAGCAGCTGCCCTAGCAGCAGCTACCTTGGCTGAACCAGCCATGCCATATGTGTCAGGCTGCTCAATGGCCCTGGTAGAAGCAGGACGAGCTGCAGATGCTGCAGGTGCTGTTGTAGATGGACTTGACACAGTTGAATTCCCACCACCTATACCAGCTGTTGCTACGCTTCCAGTGTCACCCCCAGAGGTTCCTACTGCTTGCTTCAACTCCAAATCTGCCTCCACATCCTTTCGCTTCTGCACACCAAGCTGTAGAATCCTTCCAACTTCCTTCTTAGCTGTCAGCTCCTCCTCCTCAACCTCCTCTACTTCCTCTACCCCTTCACTATCATCATCATCCCCATCCATTTCCTCCTCAACATCATCATCAGAATCATCTTCCTATGATGCCCCCTCTCCTACACTAACAGCTTCAGCACCCTCACTACCTACGTCCTCTCGACCAACAACAACAGTAGCTCCTGCTCTTGCATCAGCACCCTCGCCACTACCACCAATTTCTTCCAATTACGCCTCATCATCATCACTGGCATCTACAATGACGGGGTCCCACACCCAGTCCTCTCAATGTTTGTCGTCTGCATCATCAATCTCTCCATCTGCCTCACTCTCACTCTCGGCTTCTTTGTCCTTTGTTACTTTCAAGATGTCGGCAGTGAGAGTACGTGCCTTCTTATTGTCGTACAATTTATTGTGGCGGACGTTGACCCGCACCAGGAGCTCCAGTGTGGTGACCTTCAGCCTATTGCATCGTGCTGTCTGCACTAGCTCATGCTTGGAGAACACGCGTTCGTTGTCCGAGGAACTGCAAGGTTGTGCGAACAATCTCATGGAGAATGCACGGAGAACAGGGAGACTTGTCATGAACCTGGCATGCCGGCGGAAAGCTGGCATGTTGCCAGCCACCACCTGCTGCACTACTGCCTTTGCCTTCTCTACGTCCTTGGCACGAGAAGGGTCATTGTCGCACATCACCTGTGCGCTCTCAAATCCCTCTAGCTCTCTCTCAAGAGCTTTAACATCCTTCTCAGACAGAAGGGCCTTAACCACCATGTTCTATGCCTCAACCATCTTCTCGTCACCATCAAATTTGTGCCCAAAGTGCATAGGATGCACACGACGTGTAGCAGCAAAAACAAGACAATTCATCTGGTTATCCCACTGCCAGCTCAGCCGCTCCAATGCAAATTTGACCCAGCCTGGGTTGCACGCTACACGCTTGCGTCCACGTGCAAGGCCAAGTTTGCGCACAGCCTCTGTTGTATCCAGCAGAGTCTCGTAGACACTGCCTACAGTACCGCCAACAGCATCAGCTTTGTGTAATGCAAGCACAAACGACATCATGAGTTTCATCAATGCCTTCACCTCAAGCTAGAACACACCCATCCTCATCATGCGACACACTTCCTTGTTCTTTGCTTTCCAGCCAGCGTCCCTGCCATCTCCCATCTGCTGCCATTTGTCACTTGCTACCAGCTTCTGCAAAACATCCTTCATGACCAAGAGGTCGGTCAGCATCCTATGGACAGATGCAAAACGTGTGGCAGCAGTTGGAACAAGCACCCTGCCCATAGACTCTGACTTCAGCCAGGATCTCAGGAGGTCCTTGTTCCTGAAAAATATCACCACTTTCTCACACTTACTTATGACAGCCTGTCCCCATTCCGTCTTCCCCAAGTCCTTGAGGCATAGGTCAAGACTGTGACAGACATAGTGAGTGAAAAAGACTGGAGGATACTTCTCTTGCAAAGCCTCGTACGCCTTCTTGTTGGTGCTTGCGTTGTCCGTGACCACCAGGATTACCTTCTCAGGTCCCACCTCGGCGATGGCCTGGTCAATGACGCAAGCCACGTGGTTAGCGTCAGGGACCAGGCCACTCGCGTCACGGCTAAAGAGGTGAGTAAACCCTTTGGCATTGGAGGCCATGGCCGAGTAGATGGTGCGGATCTGGATGTGGCTCTACTCATCCACCCCAAAGGAGACGCCGAAGATGTCCCAGCCGCTCCACAGTGGCACCTCCATCTCAGCAAGCTCCCTGTCCAGCGCATGGAGAATCACCTCCTTCACTGAGTCCTTGCTTGGTCACTTGAAACCCCCTGGTGTCTTTCGCAAATCCTCCACAAGCTCCATTATGCAAGAGTCTCGACAGAAGGAGATGGGTAAGGCGTTCTTAGCCATGACTTTCACAATCTTTTTCTCGCACTATAAGTTGGCAGCGTTTGCGAGATGCTCCGACATCAAGCTCTGCCTGGCAGAGCTGAGAGAGGCTGCCAAGGTCAGAGTGTTGGTGAAGTTAGGGCTGAAAGAAGGGGCGTTGCACGACTGTGAAATGGCCATCTGTTGCTGCTGCTCACCATGCGTCTGCTGCACACCATTTGCTGCTCGTGCCTGCTCTCGCTGCCGCGCCAAGTGGACGTAGAACCAGTTGACTGGGCTGTCCCTTGTACCCCATGCTGAGCCCTCCACCTAGAGCAACACCTCGTCTGTAGGATTGAAGCCGTCTGGAAGCGGGAGAGGGAGCAACCTTAGCATCGCACGTGCTGCTTCTGGGGCATACTTGCACTTCTTGACGTTTCCTACAGGTGCACCATAGTGACCATGCATACGGTCACCGCCACCGGAGTAGGTGGTGCCATATATCTACAAAAGAAATCAGGTTAGCCTACTTCTGTAGGCACTGGTTTGAAAATCTTGCTGAGGGCACGCACGAGAAAATCCCGTGTGAGGACAGGGAGCCTGCCAGCAGAGGTGTCCTAGCTGGCTGAAGATGTCGTCCGAGATCGACCAGCCATGCTAGTGCTGCTGGTGGACCTCACAAAGGCCAATGTCTGATGGACTAGAGGTCCACGGTGGCACTGCAAGGTGCAGCTAAGGCCCTCTGCAAGAGGGTCTTGGCTCAAAACGTCACGGTGAGGAAGGCAATGGAGAACCGTTTGCCCTACTAAACGAGGCACAAGGGCGCGGGGGGAGGGAGGGACAAACATCCATTCATTCCTCCGCAATCTGCGGCCTAGATTGTGCGGCTCATGCACTACGTTTCATTGCATCTAGACTAGTGATGTGGATGCCACCTATGCTAGCTATGTGGAAGTGCGAGATCATAACACTATTGTCATAGGCTGTAAACCTGCATGCAGTATCTTGGAGAGGGGCCTGCATGCCAATTGTGCGTGCCTTATGCGTAGACAGTGCATGTGACAGCACCACAAAGAGCCCCACTGCATCTTGTACGAGATGCTCACCAGATCACTCTGAAAATTGGTCTTTCAGGGTTCGACCCGACCCCCATTTTTTTCATCGGTCGTCAACGTGGACACATGCGTTTCCACCATGTTGCACACTGTTTGAACCCTAATTCAAAAAACTGGGGGTCAAGTGGAGTAGAAGTCCAAGTTGACGTTGATCCACTTGGCGACTCCGCCTAGACCTCCACAAATTGGAAGTCGAAGTCCTCATGGCTGGCAGTAGCAGGCATAGTCATAGAAGCCGAGCCCTTGGAGAGGATACAAAGGCGTGCCAACTTCATGTTTTAGAAGATTCGTACCCGCCTCCTTTCGCAGGAGAGGGGCTTGAGGGAGGTGGTGAGCGGGGGCAAGCGCGCTCCGCCTCCATGGGTAAAACGCCTCACCATAGCATACGTGGTGGCGGGAAAGATGCCATAGAGAGGTGCACCAGAGGCAAGTTCATCTACCACTACAACAGCGTCATATGAGAAGTAAAAGAAGAAGGATAGGCTGGCCTTCAGGCTGCTTTTCACCACTATCTCCAACCCCATCTTGAGACGTGAGTGACAAGGCTACTGTAAAGGAGGGATGGGACTTATTATGCTTGAAGTATGAGAACAAATATCGTGAATTTTTCATGCCTTTGGAGGAGAAGATGATGGAGTTGAAAATGCAGGATGGCGAAGGGATGGAGGTATACTTCAACAAGGTAAAGGAGCTGGTAAAGCAGCTACAATTAGCCTGCTTCCCTGTGGAAGAGACATGCTTCATCCTCCTCTAGCTAAAGGAACTCCTAACGAGCTACAACACGGTACAAGAGATGCTGGAGTGCTAGTCAGCTCTCAACCAGGACTTTATTGGTACGTATATGGTGCTGTTGGAACTACGTCGTAATTTAGCAACGGGCAAAAAATGGCACTAGTAGTGAAGCAGCATTTATGGCCGCAAGCTCACGTAACAAGCAGCAGCAACAGGAATCATGGTAGCATATAGTCAAGAAAAAGGTCAAATGCTAGTACTACCAGAAGGGAAGATACCGTAAAAAGGAGAGTTTCAAGCTTCAGAAGGATTAGAATGAGAAGCAACAGCAGAAGCGACAATCTCCACATCACGAGGAGGACCAATAGCCAAAGTAGCATCAATAGCAGCAGCACGAACAATAGAATCATGCTAGATTACGCCATTTTGGCATCATAAACGTGACAAAGGAGGTGTGCAAACGACTCTCTGTGGAAAGGTGTGATATGTCGCAGATGGAGAAGGCGGATCTTGCATGGTACCAGGACTCAAGGTGTACCAAGCGCCTAACACATCAGAAGGAGTGGTTTATGCTACTGTTCATTATTCTCCTCTCCCCCTGACCAATTGCTTACGTTTATGATCTGGTGGTGTATGCTGAAGGGATGAGGATTGTTGAGATGTGATTGGGAACTTGCGTGGCATTCAAGAGGGACTGTTCCATGGTGTGCTGTATATACCTCATGCTGCATTCAACCTTCTGTCGGTGTCCTCTCTCTCACCAACACAGGACAACGAGTCGTCTCTAACGATGGCTATGGCTACTTTATTGATAAGGAGACGGGATAGGAGTTGGCTGGGCTGATGAAGGAAGGCGACATGTACTGCCTATTGGGTACAACCGATATCCCGCGAGACTAGAGTCTTGCAGCAATGGTGCTGGTAACATATGGTAAAATCTCGCATCCGTCCTACGGCCACATCGGCATGCCTGCCTTGGAGCAGCTTCAAACGAAGCACATGGTGCCCAACTTGCCCACCATGTCCAACTTTAAGCAACATTTGCGTATGAGCTGTTTGGAGGGACAACAAGATCGCAAGGCATTCTCTAAAGTAGGGGAGTGCTCAAAGGAGGTGCTGGAGCTCATCCACATGAACTTGAGTGGCTCAATCTACACCAAGATCTTTAGAAGCGCTATGTAGTTTCTCACCTTCATTGATGATTTCAACCATGATACTCCTATGTACTTCTTTTCATCCAAGAACCATTACTTTCACTCGTTTAAGGAGATTAAGGCCATGGTGGAGAGGCAGACCGCCAAGAAAATGAAGGCATTGCGTACCGATTGTGGTGGGGAGTACCTAAGCGAGGAGTTCCAATAATGCCTCGCAACAGCTAGCATCAAAGCACAGCGTACTTTGCCATAATCGTCATAGTAGAACGGTGTAGCAAAATGCACCAACCACACCATCGTTGAATCGGCACTCTCCATGCTTCACGTGGCTCCGCTAAGCAACAACTTGTGGGCCGAAGGTGTGAGCAATGGAGTGTACATAAAAAACAACGGTCCAACCAAAGCGTTGGAGCAAATGACGCCGAACAAGACGTGATTTTGCAAGAAGCCCAGCGTGGATCATATACGCATGTTTCAGAGATTGGCATACATGCACGTGCCCATCAAGAAGCGGCAAAATTGGGACACAAAGAGCGCGCACATACTAATGAATGGCTATGACATGGCAAGCAAGGCATATCGCCTCTATGGGAGCGATACAACCCAAGTCATCATCACCAAGGATGTCATCTTCAACAATAATAACCTCATCAGCACCAAAATTGTTTATGAAGAGGCAATAGAACCAGTATCTCACGAGGTCGTGTGGGCAAATACCCTCCTTAACTAGTCTCTCTTGACGGTTCCTCCATTTTTACAATGGGAGAATCCCTCTACTCTTCTATGTCTCATAAAGCAGATATAGCGGCATCATTCGCAAGAGTAGATGACGAACATGCACCACCATCAACAACGGCAATCGTGCGAGTGGCACCGTACCTACAGTTGGGAAAGGAGCCATCCCGCTCAGTTTTACGTCCACATAAGCAAGTGCCAGGAAACAACAAGTTCCCTACTGCAACCATCAATCCAACCTCCCCATTGGGAATATCAGGTCGCAAAATGTCTATGGTTGAACTTTCAGGTCGATCCAGTGGTCAAATTGAGAGATATGAATGTTTAGAGTTTCCCAGGACATCATCGCCGATGTCTAGGTATGTATGGGTGACGGCTCCATGCCTTAGCCCGAGAAAAGAAAAAGGCAACAGGTCCAATGTCAAGACTTGATGGGAGAAAGATCCAAAATGGTCATAAAACCTTGGGTCATCTTGTTAGATTATGCTCACTAGGAAAAAAGGTATCTCTCTTTGCTTTTTTAATGAGATGACAATCTTGTGTGCACCCATGGACACATGGCAATTCTCCATGGGATTGTGGGTGATGTGACCACTAGGAGTGTGCCATGAAAGCATTTTCTAGCTCTCTAGGTTGGGTGTGAGTGGTCACCTTCATTGTCTGGGTGATTTCCGCTCTTGTGTCAGATTATGGACTTAAGGTGACCACTTAAACGCAACCTGAAGAGCTAGAAAATGCTCTCATGGCACACTCCTAGTGGTCACATAACCCACAATCCCATACAGAATTGCCAGGTGTCCATGGCTAGCACAAAAAGATCTCAGCTCACCTAAAAAGTAAGAAGAGATACCCCTTTCCTAGTCAGCACACTTTGACAATGCAACCAAAGAATCTAAGACCTTTTTATATATTGCTCCCATCAAGTCTTGACCGTGGACCTCTTGCCTTTTTCTTTTCTCAGGCCAAGGCATGGAGCCATCATTTCGGTCATCCAGATACCAGCGGTGAATGACCCCAAAAACTTCAATATTCATATCTCCCAATCGGACAGTTTTATCGGCCTGAAACTTGGACCGTAGACATTTTACTACTGGATCTTTCGAATAGGGAGGTCAGCGTGACGATCGAGTCAGGGTGCTATGAGGGGATTCTCTGGCTCTCTAGGTTGTGTGTGAGTGGTCAGCCTGATTGCTAGGCTGATTTCCTCCCTTGTGTGAGATTATGGACTCTAGTGTGTGAGCCTTAGCCTCCATGGCTAAGTGGTGTGGCTTGTGAGAGGACTGACTTGCCCAAGCACTAGCTCTATATGTACTCCATCATTTTGAGTGATTCAACAACCATTCTTCAACACAAGTGATGTCCTTGCAGTCCCACATACTGGCTGTTCCAAGGCTCTCTTTATCCTCTAGATCCAACATTTGGTATTGGAGCTAAGTTCTACTACTTTCAGCCAGCAAAGGCCGTCACTTTGAGAGTGATGGGTTGGGGTGAAATCTTCACCAGATTTGATAGTCCACTGCTAGATCTTCATTTTCAGCAGACAAGCTTTTCAATGAGCCCAAGATTGTGAAGATCCAATGGTTAGATTCAGCGTTATGCCCCAAACGAGATCAGCCAGGGCTATACTTTTCTTTCAGAGTAAGACTGTCGCCTTGTCATGACCATAACTCTCTCGTTTCTTTGTCAAGTTTTAAAAGTAGCACATATGAATTGAATTATTTTTCCTAAGCTTTCCATTCGTGCAAAAATATTTGCATTACATGAGTACCTTTGGGAGAAACGCTGTTTACAAGCTGGCTCGTGTGAGCTGGACTATGAGCAATAGCATACCCTGTTTTCAAAAGGGCATATCTCTGAAAATCCCTGTTGTTACCCTGTTTTATGTGTTGATGTGAAAGGTTTTGAGCTGAATTTTCTAGTAGTGCACTTGGTTTTTCAAAATTCCCAGTCTGCTTGCCTCTACCAACTTTTGTCATACAGATTTATGGCAGAAGCAATAGCAGAAGCAGGGGAAGCGCCGGCACTCAATGGCAGCACTGAGCATCACCAAAGCTCAACATGGCAATAGCAGACGTGGTAACAGCAGCCTAGCTTTTGTAGAGGCTGGAAGGATGCACCAACCTCACGTTTTGGAAGATCCGTACCCACCTCCTTTTGGAGGAGAGGGGTTTGTGGGAGGTGGTCAGCGGCGACGAGCGCGCTCCGCCTCCACAGGCAAAAGACATCACCGCAGCGTAGGTGGTGGCGTGCAAGACGTTGCAAAAAGGTGCAATAGATGCAAGTTCATCTACAACTGCAGCGGCGGCATATGAGGAGTGGAAGAAGGACACGCAGGCTTACAGGCTGCTTGTCAACACCATCTCCAACCCGCATCTTCGGTACAAAAGTGACAAGGCTACTATAAAAGAGGGGTGGGACACGTTGTGCAAGAAGTATGAGAGCAACGATCCTGTATTCCTCATGTTTTTGGAGGAGAAGATTATGGCATTGAAAATGCACGTTGACAAATGGATGGAGGCGTACTTGGCAAAGCAGCTGAAAGCAGCTGGCAATTCTATGGAAGATACACGCTTTGTCCTTCTCTTGCTGAGGGGACTCCCAACGAGCTATGACACGGTGCGAGAGACGTTGGAGTGGAAGCCGACTCTCGACCTCGACTTCATCTCCACGCACCTGGCGCATGTAGAACTACGTCGCAATATAGCAAAGCGTAATGGCGACAACAGCAGCAGTGAAGCAGCTTTCATGGCCATGGGCTCACCGAACCAACAGTAGTAGCAGTCCGACCAGCAGAGAGGCAAGAGAAAAGCAAGTGCCATTATTGCCAAAAGGAGGGGCACTACAAGAAAGAGTCTTTCAATTTCAAGAGGGACCAGAAGGAGCAGCAGCAGTAGTAGTAGCAGCAAAAGTAACAGTCTCCACAACAACAACGGCAGCAGTCCCAGCAACGTCAGCAGTCTCCAAAGCAAGAATAGCAGCAATCACAGCAACGTGAGTAGTAGCACCAGCAGAACAAGACCGGCGTGCGCCATTTTGGCAACATGAACGTGCCCAAGGAGGTGCGCGACCGCCTCTTCATGGCGAACTCTGACATGTTGCAAAAGGAAAAGGCAGATCTGGCATGGGAGAAGGACTCGGGGGATACCAAGAGTTTGACGCACCACAAGGAGTGGTTTATGCAGCTGCTCTCTATTCTCCCCGTCTGACTGCTTTGGGTAATGATTGGGTGGTGTATGCCGAGGGGATTGGGATTGTAAAGACGTGGTTGGAGACACCGCGTGGCATTGAAGTGGGAGTGTTCCATGGCGTGCTATATGTGCCTCATACTGCGTTCAACCTTCTCTCAGTGGCCTCTCTCACCAACAGAGGACTACGCGTCGTCTTTGACGATGACTATGGCTACATCCTCGACAAGGAAACAAGAGAGGAGTTGGCCAGGTTGGTGGAAGAAGGCGATATGTACCGCCTGGTGGAGGCGTCCAAGATCCCGCGCAAGCCGAGGCTTGCAGCAGTGGTGCAGGGTACAGATGGCGAACCATTGCATGCGCGCTACGGCCACATTGGTATGCGCGTCTTATAGCAACTTCAAACAAAGCAGATGGTGCGTGACTTTCTCACCATCTCTAACATTGAGCTGCAGTTGTACATTGGTTGTTAGGAAGGAAAGCAGCATCGCGAGGCTTTCTCTGGAGCAAGAGAGCGCGCAAAGGAGGTGCTGGAGCTGGTCCACATAGAGTTTTGTGGCCCAAGGCAAATCAAAAGCTTTGGAGGCTCTAGGTATTTTCTCACCTTCATTGATGATTTCAGCCATTATACTGCTCTGTACTTTCTTTCCTCCAAGGATAATTGCTTTGAAAGGTTGAAGGAGTTCAAGGCCATGGTGCAGAACCAAACTGGCAAGAAAATGAAGGCGCTGCAAAGCGACCACAATGGAGAGTACCTGAGCAAGGAGTTTCAGGATTACCTTGCAACAGTAGGTATCAAGGCGCAGTGCACCGTGCCATACATGCCGCAGCAGAACAGCGTAGCAAAACCCGCCAACCGCACCATCGTTGAGTCGGCGCGCTCCATGGTGCATGCGGCTCGGCTCACCTACAACTTTTGTGCGAAAGCAGTCAACACTTCAGTGTACGTCAAGAACCCTAGTCCAACCAAGGCCCAGGAGCAGATGACGCCGTACGAGGCGTGGTACGGCAAGAAGCCGAGCGTGGTCATCTTCACGCGTTTGGTAGCTTCGCGCACATGCATGTGCGAAAGGAGATGCGGAAAAAGTGGGACGCGGAGAGCGCGCAGATGCTGATGATTGGCTACAACGTGCAAGCAAGGCGTATCGCCTCTACGAGAGGGATTCAAGGTACGTTATCATCTCCAGTGAATTCGTCTCCAACGAGAGCAACGTTATCGCCACCAACATTGTCTGTGAAGAGGCAGCACAATTGGCACCTCACAAGGCAATGGGAGCAGATATCCTTACGGATCCAGTCTCTCCTGATCCTCTATCCACTGTTACAATGGGAGAACCAATCTCCTCTCCCATGTCTGATGTAGCAGATACAGCGGCCTCATTGGCAAAAGCAGAGGAAGAAGATGGACCACCATCAACAGGACAAGTTGTGCGAGCAGCACCGCGTCAGCTGTCTGCTTATGCTCTAGTACCAGTTCGAAGGTACCCTCTCAGTATGCTCTACAAGCCTGGTGAGCGCGGGCATTTCTGGATGCTCCAAAAACCAGTCCTGATGAACGTTGCAGTTGCAGCATACTCTGATGAGGCGGCGCCGTACAAGGAGGCCATGGCTGCTCTAGATGCAGCAGATTGGACGCAAGCGGTGCAGCAGGTGATAGATCCGAAGCTGGACAACGGTACGTGGGAGCTGACTGAGCGTCCACCTGGACGTAAGGTGATCAAGTGCAAGTGGGTGTTCAAGAAGAAGCAGGGAGCAGATGACAACCAGGAAAAGTACAAGGCAAGCCTGGTCGCCAAGGGCTACTCGCAGCAGGAAGGCATCGACTAAAAAAAAACCTTTGCTCCTGTTACAAAGTTTGCCTCTGTGCGTACGCTCCTTTCCTATGCAGCAGCAGAAGACTTTCAGGTCCACCGCATGGACGTCAAGACGGCATTCCTGAATAGTGACCTGGAGGAGGAGATTTACACGGAGCAGCCGGAGGGGTTCGTCATCAATGGCCAGGAGCACCTGGTTTGCAAGCTGCAGAAGTCGCTGTACGGCCTCAAGCACGCGTCGCGTACTTGGAACCAGAAGTAGGATCCGGCGTTGCTGTGCATGGGGTTTGAGCGTAGTGAGTTTGAGTATAGCGTCTATCACTGACAGCGTGGTCATGAAGTGCTCATCATCATCATCTATGTGGATGACATGCTCCTCCTTTCCAACAGCATGTCTGCACTGCAGGAGTTCAAGGAGGCCATGTAGGAGCGCTTCCAGATGTCTGATCTCGATGAGGCATCATACTTCCTCGGTATCCAGATCACGCGTGACCGCGAATCATGCTCTCTCTCGCTGGAGCAGAGTGGCTACATCAAGGATCTCTTGCAGCGGTTTGGCATGGCAGAGGTAAAATCCATCGGCAAGTTGTGGAGACGCGGAAGTACCTCGTGAGCTTCAATGGAGAAGCAAATGCAGCTGAGCGGCAGAAGTACCAGAGTGTCGTCGCGAGCCTCATGTACCTGATGATTGCAACCAGGCCTGATCTCGCTCAGGCTGTTAGCACTGTGAGCCAGCACATGGAAAACCCCGGACTTCAGCACCAGAAGGTAGTGAAGCGGATCTTACGCTGCCTTGCTGGAACCATCAACATCGTATTACCTACAACGGCAACGAGAACAGTGTCAACAGCTACACAAACACTGATTGCGCTTCAAACCATGAGGACCACAAGTCCATCTCTGGATATGTATTCCTCATGAATGGTGGGGCAATAAGCTGGTACAGCAAGCGACAGGTGGTTGTGGCCACCTCAAGCACGGAAGCAGAGTAAGTCTCTCTCAGTTTTGGAGCCAAGGAAGCACTTTGGCTTCAGCGTCTCATGGCAAAGATGAGTGGGAGTGCAGCTATTCCAGTTCCTATGCGTCTCGACAATCAGAGCGCAATCGTACTTGCCAAAAATCCTGAGCACCATGCACGCATCAAGCACATTGACATCGCATATCACTTCATCAGGCACATGGTGCAGGATGTTGCTATCAATCTGGAGTTTACTCCAACCAGCAAGTAGGTCGCTCTTTTCAGCACCAAGCCAGTGACCCGTGAGAAGCAGCAGTTGTGTATGAAGGCATGTGGACTCAGCCTACTCTGACTGTGGCAAAGTGGGAGATTGTTGGGAAAAGAGCCATCCGGCTCAGTTTCAGGTCCACAGGAGCAAGTTCCAGGAAAGTACCAAATGCTTGCTTCAATTATCCATCCAACGTCCTCATTGGAAAGACCATGTTGCAAAATGTCTACGGTCCAAGTTTGAGGCCGATCCAACTGTCGGATTAAAAGATATGAATTTTCAAAATATTCGTGGTCATCGAACGCCGATATCCGGGTGACCATGGGCAATGGCTCCATGCCTTAGCCTGAGAAAATAAAAAGGCAAGAAGTCCACGGTCAAGACCTCATGGGAGAAATATCCAAAAAGATCCTAGATTCTTGTGTTGCCTTGTCAGAGTGTGCTGCCTAGGAAAAAGGTACCTCTCCTTACTTTTTAGGTGAGGTGAGATCCTTGTGTGCTAGCCATGGACACATGGCGATTCTCCATGGGATTCTGGGTCATCTGACCACTATGAGTGTGCCATGAGAGCATTCTCTAGCTCTCTAGGTTGTGAGTGAGTGGTCAGCCTGATTGCTAGGCTGATTTCCTCCCTTGTATTAGATTATGGAAATCTAGTGTGTGAGCCTTAGCCTCCATGGCTAAGTGGTGTAGCTTGTGAGAGGGCTGACTTGCTCAAGCTCTAGCTCTATATGTAGTCCATCATTTTGAGTGATTCAACAACCTTTCTTCAGCACAGGTGATGCCCTTCCAGTCCCACGTGCTCGCTACTCCAAGGCTTCTTCTCTTCTCTAGATCGAACATCTTTGACCACATCAGCATGCGCATCTTACAACAACTTCAAATGAAGCTGATGGTACGAGACTTACCCACCATCTCTAACTTTCAGCAGCAATTTTCATTGGCTGATTTGAGGGGAAGCAACATCAGGGGGTGTTTTATGGAGCAAGGGAGCGCGTGAAGGAGGTGATGGAGCTGGTCCACACAAACTTGTGCAGTCCAATGGAGACCTAGAGCTTTGGAGGCTGTACGTCTTTTCTCACCTTCATTGATGATTTGAGCGGTGACACTACTGTGTACTTGCTTTCCTCCAAGGAGTTGCACTTTGATATGTTCAAGGAGTTCAATACATTGATGGAGAACCAGATTGGCAAGAAGATCAAGGTGTTTTGTAGCGACTGTGGTAGAGAGTACTTGAGCAAGGATTTCTAAGACTACCTCGTAGCAGCAGGCATCAAGGCAGAGCGCACTGCGCCATACTTACCGCAACCAAACGGCTTAGCAGAACGCGCCATCCGTACCATCGTTGAGTCAGCGTGGCCCATGCTGCACGCGGCTCGGCTCACCTATGACTTCAGGACCAAAGCAGTAAGAACTACGGTGTGCATCAAGAACCATAGTCCAACCAAGGCCCTAGAGTAGGTGACGCCATACAAGGCGTGGTTTGGTAAGAGACCGAGCGTTTGTTATCTTTGCCTGTTTAACAGCTTGGCGCTCATGCACGTGCTGAAAGAAAAGCGGCAGACATGGGACGCGAAGAGCCCATAGATGCTGATGAACGGCTACGACATGGCAATATAGGAATATCGCCTACACGAGAGGTATAGTGGCCACGTCACCGTGTCTAGGGATGCTATCTTCAATGAGAGAAACGTCATGGACACCAACATTGTTTGTAATGAGGTAGCAGATCCATAATCTCACAAGGTAGTGGGAGCAGATATCCTCCCTGACCCAGACCCTCTTGAATCTTCCTCCAGTAGGACAATGAGAGAACCACTTTACTCTCCCATGACTTGTGGAGCACAAACAATGGCCTTATCGACAGAGCAAAGGAAGAAGATCCACCACTATCAGTTAAAGCACTTGTCCCTCCAGCACCGTGCCCGCTGCCTACTAATGCTCAAGCACCAGGTTGTTAATGCCATTTAAGGTGCACTAGAAGCCTGGTGAGCACAGGAATTTCAAGATGCTTCAAAAACCATACGAGATGAATGTCGCACTTGCAATAGACTCTGGTAACATGACGTTGTACAAGGATACCATGGATGCATTAAATGCTGCGATTTGGGTGCAAGTTGTGAAGCAAGAGATTCAGTCACAGCTCATCAACAGTACATGGGAACTTAATGAGCGTCCACCTGGACGCAAGGTGATCAAGTACAAGTGGGGGTTTGAGAAGAAGCTGGACGTAAAAGGCACCCTCATAGAGTACACGGCGAGACTAGTTGACAAGGGGTGTTCATAGTAGAAAGGTATCAACTACACGGAAACCTTTGCTTGTGTTACAACGTTTCCCTCTGTGCATACACTCCTTTCTTATGTAGTAGCTGAAGACTTTGAGATCCATAACATGGATCTCAAGAGGGAATTATTGAACGATGACTTGGAGGAGGAAATCTATATTGTTGGATCTGGAAGAGAGAGGGAGCCTTGGAGCAGCGAGCATGTGTGTTTGGAAATGCATCACTTGTGCTGAAGAATGGTTCTTCAATCACTCAAAATGATGGAGTACATATAGAGCTAGAGCTTGGGCAAGTCAGTCCTCTCACAAACCACACCACTTAGCCATGGAGGCCAAGGTTCACACACTAGAGTCCATAATCTCATAGAAAGGAGGATCTCAGCCTAGCAATCAGGCTGACCACTCACACACAACCTAGAGACCTAGAAAATGCTCTCATGGCACACTCCTAGTGGTCACATAACCCAGAATGCCATGGAGAATCGCCATGTGTCCATGGCTAGCACATAAGGATCTCACCTCACCTAAAAAGTAAGGAAAGGTACCTTTATCCTAGTCAGCACACTCTGACAAGGCAATCCTAAGACCAAGGACCTTTTGGGATATTTCTCCCATTAGGTCTTGACCTTGGACCTCTTGCCTTTTTTATTTTCTCAGGCTAATGCATGTAGCCATCGCCCATGGTCACCCGGATGTCGGCGGTCGATGACCCCGAAAACTTCGATAATTCATATCTCCCAATTCGACCACTGGATCGACCTCAAACGTGGACCGTAGACAAGTTGCCACCTGATCTTTCCAATCGTGAAGTCGGATTGATAATCGAAGTAGGCATCCGGTACTTTCCTGGGACATGCTCTTGTGGACTTGAAACTGAGCCAGATGGTTCCTTTTCCAACAATCTCCCACTTTGCCATAGTCAGAGTGGACTGATTCCACATACCTTCATGCAGAACTGCTGCTTCTCACGGGTCATTGGCTTGGTGCAGAAATCAGCCACCTACTTGCTGGTTGGAGTAGACTCCAACTTGATAGTACCCTCTTGCACCATATGCATGATGAAGTGATAGATGATGTCAATGTGCTTGGTGCGTGCATGGTGCTCAGGATTCTTCGTGAGTGCGATTGTGCTCTGGTTGTCGACGCGCACAAAAACTAGAACTGCTGCACTCCCACTCATCTCTGCCATGAGACGCTGAAGTCAAACTGCTTCCTTGGCTCAAAAGCTGAGAGAAACGTATTCAGCTTCCGTGCTTGAGGTTGCCACGACCACGTGCCGCTTGCTGCACCAGCTAATGGCCCTACCATTCATGAGGAACACATGTCCAGAGATGGACTTACAGTCCTTAGGATTTGAAGCCCAATCTGTATCTGTGTAACGGATGATGCTGTTGTCGTTGCCGTGGTAGGTGATGCCGATGTTGATGGTTCCAGCAAGGTAGCGGAAGATCCGCTTCATTGCCTTCTGGTGCTCACGTCCGGGGTTTGCCATGTGCTGGCTCACAGCAATAACAGCTTGTACGAGGTCCGGCCTGGTTGCCACCATGAGGTACATGAGGTTGCCGACGACGCTTTTGTACTTCTGCTGCTCAGCTGCATTTGCTTCTCCATTGAAGGTCACGAGGAACTACCACGTCTCCAGCGGCGTGCCGATGGGTTTTGCCTCTGCCATGCCAAACCACTGCAAAACATCCTTGATGTAGTGGCTCTGCTGCAGTGAGAGAGAGCGTGATTTGCGGTCACGCGTGATCTGGATACCAAGGAAGTAAGATGCCTTCCTGAGATCAGACATGTGGAAGTGCTCCTACATGACTTCCTTGAACTCCTGTAGTACAGACATGCTGTTGGAAACAAGGAGCATGTCATCCACATAGACAATGATAATGAGCACCTCATTACCATGTTGCCAGCGATTGACGCTGTAGTGACACTGACTACTCTCAAACCCCAAGCACTAGATGCTGCATCCAACTTCTGATTCCCAACACGCGACGCTTGCTTCAGGCCGTACAGCGACTTTGCAGCTTGCAAACCAAGTGCTCCTTGCCATCCATGACGAACCCCTCTGCCTGCTCTATGTAGATCTCCTTCTCCAAGTCACCATTCTAGAATGTCGTCTTGACATCCATGTGGTGAACCTCGAAGTCCTCAACTGCTGCATAAGAGAGGAGTGGGCGCACCGAGGTAAACTTTGTAACAGGGGCAAAAGTTTCTGTGTAGTCAATGCCATCCTGTTGCGAGTAGCCCTTGGCGACAAGCCTTGCCTTGTACTTTTCCAGGTTGCCATCTGCTCCCCGCTTCTTCTTGAACACCCACTTGGACTTGATCACCTTACGTCCAGGAAGATGCTTAGTCAACTCCCACGTGCCGTTGTCTAGTTGTGACTGTATCTCCTGGTGCACAGCTTGTGCCCAATATGCTGCATCCCGTGCAGCCATGGCCTCCTTGTATGAGGTTGGCGCATCTACTACAACTATGAAGTTCATCTGTTCTAGTTTTTGCAGCATCCAGAAATGGTCGCGCTTACCAGGCTTGTAATGCACCATAAGTCGGTACCGGCAACCTAGTGCTCCAGCTTTACCGTGCAACTAGCGTGGTGCTGCTGGTACAACTGCTGCTGGTGGTGGTGCTACATCTCCCTCCTGTGCTTCTGCTATGAGGCTGTTGTATCTGTTGCATCAGACATGGGAGAGTAGAATGGTTCTCCCATTGTCACAATAGAGGAAGGATTAGGAGAGATTGGGTCAGGAAGGATATCTGCTCCGACTGTCCGTCAGCTGCTGGTTCTACTGCCTCTTCACGGATAATGTTAGAGCCGATGACGTTGCTCTCGTCGAAGACAAAATCCCTAGAGATGATGTTGTGGCCTGTATCCCTCTCGTACAGGTGATAGGCCATGCTTGCCACGTCGTAGCCAATCATCAGCATCTGCGCACTCTTTGCGTCGCATTTCTGCCGCTTCTCCTAAGACACGGGCATGTGGGTTAGGCTGCCAAATGCTCCGAGATGACCCACGCTCGGTTTCTTGCCAAACAACGGCTTGTACAGCGTCGTTTGCTCCAGCACCTTGGTTCGACTGCGGTTCTTGATGTAGACCGCAGTGATCACGGCTTCAGCCTAGAAGTCGTAGGTCAACCGAGCCCTGTGCAGCATTGAGCGCGCCGACTCTACAATGGTATAATTGGCGCGTTCTGCTACACCATTCTGCTACGGCAAGTACGACGCGGTATGCTGTGTCTTGATGCCAGCTGCTACGAGGTAGTCCTTGAACTCCTTGCTTAGATACTCTCTATTGCGATCGCTACGCAGCACCTTGATCTTCTTGCCTGTCTGGTTCTCCACCATGGCAATTAACTCCTTGAACCTATCAAAGTACTAATCCTTGGAAGGAAGGAAATACACAGCAGTGTAACAACAAGAATCATCAATGAAGCTCAAGAAATACTCAGAGCCTCCAAAGCTCTGGGTCTGCATCAGTCCGCAGAAGTTTGTGTGGACCACCTCCAACACCTCCTTCACACGCTCCCCTACTCTAGAGAACGCCTCACGGTGCTACTTCCCCTCCAAACAGCCAATGCATAACTGCTGCTCAAAGTTAGAGATGGTAGGCAGATCATGCACCATCTGCTTTGCTTGAAGCTGTTGCAAGGCGTGCATGCCGATGTGGTTGTAGCACGCATGCCAGCTCTTGCCATCTGTCGCCTGCACCACTGTTGTACGACTTTGTTGACGCGGGATCTTCGTCGCCCCCAGCAGGCGGTACATGTCGCCCTCCTTCACCGACCCGGCCAACTCCTCTCTTGTATCCTTGTTTAGGATGTAGCCATATTCATCATGGAAGACGACGCGTAGTCCTGTGTTTGTAAGAGAGGAGACTGAGAGGATGTTGAATGCAGCATCAGGTACATATAGCACGCCATGGAATACTCCCACTTCAATGCCACGTGGGGTCTACAACCACATCTCCACAATCTCAATCCCCTTAGCATAGACCACCCAATCATCACCCATTCCGATAGGACGGGGAGGGATGGATAACAGCTGTGTAAACCACTCCTTGTGATGTGTGAGGCTCTTGGTACACCCTGAGTCCTTGTACCATGCAAGATCCGCCTTCTCCACCTGTAACATGTCAGACTTCGCCATGAAGAGACGGTCGCGCACCTCCTTGGCCACATTCATGTTGCTAAAGTGGCACACACCAGCCTGGTTTTGCTGCTACTGCTGCTGTTGTTGACGCTGTTGTGACTGCTGCTGCTGCTGCTGCTTTTGCTGTTCCTGCTGCGATGACTGCTGCTGCTGCTGCTCCTTTTGGTCCCTCTTGAGCTTGAAAGACTCCTTTTTGCAGTGTCCTTCTTTCTGGCAATAGTGGCATTTGCCTTTCTTTCTGCCTTTTTGCTGCCAAGACTGCTGTTGCTGCTGCTGGTTGCGTGAGCTCCTGGCCACAAAAACTGCTTCACTGATGCCGCAGCCATTGCGCTTTGCTGCATTGCAACGCAATTCCACCTGCACCAGGTGTGTGCAGATGAAGTCGAGGTCGAGAGTTCGCTGGCACTCCAGCGTCTCTCGTACCGTGTCATAGCTGGTTGGGAGTCCTCTCAGCAAGAGGAGGATGAAGCGTATCTCTTCCACAGAGTTGCCGGCCGCTCTCAGTTGCTTCGCCAGCTCCGTTGCCCTGTCCAGATACGCCTCCATCCCTTCACCACCCTGCATTTTTAGCGCAATCATCTTTTCCTCCAAAAGCATGAGGAATGCAGTATCCTTGCTCTCATCCATCTTGTACAACGTTTCTCACCCCTCCTTTGTAGTAGCCTTGTCACTCAGGTACTGAAGATGGGGATTGGAGATGGTGTTGACAAGCGACCTGTAGGCCTGCCTGTCCTTCTTCTTCTACTCCTCATACACCGCTTGTACAGCTGTAGAAGAACCCGCATCAGCTGCACCCTTTAACGGCGTCTTCCCCGCCATTACCTGCGCTGCAATGATGCCTTTTGCGTATGGAATTAAATCCGGCTCGTCGCCGGTCACCACCTCCCACAAGCCCCTCTCCTCCAAAAGGAGGCGGGTACGGATCTTCCAAAACGTGAAGTTGGCACGTCCCTTCAGCCTCTCCAAAGGCTGGGCTGCTGTCACAACGCCAGCTACTGCCATTTTGAGCCTTGGTGATGCTCAACGCTACCCTTGGATGGCGGCGCTACCCCTCCTTCTACTACTAGTTCTGCCAGAAATCTGTATGACAGAAAATTGACTGTAGATGCAAGTTCACTAGGAATTTTGAAAAACAGAGCCCACCACTAAAAATTTCAGCTCAAAACCTTTCAGATCCACCCCTAAAACAAGGTCATCAAGAGGGGATTTGAAGAGATATGCCCTCTTGAAAACAAAGTATGTTTCTGCTCCTACTCCAATTCACACCAACCAGCTTGTAAACGGCGTTTCTTGCAAACGAATCAATGGAGTGCAAAAACATTTGCCTCAATGGAAAGGGTAGGAAAAAAACTACAAATCGCATGTGCCAATTTTTAAATTTGATAAAGAAACGATAGAGTTATGGTCATCACAAGGCGACAGTCTTACTCATAGAGAAGAGTGCAGCCCTGACCGACCTCATTCTAACCATAACTCTCAATACGACCGTTGGATCTTCGCGATCTTCAGCTCGTTGGAAAGCTTCTTTTTTCTTAACTTGAAGATCTAGTGATCGATTGTCAAATCCAGGGAAGGTTTCACCCCAACCCGTCACTCTCAAAGTGACGGCCTGTGCTGGCTGAAAGTAGCAGAACTTGGCTCTCATACCAAATGTTGGATCTGGAGGAGAGAGGGAGCCTTGGAGCAGCCAGCATGTGTGTTTGGAAGGGCATCACTTGTGCTGAAGAATGGTTGTTCAATCCTTTAAAATGATGGAGTACATATAGAGCTAGAGCTTGGGCAAGTCAGCCCTCTCACAAGCCACACCACTTAGTCATGGAGGTTAAGGCTCACGCACTAGAGTCCATAATCTCATACAAGGGAGGAAACCAGCCTAGCAATCAGACTGACCACTCACACACAACCTAGAGAGCTAGGAAATGCTCTCATGACACACTCCTACTGGTCACATAACCGATACTCCCATGGAGAATCGCCATGTGTCCATGGCTAGCACACAAGGATCTCACCTCACCTAAAAAGTAAGAAAAGGTACCTTTATCCTAGTCAGCACACTCTGACAAGGCAATCCTAAGACCAAGGACCTTTTTGGATATTTCTCCCATCAGGTCTTGACCTTGGACCTCTTGCCTTTTTTCTTTTCTCACGCTAAGGCATGGAGCCATCGCCCATGGTTACCCGGATATCGGCGGTCGATGACCCCGAAATTTTCAAAAATTCATATCTCCCAATCCGACTGTTGGATCTACCTCAAACTTGGACCTTGGACAATTTGCCACCTGTTCCTTCGAATGATAAAGTTGGATAGACGATTGGAGTAGGCATCTAGTACTTTCCTGGAATTTGCTCCTGTGGACCTGAAACTGAGCCAGATGGCTCCTTTTCCAATACATATTGAGCACCTAAAGGATATTGGTCATGGATGGCCAAGAACACCAGGATTAAAAACTGTAGAAGTCCTTGTACGGTTTCAAGTAAGCATCCCGTCCTTGGAACCAGAAATTGGATGTGCCGCTGTAGTGCATGGTGTTCAAGCGCAGCAAGTGTGACTACAATGTCTCACACTTGTACCATACGCATGAGATCATCATGATCATTGTACATGGAGATGACATGCTCCTCCTTTCTGAGAGTATGTGTGCACTAAATAAGTTCAAGCAAGCCATGTAGGAGCGCATCTTGATGTCTGATCTTAGGGAGGCATCATACTTCCTTTGCATCCAGATCACGCGTGATCGCAAAGCACGCTCTCACATTGTAATAGAGCCGCTAGATCAAGGATGTTTAAAAAAGCTTCGGTATGGTAGAGGCCAAACCCATCGGCTCGCCGTGAGAGACGCTGAAGTACGTCGTGAGCTTCAATGGAGAACCGGATGTAGCTTAGCTGCAAAACTACCACTGTGCCATCGGCAGTCTAAAGGACCTGATGGTGGCAACCAGGCCAGCCCTCGCACAGGTTGTGAGTCCTGTGAGCTAGCACATGGCTAGTCTCAAACCTAAGCATGAGAAGGCAGTGAAGCAAATCTTCTGCTACCGTACTGAACTATCTACATCAACATCACCTACAACGACAATGATAACAAAATCATCGGCCACACAAACACAAATATGGCTTAAAACCCTGAGGATATTGGATCTAGAGGAGAGAGGGAGCCTTGGAGCAGTGAGTTTGTGGGACTGGAAGGGTATCACTTGTGCTGAAGAATGGTTATTGAATCACTCAAAATGGTGGAGTACATATAGAGCTAGAGCTTGGGTAAGTCAGCCCTCTCACAAGCCACACCTCTTAGCCATGGAGGCTAAGGCCCACACACTAGAGTCCATAATCTTACACAAGGGAGGAAATCAGCCTAGTAGTCAGGCAGACCATCCATACACGACCTAGAGAGCTAGAGAATGCTCTCATGGCACACTCCTAGTGGTAACATAACCCACAATCCCATGGAGAATCACCATGTGTCCATGGCTAGCACACAAGGATCTCACCTCACCAAGAAAGCAAGGAAAGGTACCTTTATCCTTGTCAGCACACTCTGACAAGGCAATCCTAAGACCAAGTACCTTTTTGGATATTTCTCCCATCAGTTCTTGACCTTGGACCTCTTGACTTTTTTCTTTCCTTAGGCTAAGGCATGGAGCCATCGCCCATGGTCACCCGGATATTGGCGGTCGATGACCCCAAAAACTTCGAAAATTCATATCGCCCAATCCGACACTTGTATCGACCTCAAACTTGGACCGTAGATAACTTGCCACCTCATCTTTCAAATGAAGAAGTTAGATAGACAATCCGAGTAGGTATCTGGTACTTTCCTAGAACTTGCTCCTATGGATCTGAAACAGAGCGAGATGGCTCCTTTTCCAGCATATATTGAGCACCCAAAGGAATCTGTCATTGATGGCCAAGAACACTTGGATTGAAAACTGTAGAATTCCTTGTACGGTCTCAAGTAACCATAACGTCCTTGGAACCAGAAATTGGATGTGCCGCTGTAGTGCATGGTGTTCAAGCGAAGCAAGTGTCACTACAACATCTTTCACTGGCACCATAGGCATGAGATCTTCATGATCATTGTGCATGGGGATGACATGCTCCTCCTTTCTGACTATATGTCTTCACTAGGGGAGTTCAAGCAAGCCATATAGGAGCGCATCTTGATGTATGATCTTAGGGAGGCATCATATTTCCTTTGCATCCAGATCACGCGTGACCGCAAAGTACACTCTCACATTGCAATACAGCCGCTAGATCAAGGATGTTTAAGAAAGCTTCCGCATGGTAGAGGCCAAACCCATCGGCTCGCCGTGAGAGACGCTGAAGTACCTTGTGAGCTTCAATGGAGAACCGAATGTAGCTTAGCTGCAAAACTACCAGAGTGCCGTCCGCAATCTAAAGGACCTGATGGTGGCAACCAGGCCGGCCCTCGCACAGGCTGTGAGCCCTGTGAGCTAGGACATGGCTAGTCTCGGATCTAAGCACGAGAAGGCAGTGAAGCAGATCTTCCGCTACCGTGCTGAACTATCTACATCAGCATCACCTACAACGGCAATGATAACAAAATCATCGGCTACACAAACATAAACATGGCTTAAAACCATGAGGATATTGGATCTAGAGGAGAGAGGGAGCCTTGGAGCAGCGAGCATGTGGGACTGTAAGGGCATCACTTGGTCTTAAGAATGGTTATTGAATCACTCAAAATGATGGACTACATATAGAGGTAGAGCTTGGGCAAGTCAGCCCTCTCACAAGCCACACCACTTAGCCATGGAGGCTAAGGCTCACACACTAGAGTCCATAATCTCACACAAGGGAGGAAATCAGCCTAGCAATCAAGCTGACCACTCACACATGACCTAGAGAGCTAGAGAATGCTCTCATGGCATACTCCTTGTGGTCACATATCCTAGACTCCCATGGAGAATCACCATGTGTCCATGGCTAACACACAAGGATCTCACCTCACCCAAAAAGTAAGGAAAGGTACCTTTATCCTAGTCAGCACACTCTGACAAGACAATCATAAGACCAAGGACCTTTTTAGATGTCTCTCCCATCAGGTCTTGTCCTTGGACCTCTAGCCTTTTTTCTTTTCTCAGGCTAAGGCATGGAGCCATCGCCCATGGTCACCCGGATATCGGCGGTCAATGACCCCGAAAACTTTGAAAATTCATAGCTCCCAGTCCGACCATTGCATCGACCTCAAACTTGTACCGTATACAATTTGCCACCTGATCTTTCAAATGGTGAAATCCGATAGACAATCGGAGTACGCATCTGGTACTTTCCTGGAACTTGCTCCTGTGGACCTGAAACTGAGCCACATGGCTCTTTTTCCAACATATATTGAGCACCTAAAGGGATTCGTCATGGATGGCCAAGAACACCTGGATTGAAAACTGTAGAAGTCCTTGTACGGTCTCAAGTAAGCATCACATCCTTGGAACCAGAAATTGGATGTGGCGCTGTAGAGCATGGTGATCAAGCGCAGCAAGTATCACATACAACGGCAACAACAACAGCATCATAGGCTACACAGACGTTGATTGGGCTTCAAACCCTGAGGACCGCAAGTCCATCTCTGGACATGTGTTCCTCATGAATGGTGGAGCCATCAGTCGGTGCAGGAAGCGGTGGGGGGTCGTGACCACCTCAAGCACAGAAGCTGAGTACGTCTCTCTCAGATTTGGAGCCAAGGAAGGAGTTTGGGTTCAGCGTCTTATGGCAGACATGAGTGGGAGTATAGCAGTTCGAGTTCTTGTGGGCGTCGACAACCAGAGCGCAATCGCACTCGCCACGAATCCTAAACACCATACACGCACCAAGTACATTGATATCGCATATCATTTGATCAAGCACATGGTGCAGGAGGGTGCTATCAAGCTGGAGTTTACTCCAACCAGCAAGGAGTTCCCTGATTTCTGCACCAAGCCAGTGACCCGTGAGAAGCAGCAGTTCTGCATGAAGGCATGTGGACTTAGCCCACTCTGACTGCGGCAAAGTGGGAGATTGTTGAGAAAGGAGCCATCCGGCTTAGTTTCAGGTCCACAGGAGCAATTTCCAGGAAACTACCAGATGCTTGCTCCGATTGTCAATCCGAGTTCAGGTGGCAAAATGTCTACGGTCCAAGTTTGCGGCCGATCCAACGGTCGAATTGGGAGATATGAATTTTCGTAGTTTCGGGTGTCATCGACCGTCGATATGCGGGTTACCATGGGCGATGGCTCCATGCCTTAGCCTGAGAAAAGAAAAAGGCAAGAGGTCCAGGGCCAAGACCTGATGGGAGAAATATCCAAAAACATCCTTGGTCTTAGGATTGCCTTGTCAGAGTGTGCTGACTAGGATAAAGGTACCTCTCCTTACTTTTTAGGTGAGGTGAGATCCTTGTGTGCTAGCCATGGACACATGGCGATTCTCCATGACTTTGTGGGTTATGTGACCACTAGGAGTGTGCCATGAGAGCATTCTCTAGCTCTCTAGGTCGTGTGTGAGTGGTCAGTCTGATTGCTAGGTTGATTTTCTCCCTTCTGTGAGATTATGGACTCTAGTGTGTGAGCCTTAGCCTCCATCGCTAAGTGGTGTGGCTTGTGAGAGAGCTGACTTGCCCAATCTCTAGCTCTATATGTACTCCATCATTTTGAGTGATTGAACAACCATTCTTCAGCACAAGTGATGTCCTTCCAATCACACATGCTCGCTGCTCCAAGGCTCCCTCTCTCCTTTAGATCCAACAGATAGCACCCTCCTACACTTTGTGTCTGATGAAGTGATATGCGATGTCAATGTACTTGGTGCGTAGATGGTGCTCAAGATTCTTGGCGAGTGCGATTGCGCTCTGGTTCTCGATGTGCAGAGGAACAGGAACTGCTCCACTCATCTCTGCCATGAGACGTTAAAGCCAAACTGCTTCCTTGGCTCCAAAACACAGAGAGAAGTACTGAGCTTCTGTACTTGAGGTCGCCACGACCACCTGCCGCTTGCTGCACCAGGAGATGGCCCCACCATTCATGAAGAACACATGTCCAGAGATGGACTTGCGGTCTTGAGGGTTTGAAGCCCAATCTGCGTCTGTTTTGCCGATGATACTGTTGTTGTCATTGTATGTGATGCCGATGTTGATGGTTCCAGTAAGGTAGCGGAAGATCCGCTTCACTACCTTCTGGTACTCAGGTCAGGGGTTTGCAATATACTGACTCACAGCGCTAATAGCCTGTACAAGGTCTGGCCTCGTTGCCACCATCAAGTACATGAGGCTACCATGCGCCCTCGTACTTCTGCCGCTCAGCTGCATCTGCTTCTCCATTGAAGCTCACGAGGTACTGCCGCATCTCTAGCGGCGTTCGGATGAGTTTGGCTTCTGCCATGCCAAACCGCTGAAGGACGTCCTTAATGTAAGGACTCTGCTGTAGAGAAAGAGAGCGTGATTTCCGGTCACGCATGATCTGGATGCCGAGGAAGTATGACGCCTCCCCGAGATCAGACATCTGGAAGGGCTCTTGCATGGCCTCCTTGAAATTCTACAGTACAGACATGCTGTTGGAAATGAGGAGCATGTTATCCACATAGACGATGATGATCAGCACCTCATGATCATGCAACCAGCGATAGACGCTGTAGTCATACTCACTCCAATCAAACCCCATGTACTGCAATGCCGCATCCAACTTCTGTTTCCAAGCATGCGACGCTTGCTTGAGGCCATACAACGACTTTTGCACCTTGTAAACCAGGTGCTCCTGGCCATCCATGACGAACCCCTCCGGCTGTTCTATCTAAATCTCCTCCTCTAGGCCACTGTTCAGGAATGCTGTCTTGACGTCCATGTGGTAGACCTCACAGTCCTCTGCTGCTGCATAGGAAAAGAGCGTACGTACAGAGGTAAACTTTGCAACAAGGGCAAAGGTTTCCGTGTAGTCAATGCCCTCCTGCTACATGTAGCCCTTCTGGACCAGCCTTGCCTTGTACTTTTCTTTTTGGAAAAGAAGCCGTCTGGCCCAGTTTCAGGTCCACAAGAGCAAGTTCCAGAAAGGTATTACATGCCTACTCCGATGGTCGATTCGATTTCCACTTTGGAAAGCTCAGGTGGCAAAATGTCTAGGGTCCAAGCTTGAGGTCGATCCAACGGTCGGATAAGGAGATATGAATTTTCAAAGTTTTCAGAGTCATCAACCGCCGATATCCGGGTGACCATGGACAATAGCTCCATGCCTTAGCCTAAGAAAAGAAGAAGGCAAGAGGTCCAAGGTCAAGATCTGATGGGAGAAATATCCAAAAAGGACCTTGGTCTTTGGATTGCCTTGTCAGAGTGTGCTGACTAGGATAAAGGTACCTTTCCTTACTTTTTAGGTGAGATGAGATCCTCATGTGCTAGCCATGGACACATGACAACTCTCCATGGGATTGTGGGTTATGTGACCACTAGGAGTGTACCATGAGAGCATTTTCTAGCTCTCTGGGTCGTGTGTGAGTGGTCAGCTTCATTGCTAGGCTGATTTCCTCCTTTGTGTGAGAATATGGACTCTAGTTTGTGAGCCTTAGCCTCCATGGCTAAGTGGTGTGGCTTGTGAGAGGGCTGACTTGCCCAAGCTCTAGCTCTAAATGTACTCCATCATTTTGAGTGATTCAACAACCATTCTTCAGCACAAGTGATGCCCTTCCTATCACACATGCTCGCTACTCCAAGGCTCCCTCTCTCCTCCAGATCCAATATTTAGTATCTGAGCCAAGTTGGACCACTTTCAGCCACCATAGGTTGTCACTTTGAAAGTGACGGGTTGGGGTGAAACCTTCACAAGATTTCACAATCCACCACTGGATCTTCAAGTTCAAGAGACAGGCTTTCCATAGTCGGATTGAGAGGTATGCTCAAAACAAGGTTGGTCAGGGCTAAACTCTTTTCTATGAGTAAGACTGTCGCCTTGTGATGACCATAACGCTCTTGTTTCTTTGTCAAATCTAAAACGTTGCACATGCGAATTGTAGTATTTTTTCTAAGCTTTCCATTGGTGCAATCATATTTGCATTCCATCAATTGTTTTGGGAAAAACACTGTTTACAAGCTGGCTACTCTGAGTTGGAGTAGGAGCAGCAGCATATCCTGTTTTTAAGAGGGCATATCGTTACAAATCCCCTGTTGATGACCCTGTTTTACGAGTCGATCTGAAAGGTCTTGAGCTGCATTTTCCAGTGGTGGGTTTCGTTTTTCAAAATTCCTAGCCTGCTAACATCTGCAGTCCATTTTCTGTCAGACAGATGTCTAGCAGAAGTAGCAACAGAAGCAGGGGTAGTGCCGCCATCAAAGGGCAGCGCTCAGTATCATCAAGACTCAAAATGGCAGCTGCTGGCATTGTGATAGCAGCCCAGCCTTTGGAGAGGCTGGGGGGACACGCCAACTTCACGTTTTGGAAGATTCGTACCCGCCTCCTTTTGGAGGAGAGGGGCTTGTGAGAGGTGGCAAGCGGCGACGAGCCGGCTCCAGTTCTACAGGCAGAAGGCATCACCGTTGCGCAGGTGGTGGTGGGCAAGATTCCGCAAAAGGGTGTAACTGATGCGAGTTCTTCTGCAGCTCTTTCGGCGGTATATGAGGAGTGGAGGAAGAAGGACAAGCAGGCCTACAGGATGCTTGTCACCACCATCTCCAACCTGCATCTTAAGTACATGAGTGACAAGGCTACTGCAAAGAAGGGGTGGGACACGTTGTGGAAGGATCCTACATTCCTCATGTTTTGGAGGAAAAGATGATGGCGCTGAAAATGCAGGGTGGTGAAGGGATGGAGGCGTATCTGGACAGGGCAAAGGAGCTGGCGAAGCAACTGAGAGCGGCTGGCAACCCTGTTGAAGAGACGCGTTTCATCCTCCTCTTGCTGAGGGAACTCCCAACCAGCTACGACACGGTGCGAGAGAAGCTAGAGTGCGAGCCAACTCTCGACCTCGACTTCATCTGCACACACCTGGTGCAGGTGGAATTTTGTCGCAATGCAGCAAAGCGCAATGGCGGCGGCAGTAGTGAAGCAGCTTTTGTGGCCACGAGCTCACGCAACCATCAACGGCAGTAGCAGTCTGGGCAGTAAAAGGCAGAAAGAGAGGCAAATGCCACTACTACGAGAAAGAGGGATACTACAAAAATGAGTGTTTCAAGCTCAAGAGGGACCAGAAGGAGCAGCACCAGCAGTAGTCATCGCACTAGCAACAGCAAAAGCAGCAGCAAGAGCAGCAACAACTTTCACAACATCGTCACCAACAGCCACAGCAGCAAAACCAGGCTGGTGTGCTCCACTTCGGCAACATGAATGTGGCCAAGGAGGTGCGTAACCGTCTCTTCATGGCGAAGTCTGATATATCGTAGGTCGAGAAGGCGGATCTCGCATGGTACAAGGACTCAGGATGTACCAAGAGGCTCACAAATCACAAAGAGTGGTTTATACAGCTGCTGTCCATCCCTCCCCGTCCTATCACTATGGATGATGATCGGGTGGTGTATGATGGGGGCATTGAGATTGTAGAGATGTGGTTAGAGACCCTACGTGGCATTGAAGTTGGAGTGTTCCATGGCGTGTTGTATGTACGTGATGCTGCATTCAACATCTTCTCAGTCTCCTCTCTTACGAACACAGGACTGCGCGTCGTCTTCGATGAAAACTATGGCTACATCCTCAACAAGGATACAGGAGAGGAGTTGGCCAGGTCGGTGAAGGAGGGCGACATGTACCACGTGCTGGGGACGACCAAGATCCCGCGTGAGCAGAGTCTTGTAGCAGTGGTGCAGGGGACAGATGGCGAGATCTGGTATGCGCGCTACGGCAATATCGGCATGCGCGCTTTGCAGTAGCTTCAAGCAAAGCACATGCTTTGTGACGTGTATACCATCTCTTACTTTGAGTAGCAGTTGTGCATCGGCTGTGTGGAGGGGAAGCAGCATCGGGATGCATTCTCTGCAGCAGGAGAGAGTGCAAAGGTGGAGTTGGAGCTGGTCAACATGGACTTGTGCGGGCCGATGCAGACCCCAAGCTTTAAATGCTCTAGGTATTTCCTGACCTTCATTGATGATTTCAGCCGTTACACAGCTGTGTACTTCCTTTTAAGGACTAGTGCTTTGACAGGTTCAAGGAGTTCAAGGCCATGGTGGAGAACCAGACTCACAATGAGATCAAAGCGTTGCGCAGCGATCGCGGTCGAGAGTACGTGAGCAAGGAGTTCCAGGACTATACCCGCCAACCATATCATTGTGGAGTCGGCGCACTCCGTGCTATACGCGGCTCGGCTGATCTACAACTTCTGGGCTAAAGCCGTGAGCACATGCACGTGCCCTAGGAGAAGCAGCAAAAATGGGACGCAAAGAGTACGCAGATGCTGATGATTGGCTGGGACGTGGCAAGCAAGGCCTATCGCCTGTACGAGAGGGATACAGGCCATGTCATCATCTGCAGGGATGTCTTCAACGAGAACAACTTCATCGGTACCAGTATTGTCAGTGAAGAGGTAGCAGAAACAGTAGCTAACGAGACAGTGGGAGTAGAAATCCTTCGTGACCCAGTCTCTCCTGATCCTTCCTCTATCGTGACAGTGGGAGAATCACTCTACTCTCCCATGTCTGATATAGCATATATAAGACCCTCATCGGCAGAAGCAGAGGCGGGAGATGTAGCACCACCAGCTGCAATAGTTGTACCAACAGCACCGCACCAGCCCGCTAACGCTCCAGCACCAGGTCGCAGGTACCCTCTTGGGGTGCGTTACAAACCTCGTGAGTGCGGCCAATTCTGAATGCTGCAAAAACCAGAACAGATGAACGTCGTAGTAACAGCAAATTCATATGAGCCAACGCCATACAAGGAGGCCATGGCTGCAATAGATGCCCTTCCAATCACACATGCTTGGTGCTCCAAGGCTTCCTCTCTCCTCCAGATCCAATATTTCAGATTGCCATGTGCTCCCCGCTTCTTCTTGAACACCCACTTACACTTTATTACCTTCCATCCAGGTTGCTGCTTTGTCATCTCCCACGTACCATTGTCGAGCTGCGATGGTATCTCCTCCTGCACAGCTTGTGCCCAGTCTGCTACATCCGGTGCCGCCATGGCCTCCTTGTACGACGTCAGTTCATCACAGTCTGCTGCAAGTGCAACGTTCATCTCGTCTGGTTTTTTGAGCATCCAGAAATGCCCGCCCTCACCAGGCTTGTAGTGCATCCTGAGAGGGTGCCTTAGACCTGGTGCTGATGCGTTAGGAGGCGGCAAGCCCGGTGCTGCTGGCACAACTGTTTTTGCTTATGGTGGTGCATCTTCTTCCTCTGCTTCTACCAATGAGACTGCTATATCTGCTGCATCAGACATGGGAGAGTAGACTCGTTCTCCCACTGTCAGAGCGGAGGAAGGATCAAGAGAGACCGGGTCAGGAAGAACATCTACTCCCACTGCTTTGTCAGCTGTTTCTTCTGCCGCCTCTTCACAGACACTCTTGGTGCCGATGACGTTGCTCTCGTTGAAGACGATATCCCTGCAAATGATGATATGGCCTGAATCCCTCTCGTAGAGGCGATACGGCTTGCTTGCCACGTTGTAGCCAATCATCAGCATCTAATCGCTCTTTTCATCCCACTTTTGCGGCTTCTCCTTTGGCACTTGCATGTGCGCCAAGCTACCAATCGCGCGAAGATGACCTACGCTCGGCTGCTTGCCAAACCACGCCTCGTACGATGTCATCTGCTCCAGGGCCTTGGTTGGACAGCGATATTTGATCTACACCGCAGTGCTTCCTACTTCCGTCCAAAAGTCATAGGGGAGCCGAGCCGCGTGCAACATGGAGCGCACCGACTCAACGGTGGTGTGGTTGGCACGTTCTGCTACACCGTTCTGCTACGACGAGTATGGCGCGGTGCGCTGCGCCTTGATGCCTGCTGCTGCCAGGTAGTCTTAGAACTCTTTGCTCAGGTACTCTCCACCGTGGTCGCTGCGCAGCGCCTTGATTTTCTTCCCTATCTGGTTCTCCACCATGGCCTAGAACTCCTTGAACCTCTCAAAGCACTGGTCCTTAGAGGAAAGGAAGTACACAGCAGTTTAACAGCAGAAATCAACAATGAAGGTAAGAAAATACCTAGCGCCTCTAAAGCTCTGGGTTTGCATTGGGCCACACAAGTCTGTGTAGACCAGCACCAGCACCTCCTTCGTGTGCTCTCCTGCTCCAGAGAACGTCTCGCGATGCTGCATACCCTTCAAACAGCCGATGCACAACTGCCGCTCAAAGTTAGAGATGTTGGGCAAGTCACACACCATCTGCTTTCTTTGAAGTTGCTGTAAGGCGCGCATGCCGATGTGGCCGTTTCGCGCATGCCAGATTTTGCCATCTGTGGCTTGCACCACTACTGCAAAACTCTACTCGCGCGGGATCTTGGTCGCCCTCTGCAAGCGGTACATATCGCCTTCTTTCACCAACCTAACCAGCTCCTCTCCTGTTTCCTTGTCGAGGATATAGCTATAGTCAATGTGAAAGAGGACGCGCAGTCCTGTGTTGGTGAGAGAGGACACTGAGAGAAGGTTGAACGCAGCATCAGGCACATACAGCACGCCATGGAACACTCTCACTTCAATGCCACGCGGGGTCTCCAACCACATCTCCACAATCCCAATTCCCTCAGCATACACCACTCGATCATAACCCAAAGCAATCTGACGGAGGGGAATGGAGAGCAGCTGTGGAAACCACTCCTTGTGGTGCGTACGAGTCTTGGTACACCTCGAGTCCTTGTACCACATCAAAATTGCCTTTTCCTTCTGTGACATGTCAGACATTGCCATGAAGAGGCGGTTGCACAGCTCCTTTGTGACGTTCATGTTGCCAAAATGACGCACGCCAGTCTGGTTTTGCTACTGATGCTACTGCTACTACTAACGTTGCTACGACTGTTGCTACTGTTGCTGTGGACACTGTTGCTTTTGCTGTTGCTACTGCTACTCCTTCTGGTCCCTCTTGAACTTGAAGAACTCTTTCTTGTAGTGCCCCTCTTTTTGGCAATAGTGGCACTTGCCTTTCTTCTTGCCTCTGTTGCCCATACTGCTCTTGCTGCTGGTTGCGTGAGCCCATGGCCATGAAAGCTGCTTCACTACTGCTGCTACCGCCATTGCGCTTTCCTGCATTGTGACGCAGGTCTACCTGTACCAAGAATGTGCAGATGGAGTCGAGGTCGAGAGTCAGCTGGCACTGCAACGTCTCTCGCATTGTGTCTTGGCTCGTTGGAAGTCCCCTCACCAAGAGGAGGATAAAGCACGTCTCTTCCACAGGGTTGCCGGCCGCTTTCAGCTACTTCGCCAGCTCGTTTGCCCTGTCCAAGTACGCCTCCATCCCTTTGCCACCCTGTATTTTCAACACCATCATCTTCTCCTCCAAAAGCATGAGGAATGTAGGATCCTTGCTCTCATACTTCTTGTACGTCTCCCACCCCTCGTTTGATGTAGTGAAGATGCGGGTTGGAGATGATGTGGACAAGGAGCCTATAGGCCTGCATGTCCTTCTTCTTCTACTCCTCATATGCTACCGCTGCAGTTGTAGATGAACTTGCATCTGCTGCACCTTTCTACGGTATCTTTCTCGCCACCACCTCCACTGTAGTAATGCCTTTTGCCTATGGAGGCGGAGTGCGCTCGTCACTACTCACCAACCCCGACAAGCCCCTCTCCCTCAAAAGGAGGCAGGTACGGATCTTCCAAAACGAGAAGTTGGCGCATCCTCCAGACTCTCCAAGGGCTGGGCGGCTGTTACCACGCTTGCTACTGCGATTTTGAGCCTTTGTGACGCTCAGCACTGTCCGTTAGTAGCGGCGTTATCCCTGCTTCTGCTGTTGCTTCAGCCAGAAATCTGTCTGACAGAAAAAGGATTGTAGAGGCCAGCAGACTGGGAATTTTCAAAAACCAAGCCCGCCACTGGAAAAGTCAGCTCAAAAACTTTCGAATCAACCCATAAAACAGTGTCATCAACAGGGGATTTTTAGAGATATACCCTTTTGAAAATAGGGTATGCTTCTGCTCTTACTCCAGCTCATACAAGCCAGCTTGTAAACAATGTTTCTCCCAAACGTAGACATGGAATGCAAATGTTTTTGCACCAATGAAAAGCTTGGGAAAAATACTTAAATTTGTATGTGCTACGTTTTAAATTTGACAAAGAAACAAGAGAGTTACGGTCATCACAAGGCGACAGTCTTAGTTGGAGACAAGAGTGTAGCCCTGGCCGACCTCGTTTTGAGCATAACTCTCAATCCCACTGTTGGATCTGCACGATCTATAGATTGTTGGAAAGCTTGTCTCTTGAAATTGAAGATCAAGTGGTCCTTTGTCAAATTTTGTGAAGGTTTCAACCCAATCTGTCACTCTCAAACTGACGGCCTGTACTGGCTGAAAGTGGCAGAACTTGGTTCTGATACCAAATGTTGGAACTCGAGGAGAGGGGGAGCCTTGGAGTAGCGATCATGAGGGACTGGAACGGCATCTACACACTCTGACAAGGCAAATTAAGAATCTAGGACCTTTTTGGATATTTCTCCAATCAGGTCTTCACCCTGGACCTCTTCCCTTTTTCCTTTTCTCAGGCTAAGGCATTAAGCCATCGCCCATGGTCACCAGGATATCGGCGGTCGATGATCCCGGAAACTAAGAAAATTCATATCTCCCAATCCGATTGTTGGATCGGCCTCAAATTTGGACCATAGACATTCGGCCACCTCATCTTTCCAAAGGTGAAGTTGGATTGACAATCGAAGCACGCATCTGGTAGTTTCCTGGAATTTGCTCCTGTGGACCTAAAACTGAGCTAGATGGCTCCCTTCCCAACATGCCTTTGGCAGCCGAAGCGCGCACGCCTCAGCTAAGCCGAAGTGCGTGCCCCTCGGACGATGTCACTTCTTAAATTAAGGAGGTAATCTCCTCAATCAAGGACGTCATTCCCTCATCGAATACTCATCTTGCATCTTCCAATCCGACTGTTGGATCAGCCCAAAACCTGGAAAACTGACCGTTTGACACCTACTCCTTCCATCCGTACCATCAAATTACAAAGCTGAGCAGTTATCATCAGAAAAGTCAGGGGCATTGTCCTTTAAGAAGGACAATACATGCCTGGTCTCTTGGACCGGATCCAGGGCATTTGCTCCACATGAGCAATGCATGCCTGGTCCATCCACTACTTGCCAATTTTGGAGACTACTCGCCAAGGGGCATTCAAATAACAACATAAGCCTCCATGGCTAAGTGGCATTGCTTCTGAGAGGGGTGACTTTTCCCAAGCGCTAACTCTATATGCACTCCATCATTTTGAGTGATTAAACAACCATTCTTCCGCAAAAGTGATTCCTTTCACTTCCACAAGCTTGCTTCCCGAGGGCTCGCTCTTTCCTCTAATTCTAACATAGCCTTGGCGCGTAGTGCCTCCTTTGAAGAACCACTTTGGCAGCAATCTGGATTCCATCATCCCCCCTGCCTAAATGGCATTCCCTTTGACCGCCAAGTTGCACTAGTCACAAAAAAGGACCTTGGAATATTCTAAGATGTCTCTCGAGACCTTCGTGTCCCCCTTTTGGTCAGAAAGAAAACTAGTCAATCTGCTGGAATTTAAACGAGTAACCACTTATCCCATAGACTTACTCTAGAATGTCTATGCCATAAGGAGTTCTCCTAAGTATTGTGTACTAGCTATACAATCGGTTTAAACCAATGGGAGTTACTCGAAGGGAGCAGTACATGCCTAGTCAGTCTTGTGCCTATCTAAATTTGAGCTATGCACAAGGAGTACATCAAGTCAACAAACTCCCCGATGTACCTCTATCTATTAGCCGTGATATATCTCCTTTGTCAAGCAGTATTGGTCTAAGTCTTCGTCGGCTACATTGACCATACCGGTGCCTCGAATACATGCAAAGTGTAATTTGCTGTCAAACGCCTTTGTCATTCAATTTGCCAACATCTTCTTGCTCTCCACGTATTCCAGTTCCACAATCTCCTTTGCCACCAGGTCACGTAAGTAGCACTACCTAACGTTGACGTGCTTGATCGGCCGGGAGAGGACAATATCCTGTGCCATTTCCATGGTACTCTGTCCTTGATTCTTCTTACCCAGTCGGCATTTGTGTAGCACACTTGCCGCAGCAGGTCAGATCCCTCTTGGCCTCCTCAACTAAAGTCCCATGTGATGTGTATTCATGTAGATTGCGCATGATGTGCTTCACTGCTTGCCATTGTTGTCATCCTTGATTGGCCATAGCCTTGTTCACTTCTCCCAAAACAGAGCAAATATTAAGGCCTGTTCCTACCATGGCATACACAAGGCTGCCAACAACAGACTAGTAGGGGGTGTTCTCCATCTTACGCGGTATTGCTTCCGTACTGGAGATCATGGATGAAGAGAGCTTGATATCTTGTGTTATGGATGTGCTGATGGATTTTCAGTCCTCCACGATGTCTTCCTTGAGGACCTCCATGATGTACTTGGTCTAGTTCAGCTCGTTTCTGCCTACTCCTCCATTGCGACGGACAGCAATCCGAGGTAAAACGCACACAGATCCATGTCCATCTTGAAAATGTTGCTGAGATCTCTTTCAACTAGTTCAACAACTCGACTGACGACGAGTTGATAATCAAGTCATCCACATACATTGCAACTTGAATCAAGATATGCTCGTCCTCCCGCACATAGAAACTAAAGTCATTTTGGCAGTGCATGAAGATGATCAGGATCATAAAGCCCTCTTCGTCATTGCACTACATCGTTGGGGCCTATTTCTTTTGGGAAAGGAGCCATCCGACTCAGTTTCAGGTCCACAGGAGCAAGATCCAGGAAAGTACCGGATGCCTACTCCAGTTGTCAATCTAACTTCACCATTGAAATGATCAGGTGGCAAAATGTTCATGGTCCAAGTTCGAGGAGGATCCAACGGTCGGATTGGGAGATATGAATTTTCGAAGTTTCGGGGGTCATGGACCGCCGATGTTTGGGTGGCCATGGGTGATGGCCTTATGCCTTAGCCTGAGAAAAGAGAAAGACAAGAGGTCAAGGGTCAAGACCTGATGGGAGAAATATCCAAAAAGGTCCTTTGTCTTAGGATTACCTTGTCAGAATGTGCTGACTAGGATAAAGGTACCTCTCCTTACTTTTTAGGTGAGGTGAGATCCTTGTGTGCTAGCCATGGACACATGGCCATTCTCCATGGGTTTGTGGGTGATGTGACCACTAGGAGTGTGCCATGAGAACATTCTCTAGCTCTCTAGGTCGTGTGTGAGTGGTTAGCCTGATTGCTAGGCTGATTTCCTCCCTTGTGTGAGATTATGGACTCTAGTGTGTGAGTCTTAGCCTCCATGGCTAAGTGGTGTGGCTTGTGAGAGGGCTGACTTGCCCAAGCTCTAGCTCTATATGTACTCCATCATTTTGAGTGATTCAACAACCATTCTTTAGCACAAGTGATGTCCTTCCATTCACACATGCTCGATGCTCCAAGGCTCCCTCTCTCCTCCAGATACGACATTTGGTATCAGAGCCAAGTTCTGCCACTTTCAGCCAGCACAAGCCGTCACTTTGAGAGTGACGAGTTGGGATAAAACCTTCACCAGATTTGACAATCCACAACTTGATCTTCAAGTTCAAGAGACAAGCTTTTTAACGAGCCCAAGATCGCAAAGATCAAACTTTTGGATTGAGAGTTATGCTCAAAACGAGGTCGGCCAGGGCTACACTCTTCTCTATGAGTAAGACTGTCGCCTTGTGATGACCATAACTCCCTGGTTTCTTTGTCAAATTTAAAACACATGCGAATTGTAATATTTTTTCTAAGCTTTCCATTGGTGCAAAAATATTTGCATTCCATTGATTCGTTTGGGAGAAATGCCATTTACAAGCTGGCTGGTCTGAGTTGGAGTAGAAGCAAAAACATGCCCTGTTTTCAAGATGGCATATCTTTTGAAATCCCCTATTGATGACCCTGTTTCATGGGTCAATCTGAATGGTTTTGAGCTGAGTTTTGTAGTGGTGGACTCGGAGTCTGCTCGCATCTACAGTCTATTATCTGTCAGAGAGATTTCTGGCAGAAGCAACATTAGAAGCAGGGGTAGCGCCGCCATCCAAGGGTAGCGCTGAGCATCACCAAGGCTCAAAATGGCAGCAGCTGGCGTGGTAACAGCAGCCCAGCCCTTGGAGAAGCTGGAAGGATGCGCCAGCTTCACGTTTTGGAAGATCCGTACCCGCCTCCTTTTGGAGGAGAGGGGCTTCTGGGAGGTGGTGAGCGGCGACGAGCGCGCTCCGCCTCAACACGCAAAAGGCATCACCGCTGCAGAGGTGGTGGGGGGGGGGGGAGGCCGCAGAAAGGTGCAGCAGATGCAAGTTCATCTACAACTACAGTAGCGGCATATGAGGAGTGGAAGAAGAAGGACAGGCAGGCCTACAGGTTGCTTCTTAACACCATCTCCAACCCGCATGTTCAGTACGTGAGTGACAAGGCTACTTCAAAGGAGGGATAGGACACGTTGTGCAAGAAGTATGAGAGCAAGAATGCTGCATTCCTCATGCTTTTGGAGGAAAAGATGTTGGCGCTGAAAATGCAGGGTGGTGAAGGGATGGAGGCGTATCTGGACAAGGCAAAGGAGCTGGCGAAGCAGTTGAGAGCGGCCGGTAACCCTGTAGAAGAGACGCGCTTCATCCTCCTCTTACTGAGGGGACTCCCAACCAGCTACGACACAGTACGAGAGACGTTGGAGTGCCAGCCGACTCTCGACCTCGACTTCATCTGCACGGACTTGGTGCAGATGGAACTGCGTCGCAATGCTGTAAAGCGGAATGGCGGCAGCAGCAGCAGTGAAGCAGCGTTCATGGCCATGGGCTCACGCAACCAGTAGAGCAGCCGTCCGGGCAGCACAGAGGCAAGAAGAAGGGCAAGTACCACTATTTCTAGAAAGAGGGGTACTACAAGAAAGAGTGCTTCAAGTTCAAAAGGGACCAGAAATAGCAGCAACAGTAGCAGGAGCAGTAGCAACAGCAAAAGCAGCAATCTCCAGAGCAACAGCAGCAGTAGTCACAGCAACGCCAGTAGTAGCAGCAATAGCACAACCAGACTGGCGTGCGCCATTTTGGCAACATGAACGTTGCCAAGGAGTTACGCGACCGCCTCTTCACTGCGAAGTCTGACATGTCGCAGAAGGAAAAGGCAGATCTGGCGTGGTACAAGGACTCGGGGTCTACCAAGAGTCTGCCGCACCATAAGGAGTGGTTCACGCAGCTGCTCTCCATTCTCCCCCGTCCGATTACTTTGGGTGATGATCGGGTGTTGTATGCTGAGGGGATTGGGATTGTGGAGATGTGGTTGGAGACCCCGCGTGGCATTGAAGTGGGAGTTTTCCATGGCATGCTGTATGTACCTGCTGCTGCATTCAACCTTCTCTAAGTGTCCTCTCTCACCAATACAGGACTGCGCGTTGTTTCTTACGATGATTATGGCTACATCCTCAACGAGGAAAGAGGAGATGAGTTAGCCAAGTCGGTGAAAGAGGGCAAAATGTACCGCCTGCTGGGGGCGACCGAGATCCCGCGTGAGCAGAGTCTTGCAGCAGTGGTGCAGGCCACAGATGGCGAGATCTGGCATGCACGCTACGGCCACATTGCCATGCATGCCTTGTAGCAGCTTCAAGCGAAGCAGATGGTGTGTAGCCTGTCTACCATCTCTAACTTTGAGCAGCAATTATGCATCGGCTGTTTGGACGGGAAGCAGCACCGCGTGGTGTTCTCTAGAGTAGGGGAGCGTGCAAAAGAGGAGTTGTGGCTGGTCCACACGGACTTGTGCGGACCGATGCAGAACCAGAGCTTTGGAGGCTGTAGGTGTTTTCTCACCTTCATTGATGATTTCAGCCATTACATTGCTGTGTACTTCCTTTCCTTAAAAGACCAATGCTTTGACAAGTTCAAGGAGTTCAAGGCCATGGTGGAGAATCAGACAGGAAAGAAAATCAAGGCGCAGCCAATGATCGCGGTGGAGAATACCTAAGCAAGGAGTTCCAGGACTACCTCGCAGCAACTGGGATCAAGGCGCAGCGTACCGCGTAGTACTTGCCGCAGCAGAACGAGGTAGCAGAATGCGCCAACCGTACCATTGTGGAGTCGGCGTGCTCCATGCTACACACGGCACTACTGACCTACGACTCCTGGGCTGAAGCCGTGAGCACTGCGGTCTACATCAAGAACCGCAGTCCAACCAAGGCCCTGGAGCAGATGACACCGTACAAGGCGTGGTTCGGCAAGAAGCCGAGCGTGGATCATCTTCGCGCGTTTTGCAGCTTGGCACACATGCACGTGCCCAAGGAGCAGCGGCAGAAATGGGACGCAAAGAATGCCCAGATGCTGATGATTGGCTACGACGTGGCAAGCAAGGACTATCGCCTCTACGAGAGGGATACAGGCCACGTCATCATCTCCAGGGATGTCGTCTTCAACGAGAGAAACATCATCGGCACCAACATTGTGTGTGAAGAGGCAGCAGAACCAGCAGCCGACGAGACAGTGGGAGCAGAAATCCTTCCTGACCCAGTCTCTCCCGATCCTTCTTGTACTATGACAGTGGGAGAATCACTCTACTCTCCCATGTCTGATGCAACAGATACAATAGCCTCATCGGCAGAAACAGAGGAGGGAGATGGAGCACTTCCAGCAGCAGCAGTTGTGCCAGCAGCACCGCGCCAGCCGCCCGCTAACGCTCCAGCACCAAGTCGCAGGTACCCTCTTAGGGTTCGTTATTAGCCTGGTGAGCGCGGCCATTTCTGGATGCTGCAGAAACCAGAACACATGAACATTGCAGTTGCAGCAGATTCAGATGAGCCAACGTTATACAAGGAGGCCATGGCTGTACCGGATGCAGCAGATTGGGCGCAAGCCGTGCAGCAGGAGATTTAGTCGTAGCTGGACAACGGCACATGGGAGCTGACTAAGCGTCCACCTAGACGTAAGGTGATCAAGTGCAATTGGGTGTTCAAGAAGAGCGTGGAGCAGATGGTAATCTTGAAAAGTACAAGGCGAGGCTTGTTGCCAAGGGGTACTCGCATCAAGAGGGCATCGACTACACAGAAACTTTTGCCCCTGTTGCAAAGTTTGCCTCTGTGCACACGCTCCCCTCTTATGCAGCAGCTAAGGACTTCGAGGTTGACCACATGGATGTCAAGGCGGCATTCTTGAATGGTGACTTCGAGGAGGAGATTTACATGGAGCAGCCGGAGGGGATCGTCATCGATGGCCAGGAGCACCTTGTTTGCAAGCTGCAGAAGTCGCTGTACGGCCTCAAGCAAGCGTCAAGTGCTTGGAACCAGAAGTTGGATGCAACGTTGAAGTGCATGGGGTTTGAGCGCAGCGAGTGTGACTACATCGTGTATCGCTGGCAGCATAAACATGAGATCCTCATCATCATTGTCTATGTAAATGACCTACTCCTCCTTTCCAACAACATGTCTGCACTACAGGAATTAAAGAGGCAATGCAGGAGTGCTTCCAAATGTCTGATCTCAGGGAGGCATCATACTTCCTCGGCATCCAGATCACGCGTGACCGCAAATCACACTCTCTCTCGCTACAGCAGAGTCGCTGCATCAAGGACGTCTTGGAGCGGTTTGGCATGGCAGAGGCAAAACCCATGGGCACGCCGCTGGAGACGCGACAGTACCTCGTGAGCTTTAATGGAGAAGCAAATGCAGCTGAGCGGCAGAAGTACCAGAGCGCCGTCGGCAGCCTCATGTACCTGATGGTGGCAACCAGGCCGGATCTCGCACAGGCTCTTAGCGCTATGAGCCAGCACATGGCAAGCCCCGGACTTGAGCACCAGAAGGCAGTCAAGCGGATCTTCCGCTACCTTGTTGGAACCATCAACGTTGGCATCACCTACAACGGCAACGACAACATCATCATCAGCTATACAGATACAGATTGGGCTTCAAATCCTGAGACCCGTAGTCCATCTCTGGACATGTATTTCTCATGAATGGAGGTGCCATCAGCTGGTGCAGCAAGCGGCAGGTGGTCGTGGCTACCTCAAGCACGGAAGCTGAGTACGTCTCTCTCAGCTTTGGAGCCAAGGTAGAAGTTTGGCTCCAGCATCTCATGGCAGAGATGAGTGGGTGCTATCAAGCTGGAGTTTACTCCAACCAGCAAGCAGGTCGCTGATTTCTGCACCAAGCCAATGACCCGTGAGAAGCAGCAGTTCTGCATGAAGGCTTGTGGACTGAGCCTACTCTGACGGGGGCAAAGTGGGAGATTGTTGGGAAAGGAGCCATCCGGCTCACTTGCTGGTCCACAGGAGCAAGATCCAGGAAAGTACCAGATGCCTACTTCGATCTTCAATCCAACTTCAGCATTGGAAAGATCAGGTGGAAAAATGTCTACGGTCCAAGTTTGAGGCCGATCAAACAGTGGGATTGGGAGATATGAATTTTTGAAGTTTCATGGGTCATGGACCGCCGATGTCTGGGTGGCCATGGGCGATGGCTCCATGCCTTAGCCTGAGAAAATAAAAAGGCAAGAGGTCCAGGGTCAACACCAGATGGGAGAAATATCCAAAAAGGTCCTTGGTCTTAGGATTGCCTTGTCGGAATGTACTGACTAGGATAAAGGTACCTCTCCTTACTTTTTAGGTGAGGTGAGATCCTTGTGTAAAAGCCATGGACACATGGCAATTCTCCATGGGTTTGTGGATTATGTGACCACTAGGAGTGTGCCATGAGAGTGTTGGAACTTCAGGAGAGAAGGAGTCTTGGAGTAGCAAGCATGTGTGATTGGAAGGGCATCACTTGTGCTGAAGAATGGTTGTTCAATCACTCAAAATGATGGAGTACATATAGAGCTAGAGCTTGGGCAAGTCAGTCCTCTCACAAGCCACACCACTTAGCCATGGAGGCTAAGGCTCACACACTAGAGTCCATAATCTCACACAAGGGAGGAAATCAGCCTAGCAATCAGGCTGACCACTCACACACCACCTAGAGAGCTAGAGAATGCTCTCATGGCACACTCCTAGTAGTCACATAACCCACAAACCCATGGAGAATCGCCATGTGTCCATGGCTAGCACACAAGGATCTCACCTCACCTAAAAAGTAAGGAGAGGTACCTTTATCCTAGTCAGCACACTCTGACAAGGCAATCCTAAGACCAAGGANACAAGCCACACCACTTAGCCATGGAGGCTAAGGCTCACACACTAGAGTCCATAATCTCACACAAGGGAGGAAATCAGCCTAGCAATCAGGCTGACCACTCACACACCACCTAGAGAGCTAGAGAATGCTCTCATGGCACACTCCTAGTAGTCACATAACCCACAAACCCATGGAGAATCGCCATGTGTCCATGGCTAGCACACAAGGATCTCACCTCACCTAAAAAGTAAGGAGAGGTACCTTTATCCTAGTCAGCACACTCTGACAAGGCAATCCTAAGACCAAGGAACTTTTTGGATATTTCTCCCATCAGGTCTTGACCCTGGACCTCTTGCCTTTTTCTTTTCTCAGGCTAAGGCATGGAGCCATCACCCATGCCCACCCAGACATCGACGGTCCATGACCCCCGAAACTTTGAAAATTCATATATCCCAATCCGACCGTTGGATTGGCCTCAAACTCGGACCGTAGACATTTTGCCACCTGATCTTTCCAATGGTGAAATTGGATTGGCGATCGGAGCAGGGATCTGGTACTTTCCCGGAACTTGCTCCTATGGACCTGAAACTGAGCCAGATGGCTCCTTTCCCTACAATCTCCCACTTTGTCGCAGTCAGAGTGGGCTGAGTCCACATGCCGTCATGCAGAACTGCAGCTTCTCACGGGTCACTGGCTTGGTGCAAAAATCAGCGACCTTCTCGCTGGTTGGAGTAAACTCCATCTTGATAGCACCCTCCTACATCATGTGCCTGATGAAATGATATGCGATATGAATTTGCTTGGTACATGCATGGTGCTCAGGATTCTTGGCGAGTGCGATTGCGCTCTGGTTCTCGACGCGCACAAGAACTGGAACTGCTACAGTCCCACTCATCCCTGCCATGAGACGTTGGAGCCAAACTGCTTCCTTGGCTCTTAAGCTGAGAGATACGTACTCAGCTTCTGTGCTCGAGGTCGCCACGACCACCTACCGCTTGCTGCACCAGCTGATGGCTCCACCATTCATGAGGAACACATGTCCAGAGATGGACTTGCGGTCCTTAGGCTATGAAGCCCAATCTGCGTCTGTGTAGCCGATGATGCTATTGTCATTGTCGTTGTAGGTGATGCCGATGTTGATGGTTCCAGCAAGGTAGCGGAAGATCCGCTTCACTGCCTTCTGGTGCTCCGGTCCGGATTAGCCATGTGCTGGCTCACAGCGCTCACAGCCTGTGCGAGGTCCGGCCTGGTTGCCACCATCAGGTACATGAGATTGCCGACGGCGCTCTAGTACTTCTGCCGCTCAGTTGCATTTACTTCTCCATTGAAGCTTACGAGGTACTGCCGCGTCTCCAGCGGCGTGCCGATGGGTTTTGCCTCTGCCATGCCAAACCGCTGCAAAAAAACCTTAATGTACCAGCCCTGCTGCAGCGAGAGAGAGCATGACTTGCGGTCACGCGTGATCTGGATACCAAGGAACTATGATGCCTCCCCGAGATCAGACATCTGGAAGCGCTCTTGCATGGCTTCCTTGAACTCCTGTAGTGCAGACATGCTGTTGGAAAGGGGGAGCATATCATCCACATAGACAATGATGATGAGGATCTCATGCTCATGCTGCCTGCAATATACGCTATAGTCACACTCGCTACGCTCAAACCCCATGCTCTGCAACGCCGCATCCAACTTCTGGTTCCAAGCACGCGACGCTTGCTTGAGGCCGTACAACGACTTCTGCAGCTTGCAGACCAGGTACTCCTGGCCATCCATGACGAACCCGTCCGGCTGCTCCATGTAGATCTCCTCCTCCAAGTCACCATTCAAGAATGCCGTCTTCACATCCATGTGGTGAACCTCGAAGTCCTCAGCTGTTGCATAAGAGAGGAGCGTGCGCACAGAGGCAAACTTTGCAACAAGGGCAAAAGTTTCTATGTAGTCGATGCCCTCCTNNNACTTCTGGTTCCAAGCACGCGACGCTTGCTTGAGGCCGTACAACGACTTCTGCAGCTTGCAGACCAGGTACTCCTGGCCATCCATGACGAACCCGTCCGGCTGCTCCATGTAGATCTCCTCCTCCAAGTCACCATTCAAGAATGCCGTCTTCACATCCATGTGGTGAACCTCGAAGTCCTCAGCTGTTGCATAAGAGAGGAGCGTGCGCACAGAGGCAAACTTTGCAACAAGGGCAAAAGTTTCTATGTAGTCGATGCCCTCCTACTGCGAGTAGCCCTTGGCGACCAGCCTCGCCTTGTAGTTTTCCACGTTACCATCTGCTCCCCGCTTCTTCTTGAAGACGCACTTGCACTTGATCACCTTACGTCCTGGAGGACGCTCAGTCAGCTCTCACGTGCCGTTGTCTAGCTGCGACTGTATCTCCTGCTGCACGGCTTACGCCCAATCTGTTGCATCCGGTGCAGCCATGGCCTCCTTGTATGACATTCGCTCATCTGAATCTGCTACAACTGCGACGTTCATCTGTTCTGGTTTCTGCAGCATCCATGAATGGCCGTGCTCACCAGGCTTGTAACGCACCCTAAGAGGGTACCTGCGACCTGGTGCTGGAGCGTTAGCGGATGGCTAGCGCGGTGCTGCTGGCACAACTGCTGCTGGTGGTGGTGCTACATCTCCCTCCTCTGCTTCTGCCGATGAGGCTACTGTATCTGCAACATCAGCCATGGGAGAGTAGAGTGATTTTCACACTGTCACAGTAGAGGAAGGATTGGGAGAAACTGGGTCAGGAAGACTTTCTGCTCCAACTGTCTCGTCAGCTGCTGGTTCTCCTGCCTCTTCACACACGATGACGTTGCTCTCGTTGAAGACGACATCCCTAGAGATGATGACGTGGCCTGTATCCCTCTCGTAGAGGCGATACGCCTTGCTTGCCACGTCGTAGCCAATCATCAGCATCTGCGCACTCTTCGCGTCCTGCTTTTGCCGCTTTTCTTTTGGCATGTGCATGTACGCCAAGCTGCCAAATGCGCAAAGATAACCCACGCTCGGCTTCTTGCCGAACCACGCCTCGTACGGCGTCATCTGCTCCAACCCTTGGTTAGACTGCGGTTTTTGATGTAGACTGTAGTGCTCATGGCTTCAGCCCAGAAGTCGTAGGTCAGCCGGGCCGCGTGCAGCATGGAGCGCGCCGACTCCACAATGGTACGATTGGCGCGTTCTGCTACCCCGTTCTACTGCGTCGAGTACGGCGCGGTACGCTGCGCCTTGATGCCAGCTGCTGCAAGGTAGTCTTGGAACTCCTTGCTTAGGTATTCTCCACCTCGATCGCTACGTAGCGCCTTTATCTTCTTGCCAGTCTGGTTCTCCACCATGGTCTTGAACTCCTTGAACCTGTTAAAGCACTGGTCCTTGGAGGAAACGAAGTACACAACAGTGTAACGGCTGAAATCATCAATGAAGGTGAGAAAATACCTAGAGCCTCCAAAGCTCTGGGTCTGCATCGGTCCGCACAAGTCCGTGTGGACCAGCTCCAACACCTCTTTTGCACGCTCCCGTGCTCCGGAGAACGCCTCGCGATGCTGCTTCCCCTCCAAACAGCCGATACATAACTGCTGCTCAAAGT
>SZWC01000058.1:148175-158389 GCA_023375785.1 Penium margaritaceum | reverse complement strand
ATCTTCTTGCCAGTCTGGTTCTCCACCATGGTCTTGAACTCCTTGAACCTGTTAAAGCACTGGTCCTTGGAGGAAACGAAGTACACAACAGTGTAACGGCTGAAATCATCAATGAAGGTGAGAAAATACCTAGAGCCTCCAAAGCTCTGGGTCTGCATCGGTCCGCACAAGTCCGTGTGGACCAGCTCCAACACCTCTTTTGCACGCTCCCGTGCTCCGGAGAACGCCTCGCGATGCTGCTTCCCCTCCAAACAGCCGATACATAACTGCTGCTCAAAGTTAGAGATGGTAGGTAGGTCACGCACCATCTGCTTTGCTTGAAGCTGCTGCAAGGCGCGCATGCCGATGTGGCCGTAGCGCGCATGCCAGATCAAACCATCTGTTGCCTGCACCACTGCTGCAAGACTCTGCTCACGCGGGATCTTGGTTGTCCCCAGCAGGCGGTACATGTCACCCTCCTTCACCACTTGGCCAGCTCCTCTCATGTTTCCTTGTTGAGGATGTAGCCATAGTCATCATCGAAGACAACGCGCAGTCCTGTGTTGGTGAGAGAGGGCACTGAGAGAAGGTTGAACGCAGCATCAGGCACATACAGCACGCCATGGAAAACTCCCACTTCAATGCCACGCGAGGTCTCCAACCACATCTACACAATCCCAATCCCCTCAGCATACACCACCCGATCATCACGTAAAGCAATCGACCGAGGAGGAATGGAGAGCAGTTGTGTGAACCAATCGTTGTGGTGCGTCAGACTCTTGGTACACCCGAGTCCTTGTACCACGCCAGATCCGCCTTTTCCTTCTGCGACATGTCAGACTTTGCCATGAAGAGGCGGTCGCGCACCTCCTTGGCGACGTTCATGTTGCCAAAATGGCGCACGCTAGTCTGTATCTGCTACTGCTGCTGCTGCTGCTGCCGTTGCGTTGACTGCTGCAGCTGTTGCTGTGGAGATTGCTGCTTTTGCTGCTGCTGCTGCTGCTCCTTCTGGTCCCTCCTAAACTTGAAGCACTCTTTCTTGTAGTGCCCCTCTTTCTGGCAATAGTGGCACTTGCCCTTCTTCATGCCTCTCTGCTGCCCGGACTGCTGCTGCTGCTGGTTGCGTGAGCCCATGGCCATGAAAGCTGCTTCACTACTGCTGCTGCCGCCATTGCGCTTTGCTGCATTGCGACGCAATTCCACCTGCACTAGGTGTGTGCAGATGAAGTCGAGGTCGAGAGTTGGCTAGCATTCCAGCGTCTCTCGCTCCGTGTTGTAGCTGGTTGGGAGTCCCCTCAGCAAGAGGAGGATGAAGCGCGTCTCTTCCACAGGGTTGCCGGCCGCTTTCAGCTGCTTCGCCAGCTCCTTTAGTGTATCTTGATACGCCTCCATCCCTTCACCACCCTGCATTTTCAGCGCCATCATCTTTTCCTCCAAAAGCATGAGGAATGCAGGATCCTTGCTCTCATACTTCTTGCACAACGTATCCCACCCCTCCTTTGCAGTAGCCTTGTCATTCACGTACTGAAGATGCGGGTTGGAGATGGTGTTAACAAGCAACCTGTAGGCCTGCATGTCCTTCTTCTTCCACTCCTTGTACGTCGCTGGTATAGCTGCAGAAGAACCCGCATCAGATGCACCCTTTTGCGACGTCTTCCCCACCACCACCTGCGCTGTGGTGATGCCTTTTGCTTGTGGAACTGGAGCCGGCTCGTCGCCGCTCACCACCTCCCACAAGCCCCTCTCCTCCAAAAGGAGGCGGGTACGGATCTTCCAAAACGTGAAGTTGGCGCATCCCTCCAGCCTCTCCAAAGGCTGGGCTGCTGTTACAACGCCAGCTGCTGCCATTTTGTGCCTTGATGATGCTCAGCGCTGCCCTTGGATGGCGGCGCTACCCCTACTTCTGCTACTGCTTCTGCCAGAAATCTGTCTGACAGAAAATGGACTGTAGATACCAGCTAACTGGGAATTTTGAAAAACAGAGGCCACGACTGGAAAATTCAGCTCAAAACCTTACAGATCGACCCATACAACTGGGTCATCAACAGGGGATTCTGAAAGATATGCACTCTTGAAAACTGGGTATGCTTTTGCTCCTACTCCAACTCAGACCAGCCATCTTGTAAACGGCGTTTATCCTGAACGAATCAATGGATTAAAATTATTTTTGCACCAATGGAAAGCTTAGAACAAATACTACAATTCGCATGTGCCACTTTTTAAATTTGACAAAGAAACGAGAGAGTTATGGTCATCACAAGGCGACAGTCTTACTCATAGATAAGAGTGTAGCCCTGGATGACCTCGTTTTGAGCATAACTCTCAATCCGACCGTTGGATCTTCGCGATCTTGAGCTCGTTGGAAAGCTTGTCTGATGAACATGAAGATCTTGTGGTCGATCATCAAATTTGGTGAGGGTTTTACCCCAACCCGTCAATCTCAAAGTGACGGCCTGTGCTGGCTGAAAGTGGCAGAACTTGGCTCTAATACCAAATATTGGAACTTAAGGAGAAAGGGAGCCTTGGAGCAGCGAGCATGTGTGATCGGAAGGGCATCACTTGTGCTGAAGAATGGTTGTTCAATCACTCAAAATGATGGAGTACATATAGAGCTAGAGCTTGGGCAAGTCAGCCCTCTCACAAGCCACACCACTTAGCCATGGAGGCTAAGGGCTCACACACTAGAGTCCATAATCTCATAATCAGTCTAGCAATCAGGCTGACCACTCCCACACGACCTAGAGAGCTAGACAATGCTCTCATGGCACACTCATAGTAGTCACATAACCCACAAACCCATGGAGAATCGCCATGTGTCCATGGCTAGCACACAAGGATCTCACCTCACCTAAAAAGTAAGGAGAGGTACCTTTATCCTAGTCAGCACACTCTGATAAGGCAATCCTAAGACGAAGGACCTTTTTGGATATTTCTCTCATCAGGTCTTGACCCTGGACCTCTTGCCTTTTTCTTTTCTCAAGCTAAGGCATGGAGCCATCACCCATGCCCACCCAGACATCGACGGTCCATGACCCCCAAAACTTTGAAAATTCATATCTCCCAATCCGACCGTTGGATCGGCCTCAAACTTGGACCGTAGACACCTTGCCACCTGATCTTTCGAATGGTGAAGTTGGATTGGTAATCGGAGCAGGCATCTGGTACTTTCCTGGAACTTGCTCCTGTGGACCTGAAACTGAGTCCGATGGCTCCTTTCCCAACAGAGAGCATTCTCTAGCTCTCTAGGTCGTGTGTGAGTGGTCAGCCTGATTGCTAGGCTGATTTCTTCCCTTGTGTGAGATTATGGACTCTATGCTGTGAGCCTTAGCCTCTATGGCTAAGTCGAGTGGCTTGTGAGAGGACTGACTTGCCCAAGCTCTAGCTCTATATGAACTCCATCATTTTGAGTGATTCAACAACCATTGTTCAGCACAACAGACGCCCTTCCAATCACACATGCTCTATCTCCAAGGCTCCCTCTCTCCTCCAGATTTGGATCTGGAGGAGACATTTGGTATCAAAGCCAAGTTCTGCCACTTTCAGCCGGCACAGGACGTCACTTTGATAGTGACGGGTTGAGGTCGGCAAGGGCTACACCGTTCTCTATGAGGAAGACCGTAGCTATGTGATGACCATAACTCTCTTGTTTCTTTGTCAAATTTAAAAAGTGGCACATGCGAACTGTAGTAGTTTTCCTATGCTTTCTATTAATGCAAAAATATTTGCATTCCATCGATTTGTTTGGGAGAAACGCTGTTTACAAACTGGTTGATCTGAGTTGGCGTAGGAGTATAAGCATACCCTGGTTTCAATACAGGTATATCTTTCAAAATCCCCCGTTGATGATCCGGTTTTATGGGTCCATTGGAAAGATTTTGAGCTTAGTTTTCCATTGGTGGGCTTGATTTTTCTAGGTACCCAGTCTGCTGGCATCTACAGTCCATTTTCTGTCATACAGATTTCTGGTACAAGCACTTGCAGAAGCAGGGATAGTGCCGCAATCTAAGGGCAGCGCTGAGCATCACCAAGGCTCAAAATGGCAGCAGCTGGCGTTGTAACAGCAGCCCAATCTTTGAAGAGGCTGGAGGGACGTGCCAACTTCACGTTTTGGAAGATCCGTACCTGCCTCCTTTTGGAGGAGAGGGGCTTATCGGAGGTGGTGAGCGGTGACGAGCCGGCTCCAGTTCCAGAGGCAAAAAGGCATCACCGCAGCGCAGGTGGTGGCGGGGAAGACGCCGCAAAAGGGTGCAGCTGATGCGGGTTCTTCTGCAACTGTACCAGCGATGTATGAGGAGTGGAAGAAAAAGGACATGCAGGCCTACAAGTTGCTTATCAACACAATCTCCAACCTGTATCTTAAGTACGTGAGTGACAAGGCTACTGTAAAGGAGGGGTAGGATACGTTTTGCAAGAAGTATGAGAGGAAGGATCCTGCATTCCTCATGCTTTTAGAGGAAAAGATGATGGCGCTGAAAATGCAGGGTGGTGAAGGGATGGAGGCGTATTTGGACAGGGTAAAGGAGCTGGCGAAGTAGTTAAGAGCGGATAGCAACCCTTTGGAAGAGACCCACTTCATCCTCCTCTTGCTGAGGGGACTCCCAACCAGCTACGACACGGTGCGAGAGACGCTGGAGTGCCAGCCAACTCTCAACCTCGACTTCATCTATACACACCTGGTACAGGTGGAATTACGTCGCAATGTAGCAAAGCGCAATGGCGGCGGCAGTAGTGAAGCAGCTTTTGTGGCAACGAGCTCACGGAACCAGCAACAGGAGCAGCAGTCTGGGCAGCAGAAAGGCTGAATGAAAGGCAAATGCCACTCCTGCCAAAAAGAGGGACACTACAAAAAGGAGTGTTTCAAGCTCAAGGAGGACCAGAAGGAGTAGCAGCAGCAGCAATCATCGTACCAGCAGCAACAAAAGCAGCAGTAGCAGCAGTCAAAGCAGCGTCAGAAACAGCAGCAGCAGCAAAACCAGGCAGGTGTGCGCCAATTTGGCAACATGAATGTGGCCAAGGAGGTACGCGACCGTCTCTTCATGGCAAAGTCTGACATGTCGCAGGTGGACAAGGCGGATCTCGCATGGTACAAGGACTCAAGATGTACCAAGAGCCTCACATATCACAAGGAGTGGTTTACACAGCTGCTGTCCATCCCTCCCCGTCCTATCGCTATGGATGTACGCTGAGGGGATTGGGATGGTGAAGATGTGGTTGGAGACCCCACGTGGCATTGAAGTAGGAGTGTTCCATGGCGTGCTGTATGTACCTGATGCTACATTCAACCTCCTCTCAGTCTCCTCTCTTCCAAACACAGGACTGTGTGTCGTCTTCGATGATGACTATGGCTACATCCTCAACAAGGATACATGAGAGGAGTTGGCCAGGTCGGTGAAGGAGGGCGACATGTGCCGCCTGCTGGGAGCGACCAAGATCCCGCATGAGCAGAGTCTTGCAGCAGTGGTACAGGCGATAGATGGCGAGATCCGGCATGTGCGCTACAGCCACATCGGTATGCGCGCTTTGTAGCAGCTTCAAGCAAAGCAGATGGTGCGTGACCTGCCTACCATCTCTAACTTTGAGCAGCAGTTATGCATCAGCTATTTGGAGGGGAAGCAGCACCGGGAGGCGTTCTCTGGAGCTAGAGAGCGTGCGAAGGAGGTATTGGTGCTGGTCCACACGGACTTGTGCGGACCGATGCAGACCCAGAGCTTTGGAGGCTCTAGGTATTTCCTGACCTTCATTGATGATTTCAGCCGTTTCACTGTTGTGTACTTCCTTCCTTCCAAGGACCACTGCTTTGGCAGGTTCAAGGAGTTCAAGGCCATGGTGCAGAACCAGACTGGCAAGAAGATCAAGACACTATGCAGCGATCGCGGTGGAGAGTACCTGCGGAAGGAGTTCCAGGAATATCTCGCAGCAGCTTGCATCAAGGCGCAGCGTACCGTGCCGTATGCACCGCAGCAGGATGGTGTAGCAGAACGCGCCATCCGTACCATTGTGGAGTCGACGCGCTCCATGCTGCACGCGGCTCAGCTGACCTACGACTCCTGGGCTGAAGCCGTGAGCAATGCAGTCTACATCAAGAACCGTATTCCAACTAAGGCGCTGGAGCAGATGACGCCATACGAGGCGTGGTTCGCCAAGAAACCGAGCGTGGGTCATCTCCGAGCATTTGGTAGCCTAGCGCACATGCACGTGCCCAAGGAGAAGCGGTAGAAATGGGACGCAAAGAGTGCGCAGATGCTGATGATTGGCTACGACGTGGCAAACAAGGCCTGTCACCTCTACAAGAGGGATACACGCCACGTCATCATCTCCAGGGATGTCGTCTTCAACGAGAGCAACGTCATTCGAACCAACATTGTCTATGAAGAGGCAGCAAAACTTGCAGTTAAGGAGACAGTGGGAGGAGAAATCCTTCCTGACCCAGTCACTCCCGATCCTTTCTCTACTGTGACAGTGGGAGAATCACTCTACTCTCCCATGTCTGATGCAGCAGATCCAACAGCCTCATTGGCAGAAGTAGAGGAGGGAGATGTAGCACCACCAGGAATAGTAGTTCTGCCGACAGCACCGCGCCAGCCGCCCGCTAACGCTCCAACACCAAGTCGCACGTATCCTCTTAAGGTGCGTTACCAGCTTGGTGAGCGCGACCATTTCTGGATGCTGCAGAAACCAGAGCAGATGAACGTCGCAATTGCAGTAGATTCAGATGAGCCAACGTCATAGAAGGAGGCCGTGGCTCTACGTGATGCAGCAGATTGGACGCAAGCCGTGCAGTAGGAGATAGAGTTGTACCTGGACAACGACACGTGGGACCTGACCGAGCGTCCAACTAGATAGAAAGTGATCAAGTGCAGGCGGGTGTTGGAGCAGATGGTAACCTGGAAAAGTACAAGGCAAAGCTAGTCCCCAAGGGCTACTCGTAGTAGGAGGGCATCGACTACACATAAACTTTTGCCCTTGTTGCAAAGTTTGCCTCTGTGCGCGCGCTCTCTTATGCAGCAACGAAGGAATTCGACGTTCACCACATGGATGTCAAGACGGCATTCTTGAATAAAAACCTGGACGAGGAGATCTTCATGGAGTAGCCGGAGGAGTTCGTCATGGATGGCCAAGAGCACTTGGTTTGCAAGCTGTAGAGGTCGTAGTAGGGCCTCAACCAAGCGTCGCGTGCTTGGAACGAGAAGTTGGATGCGACGTTGTAGTGCATAGGGTTTGAACGCAGCGAGTCTGACTACAGCGTGTATCACTCGCAGCATGAGCATGAGATCCCCATCATCATTGTCTATCTGGATGACATGCTCCTCCTTTCGAACAGCATATCTACACTGCAGGAGTTCAAGGACGCCATGCAAGAGCGCTTCCACATGTCTGATCTTGGGGAGGCATCATACTTCCTCGGCATCCAGATCACGCGTGATCCCAAATCATGCTCTCTCTCGCTACAGCAGAGTCGCTACATCAAGGACGTCCTGTAGCGGCTCAGCATGGCAGAGGCCAAACCCATCGGCACGCCGCTCGACATGCAGCAGTACCTTGTGAGCTTCAGTGGAGAAGTAGATGCATCTGAGCGGTAGAAGTACCAGAGCGTCGTCGGCAGTCTCATGTACCTTATGGTGGCAACCAGGCTAGACCTTGCACAGGCTGTGAGCGCTTTAAGCTAACACATGGCTAATCCCAAACTGGAGTACCACAAGGGAGTGAAGCAGATCTTCCGCTACCTTGCTGGAACCATTAACGTCGCCATCACCTACAACGGCAACGACAACAGCATCATCGGCTACACCGATGTAGATTGGGCTTCAAATCCTGAGACCCGCAAGTCCATCTCTGGACATGTGTTCCTCATGAATGGTGGGGCCATCAGCTTGTGCAGCAAGTGGCAGGTGGTCATGACCACCTCAAGCACGGAAACTGAGTACGTCTCTTTCAATTTTGGAGCCAAGGAAGCAGTTTGGCTTCAACGTCTCATTGTAGAAATCAGTGTGAGTGGAACAGATCCATTTCCTATGCGCGTGGACAACCAGAGCGCAATTGCACTTGCCAAGAATCCTCAGCACCATGTACGTACGAAGCACATTGACATCGTATATCACTTCATCAGGAACATGATGCAGGAGGGTGCTATCAAGTTGGAGTTTACTCCAAGCAGCAAGCAGGTTGCTAATTTCTACACCAAGCCAGTGACCCGTGAGAAGAAGCAGTTTTGCATGAAGGCATGTGGACTCAGCCCACTCTGAATGCGGCAAAGTGGGAGATTGTTGGGAAAGGAGCCATCCGGCTCAGTTTCAGGTCCATATGAGCAAGTTCCAGGAAAGTACCAGATGCCTGCTCCGGTCGTCGATCCAAATTCATCATTGAAAAGATCAGGTGGCAAAATATCTGTGATCCAAGTTTGAGGCCGATCCAACGGTCGGATTGGGAGATATGAATTTTCGAAGTTTCGGAGGTCATGGACCGTAGATGTCTGGGTGGCCATAGGTGATGGCTCCATGCCTTAGCTTGAGGAAAGAAAAGGGCAAGAGGTCCAGGGTCAAGACCTGATGGGAGAAATATCTAAAAGGGTCCTTGGTCTTAGGATTGCCTTGTTAGAGTGTGCTTATTAGGATAAAGATACCTCCTCTTACTTTTTACGTCAGGTGAGATCCGTGTGTGCTAGCCATGGACACATGGCAATTCTCCATGGGTTTGTGGGTTATGAGATCACTAGGAGTGTGCCATGCGAGCATTCTCTAGCTCTGTAGGTCATGTGTGAGTGGTCAGCCTGATTGATAGGCTGATTTCCTCCCTTGTGTGAGATTATGCACTCTAGTGTGTGAGCCTTAGCCTCCATGGCTAAGTGGTGTGGCTTGTGAGAGGGCTGACTTACCCAAGTTCTAGCTCTATATGCACTCCATCATTTTGAGTGATTCAATAACCATTCTTGAGCACAAGTGATGCCCTTCCAATCATACATGCTCGCTGCTCCAAGGCTCCCTCTCTCCTCTAGAACCAATACCATGTACGCATTTGGGAGCCTGATCACTGGGACTCATGTTCCATTCTCTTCAATGGATGCGAGATCACTATCCACTGACTCCTTATGCTTGGTCGCATCTGGCATGTTTATAGTCTCTACTATGGTCATAGGTTCTCCCTTAGCTAAGCTTGACCACCTGAGTCAGATTAATTTCGCACTCTCAATTTCATACTTGGACATGGTTTTCTTTTGGTGCGTACTATACCAAAGTGTTGCTGGTGGTGCTTCAAGGCAAAGTTACTTCTGTTGTCACTACGCTACCAGCAATCTGTTGTTTTGAGAAGAGTCATCAGTCGTAAAGTTAAATTCAGAGGCCTCGGCCGACTCAGACGCACTATTAGCTTACATGGCCACTCTTCTTGTAGCACCATCCTTGAGTGGCTCCATATGTCAGTTCTCAGGTGCCTGATCACCTGACTCTAGTTACTCAACCCTCTCTCTTGATTTCGAGGTATAGAGAGGATCTGATGACTCTCCCTTGCCAAGCGTCCTTTCATCAAACTCAACAATTCGGCCACTTATGACCTTTCCAACGGCTTGGTACCCTAGCCTCTACGCCTTGTATGCAGTGTCACATCTCACCATTACATACTTGCAAGCACGTACATCCAGTTTGCCACTTCCATGTCCTGCTTAGACCTTTGACGAAGTAGTATAGCCAAAGACCATCAAGTGTAAGTCATCATGCTTCTTCCCTAACCAAGTCTCCTGTGGCATCCTCAAATGGTTCTTGTACTACTTCCTACCACGCCTTCCAAGCGTGGCTACCGTAGTGACATTCACAAGGTAGCAAGCAGTTCTTGTAGTTTCAACCTTGAAGCAACATGGGAGTTTAGCATGAAAGAAAATGCTTTGTGTAATGCCGAATAGTCTAATTCATCTGCTCAACGCCATCGCTTTTGGGAAGTGTAAGGCGTAGTAGTCTTGTGGTTGATCCTATGTTAGCTGGACCAACATTTATACACCTTGTACTTACCAGCGTTGTCCATGCGTAGTGCCTAGACCTTCTTGCTAGTCTGTCGCTCTTCCATGGTATTAAACTCTTATAAATTCTCCTTGACCTCTCCCTTTATCTTGAGAAATACATCCAAATGTTGTGACTGTGATCATCGATGAAGGTCGGAAAGGACTTGGTGCCACCGTATGAGGGAGTGCGGAATGGTCCTCACACGTTAAAGTGAATCAGGTCCAAGATTGCTACCACACGTTGTCC
>SZWC01000058.1:94362-147767 GCA_023375785.1 Penium margaritaceum | reverse complement strand
CTGGACCAACATTTATACACCTTGTACTTACCAGCGTTGTCCATGCGTAGTGCCTAGACCTTCTTGCTAGTCTGTCGCTCTTCCATGGTATTAAACTCTTATAAATTCTCCTTGACCTCTCCCTTTATCTTGAGAAATACATCCAAATGTTGTGACTGTGATCATCGATGAAGGTCGGAAAGGACTTGGTGCCACCGTATGAGGGAGTGCGGAATGGTCCTCACACGTTAAAGTGAATCAGGTCCAAGATTGCTACCACACGTTGTCCATTACGCTCAAATGGCTCTTTGCCTTGCCTTGGAGGCATGGCTCTCCCAGCTTCTTACACCTTTCCTCATCCTTGGTCTTGCATCCGTCCATCCCATGAACCATTGCGTGCCGCTCCATAGCTTGTAATGTGCTCTCACCCACATGGCCTAACCGCCTTTGCCACAGCTCAACATCTGAATCCGTAAAGTTCGCCGCCATGGTGACGGCATGTGATACAACATCAGGCTTTGGAGACTTGGCCTCTTCAACAGCAGCATATCCCATATCTGTACTTTCAAGGGAATTAGTGTGCAGTACATAGACCTCATGAACTCTTCGCACCTCTGCAACAAGACTCTTCTAAGGATAGGAGATCTTGATGTCCTTGTTATTGACAATCACAGCCTCCTCCTGCGTGAAGACAAGTGTTACAATGTGATTCGTAATTTTGGACACGTACAAGAGGTTTTTCCAAAAAACGGCATGTAAATGACATCTCTAGCTTAAAGTATGTTTCAGGACCGTTCACATTGATGCTGGTCAATTTATCACCCTCACCTTGCGCATGGATAAGGATGCCATTGGCATACCTAGATGGACCTTTAGAGTCCCTTGTAGAGATGAACCCATACTTCTCGTTGGAAAGCTTGTCTGTTGAACATGAAGATCCTGTGGTCGATCATCAAATTTGGTGAAGGTTTTACCCCAACACGTCACTCTCAAAGTGACGACCTGTGCTGGCTGAAAGTGGCAGAACTTGGCTCTGATACCAAATGTTGGAACTTAAGGAGAAAGGGAGCCTTGGAGCAGCGAGCATGTGTGATTGGAAGGGCATCACTTGTGCTGAAGAATGGTTGTTCAATCACTCAAAATGATGGAGTACATATAGAGCTAGAGCTTGGACAAGTCAGCCCTCTCACAAGCCACACCACTTAGCCATGGAGGCTAAGGGCTCACACACTAGAGTCCATAATCTCATAATCAGCCTAGCAATCAGGCTGACCACTCCCACACGACCTAGAGAGCTGGAGAATGCTCTCATGGCACACTCCTAGTAGTCACATAACCCACAAACCCATGGAGAATCGCCATGTGTCCATGGCTAGCACACAAGGATCTCACCTCACCTAAAAAGTAAGGAGAGGTATCTTTATCCTAGTCAGCACACTCTGACAAGGCAATCCTAAGACGAAGGACCTTTTTGGATATTTCTCTCATCAGGTCTTGACCCTGGACCTCTTGCCTTTTTCTTTTCTCAGGCTAAGGCATGGAGCCATCAACCATGCCCACCCAGACATCGACGGTCCATGACCCCCAAAACTTTGAAAATTCATATCTCCCAATCCAACCGTTGGATCGGCCTCAAACTTGGACCGTAGACATTTTGCCACCTGATCTTTCCAATGGTGAAGTTGGATTAGCGATCGGAGCAGGCATCTGGTACTTTCCTGGAACTTGCTCCTGTGGACCTGAAACTGAGTCAGATGGCTCCTTTCCCAACAGAGAGCATTCTCTAGCTCTCTAGGTCGTGTGTGAGTGGTCAGCCTGATTGCTAGGCTGATTTCTTCACTTGTGTGAGATTATGGACTCTATGGTGTGAGCCTTAGCCTCCATGGCTAAGTCGAGTGGCTTGTGAGAGGACTGACTTGCCCAAGCTCTAGCTCTATATGAACTCCATCATTTTGAGTGATTCAACAACCATTGTTCAGCACAACTGACGCCCTTCCAATCACACATGCTCTCTCTCCAAGGCTCCCTCTCTCCTCCAGATTTGGATCTGGAGGAGACATTTGGTATCAAAGCCAAGTTCTGCCACTTTCAGCCGGCACAGGACGTCACTTTGATAGTGACGGGTTGAGGTCGGCAAGGGCTACACTGTTCTCTATGAGGAAGACCGTAGCTATGTGATGACCATAACTCTCTTGTTTCTTTGTCAAATTTAAAAAGTGGCACATGCGAGCTGTAGTATTTTTCCTATGCTTTCTATTAATGCAAAAATATTTGCATTCCATCGATTTGTTTGGGAGAAACGCTGTTTACAAACTGGTTGATCTGAGTTGGCGTATGAGTATAAGCATACCCTGGTTTCAATACAGGTATATCTTTCAAAATCCCCCGTTGATGATCCTGTTTTATGCGTCCATCTGAAAGATTTTGAGCTTAATTTTCCATTGGTGGGCTTGATTTTTCCAGGTACCCAGTCTGCTGGCATCTACAGTCCATTTTCTGCCATACAGATTTATGGTACAAGCACTTGCAGAAGCAGGGGTAGTGCCGTAATCTAAGGGCAGCGCTGAGCATCACCAAGGCTCAAAATGGCAGCAGCTGGCATTGTAACAGCAACCCAATCTTTGAAGAGGCTGGAGGGACGTGCCAACTTCACGTTTTGGAAGATCCGTACCCGCCTCCTTTTGGAGGAGAGGGGCTTGTGGGAGGTGGTGAGCGGTGACGAGCCGGCTCCAATTCTAGAGGCAAAAAGGCATCACCGCAGCGCAGGTGGTGGCGGGGAAGACGCCGCAAAAGGGTGCAACTGATGCGGGTTCTTCTGCAGCTATACCAGCGATGTATGAGGAGTGGAAGAAAAAGGACATGCAGACCTACAAGTTGCTTATCAACACCGTATCTTAAGTACGTGAGTGACAACAAGGCTACTGCAAAGAAGGGGTAGGATACGTTTTGCAAGAAGTATGAGAGCAAGGATCCTGCATTCCTCATGCTTTTAGAGGGAAAGATGATGGCGCTGAAAATGCAAGGTGGTGAAGGGATGGAGGCGTATCTGGACAGGGTAAAGGAGCTCGCGAAGTAGTTAAGAGTGGATAGCAACCCTGTGGAAGAGACCCACTTCATCCTCCTCTTGCTGAGGGGACTCCCAACCAGCTACGACACGGTGCGAGAGACGCTAGAGTGCCAGCCAACTCTCAACCTCGACTTCATCTATACACACCTGGTACAGGTGGAATTACGTCGCAATGTAGCAAAGCGCAATGGCGGCGGCAGTAGTGAAGCAGCTTTTGTGGCAACGAGCTCACGGAACCAGCAACAGGAGCAGCAGTCTGGGCAGCAGAAAGGCTGAATGAAAGGCAAATGCCACTCCTGCAAAAAAGAGGGACACTACAAAAAGGAGTGTTTCAAGCTCAAGGAGGACCAGAAGGAGTGGCAGCAGCAGCAATCATCGTAGCAGCAGCAACAAAAGCAGCAGCAGCAGCAGTCACAGCAGCGTCAAGAACAGCAGCAGCAGCAAAACCAGGCTGGTGTGCGCCAATTTGGCAACATGAATGTGGCCAAGGAGGTACGCGACCGTCTCTTCATGGCGAAGTCTGACATGTCGCAGGTGGACAAGGCGGATCTCGCATGGTAGAAGGACTCAAGATGTACCAAGAGCCTCACATATCACAAGGAGTGGTTTACACAGCTGCTGTCCATCCCTCCCCGTCCTATCGCTATGGATGTACGCTGAGGGGATTGGGATGGTGAAGATGTGGTTGGAGACCCCACGTGGCATTGAAGTAGGAGTGTTCCATGGCGTGCCGTATGTACCTGATGCTACATTCAACCTCCTCTCAGTCTCCTCTCTTCCAAACACAGGACTGTGTGTCGTCTTCGATGATGACTATGGCTACATCCTCAACAAGGATACATGAAAGGAGTTGGCCAGGTCGGTGAAGGAGGGCGACATGTGCCGCCTGCTGGGAGCGACCAAGATCCCGCATGAGCAGAGTCTTGCAGCAGTGGTGCAGGCGATAGATGGCGAGATCTGGCATGTGCGCTACGGCCACATCGGTATGCGCGCTTTGCAGCAGCTTTAAGCAAAGCAGATGGTGCGTGACCTGCCTACCATCTCTAACTATGAGCAGCAGTTATGCATCGGCTGTTTGGAGGGAAAGCAGCACCGGGAGGCGTTCTCTGGAGCAAGAGAGTGTGCGAAGGAGGTCTTGGTTCTGGTCCACACGTACTTGTGCAGACCGATGCAGACCCAGAGCTTTGGAGGCTCTACGTATTTCCTGACCTTCATTGATGATTTCAGCCGTTTCACTGTTGTGTACTTCCTTCCTTCCAAGGACCACTGCTTTGGCAGGTTCAAGGAGTTCAAGGCCAGGGTGCAGAACCAGACTGGCAAGAAGATCAAGACGCTATGCAGCGATCGCGGTGGAGAGTACCTGAGGAAGGAGTTCCAAGACTATCTCGTAGCAGCTTGCATCAAGGCGCAGCGTACCGTGCCGTACGCACCGCAGCAGGATGATGTAGCAGAACGCGCCATCCGTACCATTGTGGAGTCGGCGCGCTCCATGCTGCACGCGGCTCTGCTGACCTACGACTCCTGGGCTGAAGCCTTGAGCAATGCAGTCTAAATCAAGAACCGTAGTCCGACTAAGGCACTGGAGCAGATGACGCCATACGAGGCGTGGTTCGCCAAGAAACCGAGCATGGGTCATCTCCGAGCATTTGGTAGCCTAGAACACATGCACATGCCCAAGGAGAAGCGGCAGAACTGGGACGCAAAGAGTGCGCAGATGCTGATGATTGGCTATGACGTGGCAAACAAGGCCTGTCACCTCTACAAGAGGGATACAGGCCACGTCATCATCTCCGGGGATGTCGTCTTCAACGAGAGCAACATCATTGGCACCAACATTGTCTGTGAAGAGGCAGCAAAACTTGCAGTTAAGGAAATAGTGGGAGGAGAAATCCTTCCTGACCCAGTCTCTCCCGATCCTTTCTCTACTATGACAGTGGGAGAATCACTCTACTCTCCCATGTCTGATGTAGCAGATACAGCAGCCTCATTGGCAGAAGTAGAGGAGGGAGATGTAGCACCACCAGCAACAGTAGTTCTCCCAACAGCACCGCGCCAGCCGCCCGCTAACGCTCCAACACGAGGTCGTAGGTATCCTCTTAAGGTGCGTTACCAGCTTGGTGAGCGCGACCATTTATGGATGCTGCAGAAACCAGAGCAGGTGAACGTCGCAGTTGCAGCAGATTTAGATGAGCCAACGTCATACAAGGAGGCCGTGGCTCTACGTGATGCAGCAGATTGGACACAAGCCGTGCAGCAGGAGATAGAGTTGTACCTGGACAACGACACGTGGGACCTGACCGAGCGTCCACCTAGATAGAAAGTGATCAAGTGCAGGCGGGTGTTGGAACAGATGGTAACCTGGAAAAGAACAAGGCAAATCTAGTCCCCAAGGGCTACTCGCAGTAGGAGGGCATCGACTACACATAAACGTTTGCCCTTGTTGCAAAGTTTGCCTCTGTGCGCGCGCTCTCTTATGCAGCAGTGAAGGAATTCGACGTTCACCACATGGATGTCAAGACGGCATTCTTGAATAAAAACTTGGACGAGGAGATCTTCATGGAGTAGCCGGAGGAGTTCGTCATGGATGGCCAAGAGCACTTGGTTTGCAAGCTGTAGAGGTCGTTGTAGGGCCTCAACCAAGCGTCGCGTGCTTGGAACGAGAAGCTGGATGCGACGTTGTAGTGCATGGGGTTTGAACGCAGCGAGTCTGACTACAGCGTGTATCACTCGCAGCATGAGCATGAGATCCCCATCATCATTGTCTATCTGGATGACATGCTCCTCCTTTCGAACAGCATATCTACACTGCAGGAGTTCAAGGACGCCATGCAAGAGCGCTTCCAGATGTCTGATCTTGGGGAGGCATCATACTTCCTCGGCATCCAGATCACGCGTGATCCCAAATCACGCTCTCTCTCGCTAAAGCAGAGTCGCTACATTAAGGACTTCCTGCAGCGACTCAGCATGGCAGAGGCCAAACCCATCGGCACGCCGCTGGACATGCGGCAGTACCTTGTGAGCTTCAGTGGAGAAGTAGATGCAACTGAGCGGTAGAAGTATCAGAGCGTCGTCGGCAGTCTCATGTACCTTATGGTGGCAACCAGGCTAGACCTTGCACAGGCTGTGAGCGCTGTAAGCTAACACATGGCTAATCCCGAACTGGAGTACCACAAGGGAGTGAAGCAGATCTTCCGCTACCTTGCTGGAACCATTAACGTCGCCATCACCTACAACGGCAACGACAACAGCATCATCGGCTACACCGATGCAGATTGGGCTTCAAATCCTGAGACCCGCAAGTCCATCTCTGGACATGTGTTCCTCATGAATGGTGGGGCCATCAGCTTGTGCAGCAAGTGGCAGGTGGTCGTGACCACCTCAAGCACGGAAACTGAGTACGTCTCTCTCAATTTTGGAGCCAAGGAAGCAGTTTGGCTTCAACGTCTCATGGTAGAAATCAGTGTGAGTGCAACAGATCCATTTCCTATGCGCGTCGACAACCAGAGCGCAATCGCACTCGCCAAGAATCCTCAGCACCATGTACATACGAAGCACATTGACATCGTATATCACTTCATCAGGCACATGATGCAGGAGGGTGCTATCAAGTTGGAGTTTACTCCAACGAGCAAGCAGGTTGCTAATTTCTGCACCAAGCCAGTGACATGTGAGAAGAAGCAGTTTTGCATGAAGGCATGTGGACTCAGCCCACTCTGAATGTGGCAAAGTGGGAGATTGTTGGGAAAGGAGCCATCCGGCTCAGTTTCAGGTCCATATGAGCAAGTTCCAGGAAGGTACCAGATGCCTGCTCCAATCGTCGATCCAAATTCATCATTGAAAAGATCAGGTGGCAAAATGTTTGTGATCCAAGTTTGAGGCCGATCCAACGGTCGGATTGGGAGATATGAATTTTCGAAGTTTTGGAGGTCATGGACCGTAGATGTCTGGGTGGCCATAGGTGATGGCTCCATGCCTTAGCTTGAGGAAAGAAAAGGGCAAGAGGTCCAGGGTCAAGACCTGATGGGAGAAATATCTAAAAGGGTCCTTGGTCTTAGGATTGCCTTGTTAGAGTGTGCTTATNTGGAGGTCATGGACCGTAGATGTCTGGGTGGCCATAGGTGATGGCTCCATGCCTTAGCTTGAGGAAAGAAAAGGGCAAGAGGTCCAGGGTCAAGACCTGATGGGAGAAATATCTAAAAGGGTCCTTGGTCTTAGGATTGCCTTGTTAGAGTGTGCTTATTAGGATAAAGATACCTCCTCTTACTTTTTAGGTCAGGTGAGATCCGTGTGTGCTAGCCATGGACACATGGCAATTCTCCATGGGTTTGTGGGTTATGTGATCACTAGGAGTGTGCCATGAGAGCATTCTCTAGCTCTCTAGGTCATGTGTGAGTGGTCAGCCTGATTGATAGGCTGATTTCCTCCCTTGTGTGAGATTATGCACTCTAGTGTGTGAGCCTTAGCCTCCATGGCTAAGTGGTGTGGCTTGTGAGAGGGCTGACTTACCCAAGTTCTAGCTCTATATGCACTCCATCATTTTGAGTGATTCAATAACCATTCTTGAGCACAAGTGATGCCCTTCCAATCATACATGCTCGCTGCTCCAAGGCTCCCTCTCTCCTCTAGAACCAATACCATGTACGCNGGTGAGATCCGTGTGTGCTAGCCATGGACACATGGCAATTCTCCATGGGTTTGTGGGTTATGTGATCACTAGGAGTGTGCCATGAGAGCATTCTCTAGCTCTCTAGGTCATGTGTGAGTGGTCAGCCTGATTGATAGGCTGATTTCCTCCCTTGTGTGAGATTATGCACTCTAGTGTGTGAGCCTTAGCCTCCATGGCTAAGTGGTGTGGCTTGTGAGAGGGTTGCCTTACCCAAGTTCTAGCTCTATATGCATTCCATCATTTTGAGTGATTCAATAACCATTCTTGAGCACAAGTGATGCCCTTCCAATCACACATGCTCGCTGCTCGAAGGCTCCCTCTCTCCTCTAGAACCAATACCATGTACGCGTTTGGGGGCCTGATCACTAGGACTCATGTTCCATTCTCTTCAATGGATGCGAGATCACTATCCACTGAATCCTTATGCTTGGTCGCATCTGGCATGTTTATAGTCTCTACTATGGTCATAGGTTCTCCCTTAGCTAAGCTTGACCAGCTGAGTCGGATTCATTTCGCACTCTCAATTTCATACTTGGACATGGTTTTCTTTTGGTGCGTACTATACCAAAGTGTTGCTGGTGGTGCTTCAAGGCAAAGTTACTTCTGTTTTCACTACGCTACCAGCAATCTGTTGTTTCGAGAAGAGCCATCACTTGTAAAGTTAAATTCAGAGGCCTCGGCCGACTCAGACGCACTATTATCTTACATGGCCACTCTTCTTGTAGCACCATCCTTGAGTGGCTCCATATGTCAGTTCTCAGGTGCCTGATCACCTGACTCTAGTTACTCAACCCACTCTCTTGATTTCGAGGTATAGAGAGGATCATATGACTCTCCCTTGCCGAGCGTCCTTTCATCAAACTCAACAATTCGGCCACTTATGACCTTTCCAACGGCTTGGTACCCTAGCCTCTATGCCTTGTATGCAGTGTCACATCTCACCATTACATACTTGCAAGCACGTCCATCCAGTTTGCCACTTCCATGTCCTGCTTAGACCTTTGACGAAGTAGTATAGCCAAAGACCATCAAGTGTAAGTCATCATGCTTCTTCCCTAACCAAGTCTCCTGTGGCATCCTCAAATGGTTCTTGTACTACTTCCTACCACGCCTTCCAAGCGTGGCTACCGTAGTGACATTCACGAGGTAGCAAGCAGTTTTTATAGTTTCAGCCTTGAAGCAACGTGGGGGTTTGGCATGAAAGAAAATGCTTTGTGTAATGCCGAATAGTCTAATTCATCTGCTCAACGCCATCGCTTTGGGAAGTGTAAGGCGTAGTAGTCTTGTGGTTGATCCTATGTTAGCTGGACCAACATTTATACACCTTGTACTTACCAGCGTTGTCCATGCGTAGTGCCTAGACCTTCTTGCTAGTCTGTCGCTCTTCCATGGTATTAAACTCTTATAAATTCTCCTTGACCTCTCCCTTTATCTTGAGAAATACATCCAAATGTTGTGACTGTGATCATCGATGAAGGTCGGAAAGGACTTGGTGCCACCGTATGAGGGAGTGCGGAATGGTCCTCACACGTTAAAGTGAATCAGGTCCAAGATTGCTACCACACGTTGTCCATTACGCTCAAATGGCTCTTTGCCTTGCCTTGGAGGCATGGCTCTCCCAGCTTCTTACACCTTTCCTCATCCTTGGTCTTGCATCCGTCCATCCCATGAACCATTGCGTGCCACTCCATAGCTTGCAATGTGCTCTCACCCACATGGCCTAACCGCCATTGCGTGCCAATCCGTGGAGTTCGCCGCCATGGTGATGGCATGTGATACAACATCAGGCTTTGGAGACTTGGCCTCTTCAACAGCCGCATATCCCATATCTGTACTTTCAAGGGAATTAGTGTGCAGTACATAGACCTCATGAACTCTTCGCACCTATGCAACAAGACTCTTCTAAGGATAGGAGATCTTGATGTCCTTGTTATTGACAATCACAGCCTCCTCCTGCGTGAAGACAAATGTTACAATGTGATTCGTAATTTTGGACACCTACAAGAGGTTTTTCCAAAAAACGGCATGTAAATGACATCTCTAGCTTCAAGTATGTTTCAGGACCGTTCACATTGATGCTGGTCAATTTATCACCCTCACCTTGCGCATGGATAAGGATGCCATTGGCATACCTAGATGGACCTTTAGAGTCCCTTGTAGAGATGAACCCATACTTCTCCTCTGAAGAATGGTGGTTCATGCCAAAGTCCAGCCCGTAGGCTCCATGTTTTAGCCGTGCCACACCCTTGATTGATGGTACGCTCTCAGCCATCGTATTTCTCAACACGTTTTGTTCTCTTTACTAGTAAAGAGAATGATCACATGACCCTCTCTTTCATGTAGCACCATGAGGAGGATCATGGCGTGCATGTTGGTGTTGATTTCCCAGCCTAGTAAGGTCACTTGTTGCAGCAATCCTACAATTTTCAATAGGAAGTCAGGAATTGACTCCGTCCCTCATCCCTCTCGATATCATCTTTTGAACGATGAAGAAGCAATAGGCAAGAGCCGTCAATCGGTATACACGTGCAAGCTTCTTCTAAGCTTTTCATGCATGCGTGATACCTAAGAGGTGGATATGGTATGACTCATGCACTGATGCCATCAGAATCATAAGTGCCATGAAGCATGGAGTGTCAAAAATGACATTGCACTTATGATTCTGGTGACATCAGTGCATGAGTCATACCAGCGTTCAATGACTTTTAAAGTCCAACCTCTTCACAAGGGAACATATTCAACTAGCCACGTTCCCTCATGAAAATCTTAAATCATAATTTTCACAAGGAAAAATGTAGTACCTTGGACTTTACCATCCCAGTACTGACATGCTTAAGAGTGACCGTCGCATGTTTCGTCATAGTACTTCTTTGCTTTGTTGACGTCTTTAAAGGCTGATGTAGGCTGTTGTCTGCTACAGGATTCAAAGGTGTAAATCTATTACTCATTTCTTAGCCATTGATCATCTGCAACCAAAGAACATACACTAGCAAATCCAGGGTCGTACCTCCAAAAATAGAGCTTATCCTGGCTAGGAACTAAGGATCGTACCACCAGGGGCCGAATGTTTATTGGGTCCTTGTTTGCTAAGTGCTAGCACCCGCCGTTAGAGCTGATGGAGTAGATGGAGCTGATGGAGCTGATGCGTGCTACAAGACAAAGAGGGTGAGAGAGTGTGTAGAAGCATGCCTTACAACTAGTTAGTGTTGACCCATAATCCTTTGTCAACCTACCTCTAGGCACCTAGCGTAGGTGCCTAGAGGCTCCTTGTATGATCCAGTTTGGGAGCAACTTGGATTACATCACTCCCCTTGCCTACACGGCGCTCTTTGTGACTGCCAAGTGGCGCCAGCCACAAGGAAGGACCTCAGAATTTCTAAAATGTCCACAAGAGCCTTCATGCTCCCCTTTTAGTCACAAGGAGCTGTCCTAGGTAGTGTTTTGTAGCTATATGATCCAGTTTAGACCAAGGGAACTTCCTCCAAAGAAGCAGTACATGCCTTGTCTATCTACAGCAAATGTAGGGGACTTGCTCTAAGGGAGCGATGCATGCCTAGTCTGTCTTATGCATGTCAAAATGCCATCTTTGGACAAGGGGCATATCGGATGAAAAGTGAACTGCTCCCCGTTTAAGTGGTCACCGGACTTGAGCACCTTGGTGTATTGTATTTGCCAAAACATTTAGGTTAAAGTCTGCATCAGATCGGAATGGGAGAGTATTAGAACTAGATGTTAGAGGGACTCTTGGATGAGCGAGCATGAGGGACTGAAAGCGGATCACTTGTGCTTAAGAATGGTTGTTAAATAACTCAAATTGGTAGAGGACATAGATATCTAGAGCTTGGATAAGTAAGTTCTCTCATGAGCGACATCATTTAGGCATGCAGGCTGATGCTCATACAATAGAGTCCAAAGTCTCACATACGAGGGGAAAGAAGCCTAACAATCAAGCTAACTAGTAACACACGACCTAGAGAGATACTGAAGACTCTCATAGCGCACTCCTCGTAGTCACATAATCCACAATCCCATGGAGAATCGCCATGTATCCATGGCTAGCACACAAGGATGTGACGTCAGCTTGAAAGTAAATAGAGGTACTTCTATCCTAGATAGTACTCTCTCACAAGGCAATCCTAAGACCAAGGACCTTTTTGGATAATTCTCCCATCAAGTATTGAGCCTGGAGCTCTTGTTTTTTTCTCATATCAGGTTAAGGCATGGAGCCGTGACCTATGGTCATCCAGACATAGGGGGTCCATATTATGTTCTGTATATATCCCTGGTCCAATCAGCGGAAGATTTAGACTGGGTGTGCACTACGCTTGTAGCGCAAGTTCCCCAGTGACATGCAAGAGAAGCTGAGAGAGACAAGGCATGCACTACTCATTCTTGTGGAGTAAGTCCCCTTGGTCTACTCTTGGTAGTGTACCTGGTGCATGCTCCTTAGGACAACTTCCTACAGCCTTGTGGGTGAAGGCGCCGTCTCGCAAGCAAGAGGTCTGGGGTCGAATCCTCCCAGGACCAAATTCTTTGTGACTAAAAAGGGCCAAGGAAGCTTCCTAGAAGCCTCTAAGGTCCAAGGTGGATCAAGCACCACTTGGCGGTCACAGAGGGTGCCATGTCATCAAAGCTGATGACACAGCTGATGTGTAGGATAGCCTTGGGGGGAGGTCCCTCCAAGGAGCCACTGGGAGCACTGACCAGAGATTATATAAGGCCTGTCATTTGTATGTGATTATATCATCATCTCTTACCCTTGAGACTTGGGGGAAAACTAATCCCTTGTTGGCCACCAAGAAAGAGGATAAAGAACAAGTAGAAGTGCACACTTTGGTGTGTAGCATTGCCAGTTGGGTGAGAGTTTGGAACACTCTCCGGCCACGGTTGGGACAAGCTAAGTGAACCTTTTCAGTGTGGAAAGACCACTTCGTGGGTGATCTCTACCTTGGTTGAAATACCAAGGGCGGTCGGCGGTTTGCCTGTCGGCGCCGTTTACTCTAGACCGTGACCAAGTGCAGAGTGATTGTCCATGACCTAGAGACATCAAAAATTCATATCTCCCAATCCAAACATTTGATCGGCGTGAAACTTGGAATGTATATAGTTTTCCACCTTATCTTTTTAATGAAAGAGTCACATTGACGATCGAAGTAAACATCCGGTAGTTTCCTTGACCTTGCTCTTATGGATCTGAAACTTAGCAAGATAGCTCCTTTCCCAACAATCTCCCACTTTCCACTAGTCAGAGTGGGCTGAGTCCACATGCCTTCATGCATAACTGCTGCTTCTCATGAATCAGTGACTTGGTGCAAAAATCAGGGACTTGCTTGCTGGGTGGAGTAAACTCCAACTTGATGGCACCCTCCTGCGCCATGTACCTAATGAAGTCATACGCGATATTGATTTGTTTGATGCGACATGATGCTCGGGCTTCTTGGTGAGTATAATTGTGCTTCGGTTTTCAAAGTGCATGGGAACAAGAACTTTTGGACTACCTCTCATCTTCGCCATGAGACGCTAAAGCCAAACTGCTTCTTGGGGTCGAAAGCTGAGAGAGACGTTCTCAGCTACTGTTTTTAAAGTAGCTACAACCATCTGCCACTTGTTGCATTAGTTGATGGCCTTGACGTTCATGAGGACCACATGTCGTGAAATGGAGTTAGGGTTCTCAAGGTTTGAAGCCCAATCTCCGTGTGTATAGCTAATGATGCTGTTGTTATTGTCGTTGTCATTGTAGGTGATGTACATGTTGATGATTCCAAGATCGGCTTCACTACCTTTTTGTACTTGAGTACAAAAAGCCCACAATGGGCCATGTATTGGCTCATAGCGTTCACACCTAAACCCTAGGTCCAGCCAGGTTGCCACCATCAGATACATGAGACGCCCGACAGTGCTGTGGAATTTGTGCCACTCGGATGCATCCATTTCTCCACCCTAGGTCACGAAATACTACCCCATCTCCTGCGGAGTTCTAATGGATTTGGCCTCTGTAATGCCAAACCACTGCAAGACATCTTTACGTAGTGATACTACAGCAACAAGAGAGGACATGTCTTGCGATCAAGCGTGTTGTTGACGCCAATGGAGCATGACGTCTCCCCAAGGTCAGATATCTGAGAGCGTTCCCGCATGGCCTCTTTGAACCCATTTAGTCTATACATGCTGTTGGAAAGGTGGAGCATGTAATCAACATGGATTATGATCATGAGGGTCTTATGTCCATGATCCCAGCGGTAGACGCTATAGTCATACTCACTACACTCGAACCCTATGCACTATCGCACCGCATCCATCTTTTGGTTTCAAGCACGCAATGCTTCCTTGATGCCATAAAGTGACCTTTGCAGCTTATAAACTAGGTGCTCCTAGCCATCCATGACAAATCTCTCTAGCTGCTTGTGTTGGAGAAGGGGCCATGCGACTCAACTTCACGTCCACAGGAGCGAGTTCCGGCCAACTACCAGATGCCTACTTCGATTGTCAATTTGTCTTTACCATCCGAAGGATTAGGTGGCAAAATGTCAACGGTCAAAGTTTCAGGACAATTCAACGGTCCGATTGGGAGATATGATTGTTTTATGTTTCTAAGGTCATCGAATGGCGCTATCTCGCTGTCGATGGATGATTACTCTATGCCTTAGCCTGAGAAAAAACAAAGGCAAGAGGTCCAAGGTCAAGACATGATGCAAGAACTATCCAAAAAGACTTGTAGATTCTTGGATTGCCTTGTCAGGGTGTGCTAGTTAGGAAATGTTAGATCCTTTAGGAAATGTTAGATCCTTGTGTGCTAGCCATGAATGCATGGCGACTCTCCATGGGATTGTGGGTTATGTGACCACTAGGAGTCTGCCATGAGAGCATTTTCTAGCTCTCTAGGTCGTGTGTGAGTGGTCAGCCTGATTGCTAGGCTGATTTCCTAACTTCTGTGAGATTTTGGACTCTAGTGTGTGAGTCTTAGCCTCCATGACTAGGTGGTGGGGCTTGTGAGAGGGCTAAATTGGCCAAGCTTTAGCTCTATATGTACTCCATCATTGTGAGTGATTAAAAAACCATTCTTCAGTTCAAGTGATGCCGTTCCAGTTCCAATAGCTCCATGCAGATTTCCTCCTCCAAGTCACCATTCAAGAATATTATATTGACATCCATGTGGTGGATCTTGAAGTCCTCACCTGATGTATATGAGAGGAACGTGCACACAAAGGTAAACTTTGCAACAGGAGTGAAGGTTTCAATATAGTTGATACCCTCGTATCGCAAGTAGCCCTTGGCTACGAGCCTGGCCTTGTACTTTTCTAGGTTGCCATCTGTACCCCTCTTCTTCTTGAATACCCACTTGCACTTGATTACTCTACAACCAGGTGGTCACTCCATCAGCTCCCACGTGTCATAGTTGAGCAGCAATGTATCATGTGCAGTAGAGCTTGCACCTTACCTGTTGAATCTAGTACAACCATTGCCTCTTTATAGGATGTTGGCTCATCTTAATCTACTACATCTACGACATTCATCTTGTTTGGTTTTTGCAGCAGCCTGACATGTTCATGCTTACTACGTTTGACGCATACCTTAAGAGGGTATTGCGGCCTGGTTAGCGGGCGGCTCGTGCGCTGTTACAGGTACAAGAGCTGCTGCTTGTGATGCTGCATCTCCTTCTTCTTCTTCTATCAATTAGGCCATTGTATCTACTACTTCAGGCATAGGAGAATGGAGTGGTTCTCCCACGGTCATAGTGATGGAAAGATCAGAAAGACTGAGTCAGGAAAGGTATGTGTACCCACTACCTCGTTAGCTGTTGATTCTGTAGGCTTCTCATGAATAATGTTTGGGCTGATCATGTTGCTCTTGTTCAAGAACACATCCCTATAGATGATGACATGGCGAGTATCCCTCTCATAAAGGCAATATGCATTGTTGGCCACATCATAGACGATCATCCGTGTTTACACGCTTTTTGCATCCCACTTTTGTCGCTTCCGATTCAGCACATGCATGTGGACCAAGTTGCTAAACGCATTGAGGTGGCCCATGCTCGGCTTCTTACCAAACCTTGCCTCGTACCGCATCACGTGCTCCAATACCTTGGTTGGACTGTGGTTCTTGATGTTCCCCGTAGTGCTCACTGCTTTGGTCCAAACTTGTAAGTGAGCCAAGCTGCATGTAGCACGGAGCGTGTTGACTCAACGATAGTGCAGTTGGCGCATTCTGCTATGGTATCATTGCATTTTGTATGGTGTAGTCTGCTGTGCCTAGATGCTAGCTGCTATGAGGTAGTCCAGGAAGTCCTTACTCAAATACTCGCCACCGCGGTTGCTGCGTAAAACCTTGACTCTCTCGCCTATCTGGTTCACCGCCATTGCCTTGAACTCCTTGAACTTGTCATTGCATTGGTCCTTGAGAGAAACGAAACTACACGACGGTGTAATGGCTAAATTCATCTATGAAGGTTAGAAAATACTTAGAGTTTCTAAAGCTCTGTGTTTGCATCAAGCCACACAAGTCTGTGTGGACCAGCTCGACTACCACCTTTGCGCGTTCCCCTTTTCCATAGGAACCCTTGCGATGTTGCTTCCCCTCTAAAGAGCTGATGTACAATTGCTACTCAAAGGTGGAGATTGGGGGTACATCACATAACATCTACTTCATTGGAAGCTGCTCCAAGGCCCCTATGTCAATGTGGCCGTAGCATGCATGCCGGATTTTACCATCTGTCGCCTACACTGTTGCAAGACTCTGCTCATACAGGATCTTGGTTTCCCCGAACAGGCGATACATGTCGCCTTCCTTCACCAACCTGACCAACTTGTCTCTCGTTTCCTTGTCTAGGATGTAAATTTTATCGTCGTCAAAGACGACTCGTAATTCTCTGTAGGTGAGGGAGGACAATGAGAGAAGGTTGAATGTAGCATCAGGTATATACAACATACCATGGACTGTTGGAACTTGAGGAGAGAGGGAGCCTTGGAGAAGCGAGCATGAGTGATTGCAAGGGAATCACTTGTGCTGAAGAATGGGTTTTGAATCACTCAAAATGATGGAGTACATATAGAGCTAGAGCTTGGGCAAGTCAGCCCTCTCACAAGCCACACCACTTAGCCATGGAGGCTAAGGCTCACACACTAGAGTCCATAATCTCACACAAGGGAGGAAATCAGCCTAACAATCAGTCTGACCAGTCACATAGGACCTAGAGAGCTGGAGAATACTCTCATGGCACACTCCTAGTGGTCACATCACCCACAAACCCATGGACAATCGCCATGTGTCCATGACTTGCACCCAAGGATCTCACCTCACCTAAAAAGTAAGGAGAGGTACCTTTATCCTAGTCAGCACACTCTGACAAGGTAATCCTAAGACCAAGGACCTTTTTGGATATTTCTCCCATCAGGTCTTGACCCTGGACCTCTTGCCTTTTTCTTTTCCCAGGCTAAGGCATGGAGCCATCGCCCACGGTCACCCAGATATCGGCGGTCGATGACCCCGGAAACTACGAAAATTCATATCTCCCAATCCGACAGTTGGATCGGCCTCAAACTTGGACGATAGGCATTTTTCCACCTCATCTTTCCAATGGTGAAGTTAGATCGACGATTAGAGTAGGCATCTGGTATTTTCCTGGAACTTGCTCCTGTGGACCTGAAACTGAGCCAGATGGCTCCTTTTTCCAACATGGACCACTCCGACTTCAATGCTTCACGAGATCTCCAACCACATACCCATATTCCAAAGCCCCTCATCATCCAAAACAATAGGTGAGGGGGTATTGAGAGTACCTGCGTAAACAACTCGTTGTGGTGAGTCAAACTCTTTCTTTACCCTCAATCTTTGTACCAGGCCAGATCTATCATCTCTATGTCTGACATGTTGGAGTTTGTCATTAAGAGGCAGTGGCACACATCCTTGGCCACGTTCATGTCGACGAAGTGGCCCATACAGGTCTCATTCTAGTACTGCTTTTGTTAATGTTGTTGACATTGCTACTTCTCCTACTATGGAGTAACCAGCTTTTGCTGCTTTTGCATTGTGTTGTTGCTCTTGTAGCTCCTTTTTGGCCTTGTTAAACTCAAAACTCTCTTTTTGTAGTGGCAACGTTTTTGGCAATAATGGCACTTGCGTTTCTTCTTACCTTTGTGCTACCCAGACTATAGCTACTACTGGTTGTATGAGCCCATGGCCATAAAAGCTGCTTTACTACTACTCGCGCCATTGCGCTTTGTTGCATTGTGAGCAATCCACCTGCACCAAATGCACAGACATGAATTGCACGTCGAGAGTCAAAAAGCAGTCCAACGTCTCTTCCACAGTATTGTAGCTCGTTAGGTGTCCCTCCTGCCATGATCAAGATCGTCCCTTCTAAAGGGTTAAAGACTGCTTTCAGCTGCTTTGCCAGCTAGATTGCCATGTCCAACTATGCCTCCATCCATTTGCTACCCTATACTTTCAACGCCATCATGTTCCCCTCCAAAAGCATGAGGAAAGCATAATCCTTGCTTGTATACTTCTTCCATAATGCATCCGTTTCTTGTTTTCTAGAGGGGTGGGATCTAAAAATGCCGGTTGGAGATGGTGTTGGCAAGCGACCTATAGACTTGCTAGTCCTTCTTCCTCCACTCCTCATACATCGCTGTTATACTTATGGATGAACTTGCATATGTATTGGATCTGGAGGAAAGAGGGAGCCTTGGAGAAGCGAGCATGTGTGATTAGGAGGGCATCAATTGTGCTAAAAAATGGTTGTTGAATCACTCAAAATGATGGAGTACATATAGAGCTAGAGCTTGGGCAAGTCAGCCCTCTCACAAGCCACACCACTTAGCCATGGAGGCTAAGGCTCACACACTAGAGTCCATAATCTCACACAAGGGAGGAAATCAGCCTAGCAATGAGGATGACCACTCACACACGACTTAGAGAGCTAGAAAATGCTCTCATGGCACACTCCTAGTGGACACATAACCCACAATCCCATGGAGAATCGCCATGTGTCCATGGCTAGCACGCAAGGATCTCACCTCACCTGAAAAGCAAGGAAAGGTACCTTCATCCTAGTCAGCACACTCTGACAAGGCAATCCTAAGACCAAGGATCTTTTTGGATATATCGCCCATCAGGTCTTGACCCTGGACCTCTTGCCTTTTTCTTTTCTCAGGCTAAGGCATGGAGCCATCGCCCATGGTCACCCGGATATCGGCAGTCGATGACCCCGAAAACTTCAACAATTCATATCTCCCAATCCGACCTTTGGATCGACCTTAAACTTGGACCATAGACATTTTGTCACCTGATCTTTCCAATGGTGAAGTTTTTTTGACAATCGGAATAGGCATCTTGTACTTTGCTGGAACTTGCTTATGTGGACCTGAAACTGAGCCAGATGGCTTCTTTTCCAACAACATGCTCTTCCTTCCACCGTTGTCTTCCCCACTACTACCTCTGCTACAATGATACCTTTTCCATATAGAGGTAGAAGCCCTTGTCGTCGCTCACCATCTCCCATAAGCCTCTCCCCTCCAAAAGGAGACGAGTAAAAATCTTCCAAAACGTGAAGTTGGCACACCCTTCTAGCCTCACCAAGGGCTGGGCTACTATTACCACGCCTATAACTGCCATTTTGAACTTTGTGATGCTCAGCGATACCCTTGAGTGGAGGCGCTATTCCTGCTTTTGCTTCTCCTTTTGCCCAAAATCAGTGTAACAGAAAATCAACTAGAAAGGTCATGAGAGTACAAATTTGGAAAAACGGAATCCCCTACAATATTATTCAGCTTAAAACCTTTCAGATCAATAGTGGGATTTTAGAGATATGACCTTTTAAAAAATGCTATCGTCCGCACTCCAACGCAGACAAGCCTACTCGTGAACTACATTTTTTCCAAATGTACAAATGGAATCCAAATGATTTTGTACAAATGGAAATCTTAGGAAAACTCATTCAATTTGCATATGCTACTTTTTACATTTGACAAAGGGACACGGCAACAGTCTTATTCAGAGGGAAGAGTGTTGTCCTGGCACATCTCGTTTTGAGCAAAATATTCAATCCAACCGTTTCATCTTTGCCATCTTGAGCGCGTTGGAAAGTGTGTCTTGCAAATTTGAAGATCCTATGGTCGATCGTCAAATTTAGTAAACCTTCTATCCTAACCTATCACTCTCAATGTGACGGCCTGTGCTCGCTAAAACTAAGAGAATCTTGCTCTGATACAAAGTGTTCCAACTAGACGAGAGAAGGAATCTTGGAGCAGTGAGCATGTGCGACGGAAAGGAGATCACTCCTCCTGAAAATTGTTGTTGAATCACTTAGAATGATGGAGTACACATAGATCTTGAGCTTGGGCATCTAGCCCTCTCACAAGCCATACCATTTAACCATGGAAGCTAAGTCTCACACAATAGAGTCCAAAACCTCACACAAGAGAAGATATCAGCCTAATAACTAGGCTGACCAGTCAAACACGATCTAGAAAGCTAGAGAATGCTCTCATGTCTCATTCCCAGTGGTCACATAACGCACAATCCTGTAGGAATGGCCATGTGTCCATGGCTAGGACACAAGTATTTTACCTCACCTAGAAAGTAAGGAGAGGTGCTTTTCTTCTAGTCAATACACTCTGACAAGGTAATCCTAACACCAAGGACCATTTTGAATGTTTTTCCTATCAGGTTTTGAGCCTCGACCTCTTGCCTTCTTCTTGTCTCAGGCTAAGGCATGGAGCCGTCACCAATGGTTACCGAGACATGGATAGTCCATGACTCAGAAAACTTTGAAAGTACATATCTCCCTATTCCTCCATTTGATCAACCTAAAATATGCACCATAGACAATCTGCCACCTGATCTTTGACATGGTGAACTTGAATTGACAGTCAAAGGATGTATCGAGTAGTTTCTTGGAACTTGTTCTTTTGGACCTAATTTGAGCCAGATGGCTCCTTTTCTTATAAAATAGATGGATAAATCAGTCTAGGCGAGGTAAACAATAAATGTGAGTTGCTCTCTTGAATATCGCGTTCGCGAGGTTATGATAGCATTGTATATATTGGATGTGTCCAGAAAAATATGGCCATTGCATTGCAAAGATCAATGGGCAAAATGATTATGGTCCATGTTTCAAGCCAATGCAATAAAAGGATTGGGGAAAATGATTTTCCAGAGTTTATGGGGTTATTGACCGCCGAAGTATGAGTGACTATGAACAACTCCATGTCTTAGCCTAGAAAAAGGCAAGTGATCAATGGCCAAGACGTGTTGGAAGAAATATCCAAAAACGTCTTAGATTCTTGAGTTACCTTGTCACAATGTGATCAGTAGGAAAAAGGTACCTCTCCTTAATTTTTAGGTGAACTAATATCTTTGTGTTTTAGCCATAGATACGTGGCGATATTCCATGGGATTTACGCTTACGTGACCATAGGGAGTTTGTTATGAGATCATTTTGTTACTCTCTAGGTCGTGTATGAATAGTCACCTTGATTCCTGTGCTGATTTCCTATCTTATGTGAGATTATGGACTATAGTGTGTGATCGTTAGCCTTGAGGGCTAAGTGGTCTCGCTTGTGAGAGGGCTAACTTGTCCAAGCTATAGCTCTATACATACTCCATCATTTTGAGTAATACAACAACCATTCTTCAACATTGCTCATGCTCTTTCAGTTCAACATGCTCGTGTTGACCTGATATGCTCTTTGTCCATAGCTAATATTAGAACAGACAGAGGACAGACTTGTTATGCACTGCTCCCATGGAGAAAGTCCCCAAAGTGTTGTCAAAATAGACAATGCATGCACTGCTCTTTTAGAGAAGTTCCCCTTGGTCAAAACAGGATAGTAAAGCTACCAACTACTACCTATGATAACTCCTTGCGGCTTGGACGTTCCAGAATTAGTGTCAAGAGCAAGAGGTCACTGGATCAAATCCCAGCCCGTTGACTAATTTTTTTTGTGACAAAAAGAGGGATAAGAAAGCTCAAACATACATCTTAGAACATTCCATGTGTTGATCTGATATGCTCCTTGTCCATGACTGACATTTTGACAGGCACAAGAAGGACTAGGGATCCACGACTCCCTTGGAGTTAGATAGACAAGGACAACTTCTTCTGGCTAAACTGGATAGATAGATTACTCCTTTATAGCAAGTCTCCTTGGTCCAACTGATGGACTTATGGACATCGTAGAACATTCCAAGGTCTTTCCTTGTGGCTGGTGCCACTTGGTGGTCACAGGGAGCGCCATGTAGGCAGGGGGTGATGCAATCCAGATTTCCCCGAAATTGGCTCATTCAAGGAGCCACCGCGCGCCTAGGCTAGAGGCTAGCTCTAGGACTATAGGAACCTGTCAATTGTTGGAACTGGAAGAAAGAGGGAGGCTTGGAGCAATGAGCATGTGGACTGGAAGGGCATCACTTGTGCTAAATAATGGTTGTTGAATCACTCAAAATGATGGAGTACATATAGAGCTAGAGCATGGGTAAATCAGCCCTCTCACAAGCCACACTTCTTAGCCATGGAGGCTAAGGCTCACACACTACAGTCCATAATCTCACACAAGGGAGAAAATCAGCCTCACAATCAGGCTGACCACTCACACACGATCTAGAGAGCTAGAAAATGCTCTCATGGCAGACTCCTAGTGGTTACATAACCCACAATCCCATGGAAAATCGCCATGTTTCCATGGCTAGCACACAAGGATCTCACCTCACCTAAAAACTAAGGAGAGGTACTGTTTTCCTACTTAGCAGACTCTGACAAGGCAACCCAGGAATCTAGGACCTTTTTGGATATTTCTCTCATCAGGTCTTGACCCTGGAGCACTTGCCTTTTTTCTTTTCTTAGGCTAAGGCATGGAGCCATCCCCCATGATCATCCGGATATCGGCGGTCGATGATCCCAAAAACTTTGAAAATTCATATCTCCCAATCCGACCGTTGGATCAACCTCAAACTTGGACCATAGATATTTGGCCACCTGATCTTTCAAATGTTGAGATTAGATTGACCATCGGAGTAAGCAAATGTTAGTTTCCAGGATCTTGCTCCTTTGGACCTGAAAGTGAGCCGGATGGCTCCTTTTCCAACAATCTCCCACTTTACCGTGGTCAGGGTGGACTGAGTCCACATGCCTTCATGCAAAACTGCTGCTTCTCACTGGTCACTGGCTTGGTGCAAAATTCAGCAACTTGCTTGCAAGTTGGGGTAAACTCTACCTTGATAGCATCCCCCTGCACCATGTGCCTGATGATGTGATATGCAATGTCAATGTGCTTGGTGCGTCCATGGTCATTAGGATTCTTGGCTAGTGCATGTACGCCAGGCTGCCAAATGCTTGGAGATGACCCACGCTCGGTTTCTTGCCAAACCACGCCTCATGCGGCGTCATCTACTCCAGCGCCTTAGTTGGACTGCGCTTCTTGATGTAGAATGCATTGCTCACGGCTTCAGCCCAGAAGTCGTAGGTCAACCGAGCCGCATGCAGCATGAAGCGTGCCGACTCCACAATGGTACGGTTGGCGCATTCTGCTACACCGTTTTGCTGCGGCGATTACGGCGCGGTACGGTGCGCCTTGATGCCAGCTGTTGCGGGGTAGTCTTGGAACTCCTTACTCAGGTACTCTCCACCGCGGTCGCTACGCGGCGCCTTGTTCTTCTTGCCAGTCTGGTTCTCCACCATGGCTTTGAACACCTTGAACCTGTCAAAGCACTGGTCCTTGGAAGGAACAAAGTACATAGTAGTGTAACGGCAGAAATGATCAATGAAGGTCAGGAAATACCTAGAGCCTCCAAAGCTGTGGATCTGCATTGGTCCGCACAAGTCCGTGTGGACCAATTCTAACACTTCCCTCGAACCCTGCCCTGCTCCAGAGAATGCCTCCTGGTACTGTTTCTCCTCCAAACAGCCGATGCACAACTGCTGCTCAAAGTAAGAGATGGTAGGCATGTCACGCACCATCTGCTTTGCTTGAAGCTGCTGCAAGGCCCGCATGCCGATGTGGCCATAACGCACATGCCAGATCTCGCCATCTGTCGCCTAAACCACTGTTCCAAGACTCTAGTTACGCGGGATCTTGGTCGCCCCTAGCAGGCGATACATGTCGCCCTCCTTCACCGACCTGGCCAATTCCTCTCCTGTATCCTTGTTGAGGATGTAGCCATAGTCATCATTGAAGACGATGCGAACTCCTGTGTTTGTAAGAGAGGAGACAGAGAGGAGGTTGAATGCAGCATCAAGTACATACACCACGTCATGGAACACTCCCACTTCAATGCCACGTGGGGTCTCCAACCACATCTCCACAATCTCAATTCTCTGAGTATACACCATCCGATCATCACCCATAGCGATAGGACGGGGAGCGATGGACAGCAGCTGTGTAAACCACTCCTTGTGATGTGTGAGGCTCTTGGTACATCCTGAGTCCTTGTACCATGCGAGATCCGCCTTCTCCACCTGCGACATGTCAGACTTCGCCATGAAGAGACGGTCGCACACCTCCTTGGCCACATTCATGTTGCCAAAGTGGCGCACACCAGCCTGGTTTTGCTGCTGCTGCTGCTGCNGTTGAGGATGTAGCCATAGTCATCATCGAAGACGACGCGCAGTCCTGTGTTTGTAAGAGAGGAGACTGAGAGGAGGTTGAATGCAGCATCAGGTACATACAGCACGCCATGGAACACTCCCACTTCAATGCCACGTGGGGTCTCCAACCACATCTCCACAATCTCAATTCTCTGAGTATACACCATCCGATCATCACCCATAGCGATAGGACGGGGAGCGATGGACAGCAGCTGTGTAAACCACTCCTTGTGATGTGTGAGGCTCTTGGTACATCCTGAGTCCTTGTACCATGCGAGATCCGCCTTCTCCACCTGCGACATGTCAGACTTCGCCATGAAGAGACGGTCGCACACCTCCTTGGCCACATTCATGTTGCCAAAGTGGCGTTCACCAGCCTGGTTTTGCTGCTGCTGCTGCTGCTGCTGACGTTGCTGTCACTGCTACTGCTACTGCTGCTTTTGCGGCTGCTGCTGCGATGACTGCTGCTGCTGCTGCTCCTTCTGGTCCCTCTTGAGCATGAAACACTCCTTTTTGTAGTGTCCCCCTTTCTGGCAGTAGTGGCATTTGCCTTTCTTTCTGCCTCTTTGCTGACTAGACTTCTGCTGCTGCTGCTGGTTGCGTGAGCTCCTGGCCACAAAAGCTGCTTCACTGCTGCTGCCGCCATTGCGCTTGGTTGCATTGTGACATAATTCCACCTGCACGAGGTGTATACAAATGAAGTCGAGATCGAGAGTTGGGTGGCACTTCAGCGTCTCTCGCACCGTGTCGTAGCTGGTTGGGAGTCCCCTCAGCAAGAGGAGGATGAAGCGCGTCTCTTCCACAGGATTGCCGGCCGCTCTCAGTTGCTTCGCCAGCTCCTTTGCCCTGTCCAGATATGCCTCCATCCCTTCACCACCCTGCATTTTTAGCGCCATCATCTTTTCCTGCAAAAGCATGAGGAATCAGGATCCTTGCTCTCATACTTCTTGCACAACGTGTCCCACCCCTCCTTTGTAGTAGGCTTGTCACTCACGTACTGAAGATGCGGGCTGGAGATGGTGTTGACAAACAACTGTAGGCCTGCCTGTCCTTCTTCTTCCACTCCTCATACGCCGTTGGTACAGCTGCAGAAGAACCCGCATCAGCTGCACTCTTTTGCGGCGTCTTCCCCACCACCACCTACGCTACGGTGATGCCTTTTGCCTGTGAAACTGGAGCCGGCTCATCGCCGCTCACCACCTCCCACAAGCCCCTCTCCTCCAAAAGGAGGCGGGTATGGATCTTCCAAAACTTGAACTTGGCACGTCCCTCCAGGCTCTCCAAAGGCTGTACTGCTGTTACTACGCCAGCTGCTGGCATTTTGAGCCTTGGTGATGCTCAGCGCTGCCCTTGGATGGCGGCGCTACCCTTGCTTCTAATGCTGCTTCTGCCAGAAATCTGTCTGACAGAAAATGGACTATAGATGCCAGCAGACTGGGAATTCTGAAAAACGGAACCCACCACTGGAAACTTCAGCTCAAAAAATTTCAGATTAACCCATAAAACAGGGTCATCAACAGGGGATTTCAAAAGATATGCCCTCATGAAAACAGGGTATGCCTCAGCTCCTACTCCAACTCAGATCAACCAGGTTGTAAACAGCTTTTCTCCCAAACGAATTAATGGAATGAAAACATATTTGCACCAATGGAGAGTTTAGGAAAAATACTACAATTCGCATGTGCCAACTTTTAAATTTGACAAAGAAACAAGAGAGTTATGGTCATGACAAGGCGACAGTCTTACTCATAGAAAAGAGTGTAGCCCTGGCCGACCTTGTTTTGAGCATAACTCTCAATCCGTCTGTTGGATGTTTGCGATCTTGAGTTCGTTGGAAAGCTTGTTTCTCGAACTTGAAAATCAAGTAGTTGATTGTGAAATCTGGTGAAGGTTTACCCCAACTCGTCAGTCTCAAAGTGACGGCTTGTGCTGGCTGAAAGTGGTAGATATTGGCTCCGATGAGGGAGCCTAGGAGCAGCGAGCATGTGTGATTGGAAGGGAATCACTTGTGCTGAAGAATGGTTGTTGAATCACTCAAAATGATGGTGAACATATAGAGCTAGAGCTTGGGCAAGTCAGCCCTCTCACAAGCCACACCACTAACCCATGGAGGCTAAGGCTCACACACTAGACTCCATAATCTCACACAAGGGAGGAAATCAGCCTAGCAATCAGGCTGACCACTCACACATGACCTAGAGAGCTAGAAAATGCTCTCATGGCACACTCCTAGTGGTCACATAACCCACAAACCCATGGAGAATTGCCATGTTTCCATGGCTAGCACACAGGGNGATGGTGAACATATAGAGCTAGAGCTTGGGCAAGTCAGCCCTCTCACAAGCCACACCACTAACCCATGGAGGCTAAGGCTCACACACTAGACTCCATAATCTCACACAAGGGAGGAAATCAGCCTAGCAATCAGGCTGACCACTCACACATGACCTAGAGAGCTAGAAAATGCTCTCATGGCACACTCCTAGTGGTCACATAACCCACAAACCCATGGAGAATTGCCATGTTTCCATGGCTAGCACACAGGGGTCTCACCTCACCTAAAAAGAAAGGAGAGGTACCTTTATCCTAGTCAGAACATTAAGACAAGGCAATCCTAAGACCACGGACCTTTTTGGATATTCATCCCATCAGGTCTTGACCGTGGACCTCTTGCCTTTTTCTTTTCTCAGGCTAAGGCATGGAGCCATCGCCAATGGTCACCCGGATATCGGCGGTCGATGACCCCTAAAACGACGACAATTGATATCTCCCAGTCCGACCATTGGATCAGCCTCAAACTTGGACCGTTGACATTCTGCCACCTGATCTTTCAAATGGTGAAGTTCAATTGACGATCACAGAAGGCATGTGGTAATTTCCTGGAACGTGCTCCCGTGGACCTGAAACTCAGCCAGCTGGCCCCTTTTCCAACGAAGACGACATGTTGCTTGCTATACCAGCTGATGATTCCACCATTCATGAAGAAGACATGTCCATAGATGGACCTGCGCTCCTCAAGGTTTGAAGCCCAATCAGCGTCTGTATAGCAGATGATGATGTTATTGTCATTCCCGTTGTAGGTGATGCCGATCTTGATGGTTCCAACAAGGTAGCGGAAGATCCGTTTCACTTCCTTTTGGTGGTTAGGTCCGGGATTGGCCATGTCACGGCTCACAGTCCTCACAGCCTATGCAAGGTTTGGCCTGGTTGCCACCATCAGGTACATGAGGCTGCCTATGGCGCTCTTGTACTTTTGCCATGCAGCTACATCTGCTTTTTCTCTAAAGCTCACGAGGTACTATCGCGTCTGTAGCGGCGTGCGGAAGGGTTTGGCCTCTACCATGCCGAACATCTGCATGACATCCTTGATGTAACGGCTCTGCTGTAGTGAGAGGGAGCGTGATATGCGGTCACGCATGATCTAGATCTGAGGAAGTATGACGTCTCCGCGAGATCAGACATTTGGAAGCGCTTTTGCATGGCCTCCTTGAACTCCTGCAGTGCGGACATGCTGTTGGAAAGGAGGAGCATTGCATCCACATAGACGATGATCATGAGCACCTCATGACCATGCTTCTAGCGATAGACGTTGTAGATACACTCACTACGTTTAAACCCCATGTACTTCAATGCCGCATCCAGCTTCTGGTTCCAAGCACGCGACGCTTGCTTTAGGGCGTACAGTGACTTCTGCAGCTTGCAAACGAGGTGCTCCTGGCCATCCATGACGAACCCCTCTGGCTGCTCCATGTAAGTCTCCTCCTTCATGTCACCGGTCAAGAAGGTGTCTTCATGTCCATGTAGTGGACCTCAAAGTCCTTTCTTGCTCCATAGTAAAGGAGCGTACAGACAGAGGCAAGCTTTGCAACAAGAGCAAAGGTTTCCGTGTAGTGGATGCCTTCCTGCTGCGAGTAGCCCTTGGCGACCAGCCTTGCCTTGTATTTTTCCAGGATACCATCTGCTTCACGCTACTTCTTGAACATCCACTTGCACTTGATCACCTTACGTCCAGGTGGATACTCAGTGAGCTCCCACAAACCTTTGTCGTGCTGCGATTGTATCTCCCGTTGCATAGCTTGAGCCCAATCTGCCGCATCTGGTGACGCCATGGCCTCCTTGTATGACGTGGACTCATGAGAATCTGTTGTAACTGTGACGTTCATCTGGTCTGATTTCTGCAGCATTGAGAAATGCTCATGCTCACCAGTCTTGTAGCGCACCTTGAGAGGTTACCTACGACCTGGTAGTAGATCGTTAGCATGCGGTTGGCGCGGTACTGCCCGTACAACTGCTTCTACTGATAGTGGTACATCTTTTTCCTCTTCTTCTGCCAATGAGGCCGCTGTATTTGTTGCATCAAATATCGCAGAATAGAGGGGTTCTCTCGGTGTCACAATAGAGGAAGGATCAGAAGCAATGGGGTCAGGGAGAATGTCTGCTCCCACTGCTTTGTCAGCTGCTGGTCTTGCTGCTTCTTCACAGATGATGTTGGTGCCGATGACGTTACTTTCATTGGAAACGACATCCGTAGAGATTATGACGTGGCCACTCTTCCTTTCGTACAAGCGATACGCCTTGCTTGCCACGTCATAGCCTTTCATCAGTATCTGTGCGCTCTTTGAGTCCCATTTCTGCCACTTCTCCTTAGACACGTGCATGTGCGCTAAGCTGCCAAACACGCGAAGATGACCCATGCTTAGCTTCTTGCCGAACCACGTCTCATACGGCGTCATCCGCTCCACGGCCTTGACTGGACTACGCTTCTCACTAATGATGTACACCGCATTGCTCACTGCTTTGGCCTAAAATGCGTAGGTGAGTCGAGCCGCTTGCGGCATGGAGTGCATTGACTCAACGATGGTGTGGTTGGCGTGTTCTCCCGTTTTGCTACGTTGAGTATGGCGTAGTGTGCTGCACTTTGATGCATGCTACTGCGAGGTAGTCCTCAAACTCCTTGCTTAGGTACTCTCCACCACGGTCGCTGTGCACCGCATTGATTTTCTTGCCAGTCTTGTTCTCTACCGTAGCCTTGAACTCCTTGAACCCGTCAAAGCATTGGTCCTTGAAGGAAGGGAAGTACACAATAGTACAACGGCTGAAATCATCAATGAAGGTAAGAAAATACCTAGAGCCTCCAAAGCTTTTGGTCTGCATCGGGCCAGACAAGTATGTGTGGACCAGCTCGAGTACCTCCTTTGCGTGCTTCGGTGCTCCTGAAAAACGTCTCATGATACTGCTTCCCCTCCAAACAGTCGATGCATAATTGCTGCTCAAAGTAAGAGATAGTGGGCGAGTCATGTACCATCTGCTTCGTTTGAAGTTGCTGCAAGGTGCGCATGCCTATATGGCCGTAGAGCGCATGCCAGATTTTGCCATCTGTGGCTTGCACCACTGCAGCAAGACTTTGCTCGCGCGGGATCTTGGTCGCTCCCAGCAGGCGGTACATGTCGCCTTCCTTCACCGACCTGGCCAACTCCTCTCCAATTTCCTTGTCGAGGATGTAGCCATAGTCGTCGTCAACGACGACGCGCCCCCTGTGTTTGTGAGAGAGGACACTTAGAGAAGGCTGAACGCAACATTCAGTACATACAACGCACCATGGAAGAGTCCCACTTCAATGCCACGCAGGGTCTCAAACGACATCTCCACAATTCCAATCCCCTCAGTATACACCACCCAATCATCATCCAAAGCAATCGAACGGGGGGGAATCAAGAGCAGCTGCGTAAACCATTCCTTGTGGTGCGTCAGGCTCTTGGTATACCCGAACTCCTTGTACCACCCCAGATCTGCCATCTCCTTCTACGACATGTCAGACTTCTCCATGAAGAGGCGGTTGCATACCTCTTTGGCGACGTTCATGTTGCCAAAATGATGCACGCCGGTTGAACTGCTGCTGCTGATATTACTGCAGCTGATATTCCTGCTACTGCTAATGTTGCTGTGATTTCTGTTGCTGTTGCTATGGAGATTGTTGCTTTTGCTACTACTGCTACTGCTCCTGGTCCTTCTTGAACTTGAAGCACTCTTTCTTGTAATGCCTCTATTTCTCGCAACAGTAGCACTTACCCTTCTTCTTGCTTCTCCTGCCAAGACTACTACTGTTGCTGGTTGCGTGAGCCCATGGCCATGAAAGCTGCTTCATTGCTGCTGCTACATTTCGATACAGTTCTACTTGCACCAGGTGCGTGCAGATGAAGTCCACGTCGAGAATCAGCTGGCACTCCAAACTCTCTCGCACCGTATCATAGGTCGTTAGGAGTCCCCTCCGCAAGAGGGGAACGAAGCGTGTGTCTTCCACACTGTTCCCGGCCGCTTTCAATTGCTTCGCAAGCTACTTTACCATGGCCATGTATGCCTCCATCCCTTCGCACCATGCATTTTCAACTCCATCATCTTCTCCTCCAAAAGCATGAGGAATGCAGGATCCTTGCCCTCGTACTTCTTGTACAACATGTCCTACCTCTCTTTTACAGTAGCCTTATCACTCACATAATGAAGATGCGGGTGGGACATGGTGTTGAGAAGCAGTCTATAGGCTTGCCTGTACTTGTTCTTCTACTCCTCATATGCTGGTGCTGCAATAGTAGATGAACTTGCATCTGCTGCACCTTTTATGCGGCGTCTTCCCCGACACCAACTTTGCTGCGGTGATGCCTTCAGCCTGTGGAAGCAGAGCGGGCTCGTTGCAGCTCACCACCTCCCACAAGCTCCTCTCCTCCAAAACAAGGCGCGTACGGATCTTCCAAAACGTGAACTTGGCACGTCCTTTAGGCCTCTTCAAGGGCTGGGGTGCTCTAACAACGCTAGCTGCTGCCGGCTGAGGAGAGGGGCTTGTGGGATGTGGTGAGCGGCGACGAGCCGACTCCAGTTCCACAGGCAAAAGGCATCACCGCAGTGCAGGTGGTGGCGGGGAAGACGTCGCAAAAGGGTGCAGCTAATGCGGGTTCTTCTGCAGCTGTACCAGCGACATACGAGGAGTGGAAGAAGAAGGACAGGCAGGCCTACAAGTTGCTTGTTAACACCATCTCCAACCCGCATCTTCAGTACGTGAGTGACAAGGCTACTGCAAAGGAGGGGTGGGACACGTTGTGCAAGTATGAGAGCAAGGATCCTGCATTCCTCATGCTTTTGGAGGAAAAGATGATGGCGCTGAAAATACAGGGTGGTGAAGGGATGGAGGCGTATTTGGACAGGGCAAAGGAGCTGGCGAAACAGTTGAGAGCGGCTGGCAATCCTGTGGAAGAGACGCGCTTCATTCTCCTCTTGTTGAGGAGACTCCCAACCAGCTACAACACGGTGCGAGAGATGTTCCAGTGCCAACCGACTCTTGACCTCGACTTCATCTGCACGCACTTGGTGCAGGTTGAACTGCGTCGCAATGCATCAAAGTGCAATGGCGGCAGCAGCAGCAGTGAAGCAGCTTTCATGGCCATGGACTCATGCAACCAGCAGCAGCAGCAGTCCGGGCAGCAGAGAGGCAAGAAGAAGGGCAAGTGCCACTATTGCCAAAAAGAGGGGCACTACAAGAAAGAGTTCTTCAAGTTTAAGAGGGACCAGAAGGAGCAGCAGCAGCAGCAACAAAAGCAGCAATCTCCCCAGCAACAGCAGCAGCAGTCACAACAACGGCAGCAGCAGCAGCAGCAGCAGCAGAACCAGACTAGCGTGCGCCATTTTGGCAACATGAACGTCGCCAAGAAGGTGCGCGACCGCCTCTTCATGGCGAAGTCTGACATGTCGCAAAAGGAAAAGGCGGATCTGGCGTGGTACAAGGACTCGGGGTGTACCAAGAGTCTGACGCACCATAGGGAGTGGTTCACACAGCTGTTCTCCATTCCTCCTCGGCCGATTGCTTTGGGTGATGATCGGGTGGTGTATGCTGAGGTGATTGGGATTGTGGAGATGTGGTTGAAGACCCCGCGTGGCATTGAAGTGGGAGTGTTCCATGGCGTGCTGAATGTGCCTGATGCTGCGTTCAACCTTCTCTTAGTGTCCTCTCTCACCACCACAGATTGCGTGTCGTTTTTCATGATGATTACGGCTACATCCTCGACAAGGAAACAGGAGAGGAGTTGGCCAAGTCGGTGAAGGAGGGCGACATGTACCGCCTGCTGGGGGCGACCAAGATCCCGCGTGAGCAGAGTCTTGTAGTAGTGGTGCAGGCGACAGATGGCGAGATCTGGCATGCACGCTCCGGCCACATCGGCATGCGCGCCTTGCAGCAGCTTCAAGCAAAGCAGATGGTGCGTGACCTACCTACCATCTCTAACTTTGAGCAGCAGTTATGCATTCGCTGTTTGGAGGGGAAGCAGCACCGCGACGCGTTCTTTGGAGCAGGGGAGCGTGCAAAAGGGGTGTTGGAGCTGGTCCACACGGACTTGTGCGGACCGATGCAGACCCAGAGCTTTGGAGGCTCTAGGTATTTTCTCACCTTCATTGATGATTTCCGCCAATACACTGCTGTGTACTTCCTTTCCTCCAAGGACCAGTGCTTTGACAGGTTCAAGGAGTTCAAGGCCATGGTGGAGAACCAGACCGGCAAGAAGATCAAGGCGCTGCGCAGCGATCATGGTGGAGAATACCTAAGCAAGGAGTTCCAGGACTACCTCGCAGCAGCTGGCATCAAGACGCAGCGTACCGCGCCGTACTCGCCGCAGCAGAACGGGGTAGCAGAATGCACCAACCGTACCATTGTGGAGTCGGCGCGCTCCATGCTGCACGCGGCTCGAATGACCTACGACTTCTGGGCTGAAGCCGTGAGCACTGCGTTCTACATCAAGAACCGTAGTCCAACCAAGGCGCTGGAGCAGATGACGCCGTACGAGGCGTGGTTCGGCAAGAAGCCGAGCGTGGGTCATCTTCGTGCGTTTGGCAGCTTGGCGCACATGCTCGTGCCAAAGGAGAAGAGGCAAAAGTGGGACGCGAAGAGTGCGCAGATGCTGATGATTGGCTACGACGTGGCAAGCAAGGCGTATCGCCTCTACGAGAGGGATACAGGTCACGTCATCATCTCCAGGGATGTCGTCTTCAATGAGAGCAACGTCATCGGCACCAACATTGTGTGTGAAGATGCAACAGAACCAGCAGCTGACGAGACAATGGGAGCAAAAATTCTTCTTGACCCAATTTCTCCCGATTCTTCCTCTACTGTGACAATGGGAGAATCACTCTACTCTCCCATGTCTGATGCAACAGATACAGCAGCTTCATCGGCAGAAGCAGAGGAGGGAGATGTAGCACCACCAGCAGAAGCAGTTGTGCCAGCAGCACCGCGTCAGCCGCCTGCTAACGCTCCAGCTCCAGGTCGAAGGTACTCTCTCAGGGTGTGTTACAAGCCTGGTGAGCGCGGCCATTTCTGGATGCTGCATAAACCAGAATAGATGAACGTTGCAGTTGCAGCAGATTCAGATGAGCCAACGTCATATAAGGCACCATGGCTGCACCGGATGCAGCAGATTGGGCGCAAGCCGTGCAGCAGGAGATACAGTCGCAGCTGGACAACGGTACATGGGAGCTGACTGAGCGTCCACCAGGACGTAAGGTGATCAAGTGCAAATGGTTGTTGAAGAAGAAGCGGGGAGCTCATGGTAACCTGGAAAAGTACAAGGCGAGGCTGGTCGCCAAGGGCTACACGCAGCAGGAGGACATCGACTACACAGAAACTTTTGCCCCTGTTGCAAAGTTTGCCTCTGTGCGCACGCTCCTCTCTTATGCAGCAGCTGAGGACTTCGAGGTTCACCACATGGATGTCAAGACGGTATTCTTGAATGGTGACTTGGAGGAGGAGATCTACATGGAGCAGCCGGAGGGGTTCGTCATGGATGGCCAGGAGCACCTGGTCTGTGGGCTGTAGAAGTCGCTATACGGTCTCAAGCAAGCGTCGCGTGCTTGGAACCAAAAGTTGGATGCGGCGTTGCAGTGCATGGGGTTTGAGCGCAGCCAGTGTGACTGGAGCGTGTATCGCTGGCAGCATGAGCATGAGATCCTCATCATCATTGTCTATGTGGATGACATGCTCCTCCTTTCCAACAGCATGTCTGCACTGCAGGAGATCAAGGAAGCCATGCAGGAGCGCTTCCAGATGTCTGATCTCGGGGAGGCAACGTACTTCCTCGGTATCCAGATCACACGTGACCGCAAGTCACGCTCTCTTTCGGTGCAGCAGAGCCGCTACATCAAGGATGTTTTGCAGCGGTTTGGCATGGCAGAGGTAAAACCCATCGGCACGCCGCTGGAGACGCGGCAGTACCTCGTGAGCTTTAATGGAGAAGCAAATGCAACTGAGCGGCAGAAGTACCAGAGCGCCGTCGCCAGTCTCATGTACCTGATGGAGGCAACTAGGCCGGACCTCGCACAGGCTGTGAGCGCTGTGAGCAAGCACATGGCTAATCTCGGACCGGAGCACCAAAAGGTAGTGAAACGGATCTTCCGCTACCTTGCTGGAACCATCAATATCGGCATCACCTACAACGGCAATGACAACAGCATCATCGGCTACACAGATGCAGATTGGGCTTCAAACCTTGAGGACCGCAAGTCCATCTCTGGACATGTCTTCCTCATGAATGGTGGAGCCATCAGCTGGTGCAGCAAGCGGCAGGTGGTCGTGGCCACCTCGAGTACAGAAGCTGAGTATGTATCTCTCAGCTTTGGAGCCAAGGAAGCAGCTTGGCTCCAACGTCTCATGGCAGAGATGAGTGGGAGTGCAGCAGTTCCAGTTCCTGTGCGCGTCGACAACCAGAGCGCAATCGCACTCGCCAAGAATCCTGAGCACCATGCACGCACCAAGCACATTGATATCGCATATCATTTCATCAGGCACATGGTGTAGGAGGGTGCTATCAAGCTGGAGTTTACTCCAACCAGTAAGCAGGTCGCTGATTTTTGTACCAAGCCAATGACCCGTGAGAAGCAGCAGTTCTGCATGAAGGCATGTGGACTCAGCCCACTCTGACTGCGGCAAAGTGGGAGATTGTTGGGAAAGGAGCCATCTGGCTCAGTTTCAGGTCCACAAGAGCAAGTTCCAGGAAAGTACCAGATGCCTGCTCCGGTCGCCAATCCGACTTCACCATTGGAAAGATCAGTTGGCAAAATGTATACGGTCCAAGTTTGAGGCCGATCCAACAATCGGATTGGGAGATATGAATTTTTGAAGTTTCGGAGGTCATGGACCGTCGATGTCTGGATGGGCATGGGTGATGGCTCCATGCCTTAGCCTGAGAAAAGAAAAAGGCAAGAGGTCTAGGGTCAAGACCTGATGGGAGAAATATCCAAAAAGGTCCTTGGTCTTAGGATTGCCTTATCAGAGTGTGCTGTCTAGGATAAAGGTACCTCTCTTTACTTTTTAGGTGAGGTGAGATCCTTGTGTGCTAGCCATGGACACATGGCGATTCTCCATAGGTTTGTGGGTTATGTGACCACTAGGAGTGTGCCATGAGAGCATTCTCTAGCTCTCTAGGTCGTGTGTGAGTGGCCAGCCTGATTGCTAGGCTGATTTCCTCCCTTGTGTGAGATTATGGACTCTAGTGTGTGAGCCTTAGCCTCCATGGCTAAGTGGTGTGGCTTGTGAGAGGGCTGACTTGCCCAAGCTCTAGCTCTATATGTACTCCATCATTTTGAGTGATTGAATAACCATTCTTCAGCACAAGTGATGCCCTTCCAATCACACATGCTCGCTACTCCAAGACTTCCTCTCTCCTCAAGTTCCAACACACTCAAGTGCAGTGCTAAGCATTACCCAAGTACAAAATGAGAGCACTAGGTGTGGTAATAGCAGCAGAGCCCTTAGACAGGTTGGAAGGATACGCGAACTTCACGTCTTAAAAGATCCGTATGCGCCTCGTTTTGGAGGAGAGGTGCTTGTGGGAGGTGGTTAGCGGCGACGAGCGGACTACGTCTCTACAAGCAAAAGAGGGTTGGGACACGTTGTGCAAGAAGGATCCTACATTCCTCATGCTTTTGGAGGAAAACATGATGGCGTTGAAAATGCAGGCCGACAAAGGGATGGAGGCACAGTTGGACAACGCAAAGGAGCTGGAAAAGTAGCTGTAAGTGGCCGGCAACCCTGTGGAAGACACGCGCTTCGTCCTCCTCTTGTTGAGGAGACTCCCAACGAGCTAGGACACGTTGCAAGAGACGTTTGAGTGCCAGCGGACTCTCGACCTGGGCTTTATCTGTATGCACCTGGTGTAGGTAGAACTGCGTCAAAATGTACTAAAGCGCAATGGCGCGGCAATAGCAGTAAAGCAGCTTTCATGGCCATGGGCTCACCTAACCGATAGCAGCAGCACTCAAGGCAGCAGAGTGATAAGAAAAAGGGCAATTACCACTATTGCAAGAAAGAGGGACACTATAAGAAAGAGCGCTCTTAGTTGAAGAAGGACCAAAAGGAGTAGCTGCAGCAGGAGAAAAAACTGAATCTCCATAGTAGCAGCAACAAGAGCCACAACAGCGTCAGCAGCAGCAGCAGGAGATCCATACTGGCATGCATCATTTTGGGAATATGAACGTGGCCAAGGAGGTGCGCGACCTTCTTTTCATAACGAAGTGTGATATATCACAGAAGGAAAACATGGATCTGGCATGGTACAACGACTTAAGGTGTACCAAGAGTGTGACGTACGAGGAGTGGTTTATGCAGCTACTCTCCATTCCCCCTTGACCGATAGCTTGGGGTGATGATTGGGTGGTGTATGCTGAGGGGATGAGGATTTTGGAGATGTGGTTTGAGACCCCACGTGGCATTGAAAAGGGAGTGTTCCATGGTATGCTATACAGACTTGGTGCTATGTTCAATCTTCATCAGTGTCCTCTCTCAACAACACAAGACTCTGAGTTGTCTTTGATGACGAGAATGGCTACATCTTCGACGAGGAAACCAGAGAGGAGTTGGCGAGGTCGGTAAAGGAAGGCGATATATACCGCCTGTAAGAGTCGACCACGATCTCGTGCGAGCAGAGTTTTGCAGCAGTGGTACTTGCCATACATGGCAAAATCTGACATGTATGCTACGGCAACATTGGCATGCACGCCTTGTCGAAACTTCAAACGAAGCAGATGGTGCGTGAGTTACGCACCATCTCTAACTTTGAGCCGTAGTGGTGCATCAACTTTTTTAGAGGGAAGCATTATCGCAAGGGGTTCTCTAGAACTCGCGTGCGCGCGAATGAGGTACTGGACTGGTCCATACAAATTAGTGTTACCCGAAGCAGATCCAGAGTTTTGGAGGCTCTAGGTCTTTCCTCACCGTCATTGATGACTTCAGCCATTACATTGCTTTGTACTTCTTTTCCTCCAAGGACCATTGCTTTGACAAGTTCAAGGAGTTCAAAGTCATGGTAGAGATACTGACTGGCAAGAAAATCAAGGCGCTGCACAGCGACCACAGTGAAGAGAATCTCAGCAAGGAGTTCCACGACTACATTGCAACAATAGGCATCAAGGAGCACCACGCCATACTCGCCGTAACAGAACAGTATTACAAAACGTGCTAACCCCACCATCGTTGAATCAGCGTACTCCATGCTTCATGCGGCTCCGCTAACCTACAACTTTTAGGCTAAAGTAGTGAGCACTACGATGTATATCAAGATCCGCGGTCCCACCATGGCATTGGAGTTGGAAAATGAGCCATCTCACTCAGTTTAAGGTCCACAGGAGGAAGTTCCAGGAAAGTACCAGATGCCTACTTTGATTGTCAATCCAACTTCACCATTGGAAAGATCTGGTGGCAAAATGTCTACGGTCCAAGTTTGTGGTTGATCCAACAGTCGGATTGGTAGATATGAATTTTCAAAGTTTTCGGGATCATGGACCGCCGATATCCGGGTGACCATTGGCGATGGCTCCATGCCTGAGCCTAAGAAAAGAAAAAGGCAACAGGTCTAGGGTCAAGACCTGATGGGAGAAATATCCAAAAAGTTCCTTGGTCTTGAGATTGCCTTGTTAGAGTGTGCTGACTAGGATAAAGGTACCTTTCCTTACTTTTTAGGTGAGGTGAGATCCTTGTGTGCTAGCCATGGACACATTGCGATTCTCCATGGGATTGTGGGTTATGTGACTACTAGGAGTGTGCCATGAGAGCAGTTTCTAGCTCTCTAGGTCATGTATGAGTGGTCAGCCTGATTGCTAGGCTGATTTCCTCCCTTGTGTGAGATTATGGACTCTAGTGTGTGAGCCTTAGTCTGCATGGCTAAGTGGTGTGGCTTGTGAGAGTGCTGACTTGCCCAAGTTCTAGCTCTATATGTACTCCATCATTTTGAGTGATTCAAGAACCATTCTTCAGCACAAGTGATGCCCTTCCAATCACATATACTCGCTGCTCCAAGGCTCCCTCTCTCCTCCAGATGCAACATTTGGTATCGGAGCCAAGTTCTGCCACTTTCAGCCAGCATAGGCTGTCACTTTGAGACTGACCGGCTGGGTTCAGCCTTCACTAGATGTAATGATGGACCACAAGATCTTCAAGTTCAAACAACAAGCTTTCCAACGAGTCCAAGATCGCGAAGATCCAACGATCCGATTGAGAGTTATCCTCAAAACAATGTCGACAAAGGCTACACTGTTCTCTATGAGTAAGACAATCGTTTTATGATGACGATAACTCTCTTGTTTATTTGTAAAATTTTAAAAGTGGCACATGCGACTTGTAGTATTTTTCCTCAGTTTTCCATTCGTGAAAAAATATTTTCATTCCATTGATTCGTTTGGGAGAAGGGCCGTTTAGAAGCTCGTTGGTCTGAGTTGGAGTAGGGGTAGAAGCATACCCCGTTTTCAAGAGGGCATATCTTTCAAAATCCCCCATTGATGACCCTGTTTTATGGATCGATCTGAAAGGTTTTGAGCTGAGTTTTTCAGTGGTGGGCTAAGTGTTTCAAAATTCCTAGTTGACTGGCCTCTATTGTCCATGTTTTGTCAGACTGATTTCTTTCAAAATTCACACTATGCTGGCAGCTACAGTCCATTTTCTATCAGAAAGATTTCTGGCACACGCAACAGCAGAAGCAGGGAAAGCGTTGCCATCCAAGGGCAGCGCTAAGCATCACCAAGGCTCGAAATGGCAACAGCTGGCGTTGTAACAACAGCCCAGTCTTTGGAGAGGCTCGAGGGATGCGCTAACTTCACGTTTTGGAAGATCCGTATAGGCCTCTTTTTGGAGGAGAGGTTCTTAAAGGAGGTGGTGAGCGGCGACGAGCCGGCTCCAGTTCCACAGGCAAAAGGCATCAACGCAGTACAGGTGGTGACGGCAAAGACTCGGCAAAAGGGTACAGCTGATGCGGGTTCTTCACGAGCTGTACGAGCGGTGTATGAGGAGTGGAAGAAGGACAGGCAGGCCTACATGTTGCTTGTCAACACCATCTCCAACGTGCACCTTCAGTACGTGACTTACAAGGCTAGTGCAAAGGAGGGGTGGGACATGTTGTGCAAGAAGTATGAGAGCAAGGATCCTGCATTCCTCATGCTTTTGGAGGAAAAGATGATGGCACTGAAAATGCAGGGTAGTGAAGGGATGGAAGCATATCTGGATAGGGAAAGGAGCTGGCGAAACAGCTGAGAGTGGCCGGCAACCCTGTGGAAGAGATGCGCTTCATCCTCCTCTTGCTGAGGAGACTCCCAACCAGCAAGAACACGAAGCGAGAGATCTGGAGTGCCAGCCAACTCTCGACCTCGACTTCATCTACACATACCTGGTGCAGATGGAATTGCGTCATAATGCAGCAAAGCGCAATGCCGGCGGCAGTAGTGAAGCAGCTTTTGTGGCCACGAGCTCACGCAACGAGCAGCAGCAGCAGCAGTCGGGGCAGCACAAAGGCAGAAAGAAAGGCAAATGCCACTACTGCCAGAAAGAGGGACACTATAAAAAGGAGTGTTTCAAGCTCAAAAGGGACCAGAAGGAGCAACAGCAACAGTAGTCATCGTAGCAACAGTAGCAAAAGCAGCACAAGTAGCAGCAGCAGTCACAGCAGCGTCAACAGCAGCAATAGCAGCAGCAAAACCAGGCTGGTGTGGGCCACTTTGGCTATATGAATGTGGCCATAGAGGTATGCGACCGTCTCTTCATGGCAAACTCTGACATGTCGCAGGTGGAGAAGGCGGATCTCGCATGGTACAAGGACGCAGGGTGTACCAAGAGCCTCAAATATCACAAGAAGTGGTTTACACAACTCCTCTCCATCCCTCCCCGTCCTATTGCTATGGGTGATACTCGGGTGGTATATGCTAAGGAAATTGGGATTGTGGAGATGTGGTTGGAGACCCCACGTGGCTTTGAAGTTGGAGTGTTCCATGGTGTGCTGTGTGTACTTGATCCTGGATTCAACCTCCTCTTAGTCTGCTCTCTTACAAACACAAGACTACGCGTCGTCTTCGATGATGACTATGGCTATATCTTCAATAAGTATGAGGAGAGGACTTGGCCAGGTCGGTGAAGGAACACGACATGTTCCGCCTGCTGGGGGCGACCAAGATCCCGGTGAGCAGAGTTTTGTAGCAGTGGTGAAGGCAACAGATGGCGAATCTGGCATGCGCGCTACGGCCACATCAGCCGTGCCTTGCAGAAGCTTTAAGTGATGTGGGATCCTTGTGTTCTAGTCATCAACACATGGTGATTCTCCATGGAATTGTGGATTATGTGACCACTGGGACTGTGCCATGAGAGTATTTTCTAGCTCTTTGGGTCATGTATGAGTGGTCAGCCTGATTACTAGGCTGATTTCCTCTCGTGTGAGATTATGGACTCTAGTGTGTCAGCCTTAGTCTCTATCGCTAAGTGGTGTGGCTTGTAAGAGGACTGACACACCCAGGCTCTAGCTCCATATATACTCCATCATTTTGAGTGATTGATAACCATTCTTCAGTCATGACCTTCCAGTCGCACATGCGTACTGTTCCAAGGCTCCCTCTGTCCTCTAGTTCTTATAGGAAGCCTGGGTATTGGACACGAGAGTGTAGGAATCCCAACAAGGAAAGGATAGATCATGGTGATAAAACAAGGGAAAAAAAGGGTAGAAAGGAGTTGAGAAACATGATTACTGAGAGCGTACAAGGAACCAAGATAGCGGCATTGCTCAAGCAAAGAGCATACGGGCTCGACTATGGCATGAACCACAATTGTTTAAGGGAGAAAGATGGGATGATCTCCATTGAGGACACTGAATGTTCGTTGAGGTATGCCAATGGCAGCCTTGTCTATGGGCAAAGTGAGGGAGATAAGTTGATTAGCATTAACGTGAACTATGTTAAGAAAGACTTGAAGCTGGATAGCATCATGTACATGTCATCTTTTGCGACAAACCTCTTGTCAGTGTCCAAAATCACGAACCTGCATATGATGATCATCTTTATGGAGGACGAGACCGTGATTGTCGAGAACAAGGACATCAAGATCTATTCCAAGGAGGCTCTTGTAGCACAGGTCCCAAGAGTAAAGGGGCTCTACGTACTGCAGACCAATCCCCTTAAGAGTACAAATGAGGGATATGCAGCGATTGAAGAGCCCAAGTCTCCAAAGCTTGATCTTGTAGCACACGCTTTCACCATGGAGGCCAAATCTGATGGAACTTGAGGAGAGAGGGAGCCTTGGAGCAGCGAGCATGTGTGATTGGAAGGGCATCACTTGTGCTGAAGAATCGTTGTTCTATCACTCAAAATGATGGAGTACATATAAAGCTAGAGCTTGGGCAAGTCAGCCCTCTCACAAGCCACACCACTTAGCCATGGAGTGTAAGGCTCACACACTAGAGTCCATAATCTCACACAAGGGAGGAAATCAGCCTAGCAATCAGGCTGACCACTCACACACGACCTAGAGAGCTAGAGAATGCTCTCATGGCACACTCCTAGTGGTCACATAACCCACAAACCCATGGAGAATCGCCATGTGTCCATGGCTAGCACACAAGGATCTCACCTCACCTAAAAAGTAAGGAGAGGTACCTTTATCCTGGTCAGCACGCTCTGACAAGGCAATCCTAAGACCAAGGACCTTTTTGGATGTTTCTCCCATCAGGTCTTGGCCCTGGACCTCATTCCTTTTTCTTTTCTCACGCTAAGGCATGGAGCCATCACCCATGCCCACCCAGACATCGACGGTCCATGACCCCCGAAACTTCGAAAATTCATATCTCCCAGTCCGACTGTTGGATCGGCCTCAAACTTGGACCGTAGACATTTTACTACCTGATCTGTTCAATGGTGAAGTCGGATTGGCGATCGAAGCAGGCATCTGGTACTTTCCTGGAACTTGCTCTTGTGGACCTGAAACTGAGCCAGATGGCTCCTTTCCCAACAATCTCCCACTTTGCCGCAGTCAGAGTGGGCTGAGTCTGCATGCCTTCATGCAAAACTGCTGCTTCTAAAGGGTCACTGGCTTGGTGTAGAAATCAGTGACCTGCTTGCTGGTTGGAGTAAACTCCAGCTAGATAGCACCCTCCTGCACCATGTGCCTGATGAAATCATATGCGATATCAATGTGTTTGGTGCGTGCATGGTGCTCAGGATTCTTGGCGAGTGCGATTGCGCTCTGGTTGTCGAGGCGCACAGGAACTAGAACTGCTGCACTCCCACTCATGTCTGCCATGAGACGTTGGAGCCAAACTGCTTCCTTGGCTCCAAAGCTGAGAGATACGTACTCAGCTTCTGTGCTCGAGGTCGCCACGACCACCTGCCGCTTGCTGCACCAGCTGATGGCTCCACCAATCATGAGGAACACATGTCCAAAGATGGAATTGCGTTCCTCAGGGTTTGAAGCCCAATCTGCGTCTGTGTAGCCGATGATACTATTGTCATTGCCGTTGTAGGTTTTGCCGATGTTGATGGTTCCAGCAAGGTAGCCGAAGATCCGCTTCACTGCCTTCTGGTGCTCTGGTCCGGGATTAGCCATGTGCTGACTCACAGCGCTCACAGCCTGTGCAAGGTCCGGCCTGGTTGCCACCATGAGGTACATGAGACTGCCGACGGCGCTCTGGTACTTCTGCCGCTCAGCTGCATTTGCTTCTCCATTCAAGCTCACGAGGTACTGCCGCGTCTCCAGCGGCGTGCGGATGGGTTTTGCCTCTGCCATGCCGAACCGCTACAAAACATCCTTGATGCAGCGGCTCTGCTGCAACGAGAGAGAGCGTGATTTGCGGTCATGCGTGATCTGAATACCGAGGAAGTATGATGCCTCCCCGAGATCAAACATCTGGAAGCGCTCTTGCATGGCTTCCTTGAACTCCTGCAGTGCAGACATGCTATTGGAAAGGAGGAGCATGTCATCCACATAGACAATGATGATGAGGATCTCATGCTCATGCTGCCAGCGATACACGCTGTAGTCACACTCGCTGCGCTCAAACCCCATGCACTACAACGTCGCATCCAACTTCTGGTTCCAAGCACGCAACGCTTGCTTGAGGCCGTACAGCGACTTCTGCAGCTTGCAGACCAGGTGCTCCTCGCCATCCATGACGAACCCCTCTGGCTGCTCCATGTAGATCTCCTCCTCCAAGTCACCATTCAAGAATGCCGTCTTGACATCCATGTGGTGAACCTCGAAGTCCTCAGCTACTGCGTAAGAGAGGAGCGTGCGCACAGAGGCAAATTTTACAATAGGGGCAAAAGTTTCTGTGTAGTCGATGCCCTCCTGCTGCAAGTAGCCCTTGGCGACCAGCCTCGCCTTGTATTTTTCCAGGTTACCATCTGCTCCCCGCTTCTTCTTGAAGACCCACTTGCACTTGATCACCTTACGTCCTGGTGGACGCTCTGTCAGCTCCCACGTCCCGTTGTCCAGTTGCGACTGTATCTCCTGTTGTACGGCTTGCGCCCAATCTGCTGCATCCAGTGCAGCCATGGCCTCCTTGTATGATATTGGCTCATCTGAATCTGCTGCAACTACGATGTTCATCTGTTCTGGTTTCTGCAGCATCCAGAAATGGCCGCTCTCACCAGGCTTGTAATGCACCCTAAGAGGGTACCTGCGACCTGGTGCTAGAGCATTAGCGGGCGGCTGGCGCGGTGCTGCTGGCACAACTGCTGCTGCTGGTTGTACTTCATCTCCCTCCTCTGCTTCTGCCGATGAGGCTGTTGTATCTGCAACATCAGACATGGAAGAGTAGAGTGATTCTCCCACTGTCACAGTAGAGGAAGGATCGGGAGAAACTGGGTCAAGAAAAATTTCTACTCCCACTATCTCGTCAGCTGCTGGTTCTGCTGCCTCTTCCCACACGATGTTGGTGCCGATGACGTTACTCTCGTTGAAGACGACATCCCTGGAGATGATGACGTGGCCTGTATCCCTCTCGTAGAGGCGATACGCCTTACTTGCCACGTCGTAGCCAATCATCAGCATCTGCGCACTCTTCACGTCCCACTTTTGCCACTTCTCCTTTGGTACGTGCATGTGCGCCAAGCTGCCAAACGTGCGAAGATGACCCACGCTCGGCTTCTTGCCGAACCACGCCTCGTACGACGTCATTTGCTCCCGGCCCTTAGTTGGACTGCGGTTCTTGATGTAGATCGCAGTGCTCACGGCTTCAGCCCAGAAGTCGTAGGTCAGCTGGGCCGCGTGCAGCATGGAGCGCGCCGACTCCACAATGGTACTATTGGCGCGTTCTGCTACACCGTTCTGTTACGGCAAGTGCGGCGCGGTACGCTGCGCCTTGATGCCAGCCGCTGCGAGGTAGTCCTGGAATTCCTTGCTCAGGTACTCTCCACCGCGATCGCTACGCAACGCCTTGATCTTCTTGCCAGATTGGTTCTCCACCATGGCCTTGAACTCCTTGAACCTGTCAAAGCATTGGTCCTTAGAGGAAAGGAAGTACACAGCAGTGTAACGGCTGAAATCATCAATGAAGGTGAGAAAATACCTAGAGCCTCCAAAGCTCTCGGTCTGCATCAGTCCGCACAATTCCTTGTGGACCAGATCGAACACCTCTTTCGCACGCTCCCCTGCTCTAGAGAAGTCCTCGCGGTGTTGTTTCCCCTCCAAATATCCGATGCATAACTACTGCTCAAAGTTAGAGATGGTAGGCAGGTCACGCACCATCTGCTTTGCTTGAAGCTGCTGCAAGGCGCGCATGCCAGTGTGGCCGTAGGGCGCATGCCAGATATCGCCATTTGTCGCCTGCACCACTACTGCAAGACTCTGTTCACGAGGGATCTTGGTCGCCCCCAGCAGGCGGTACATGTCGCCCTCCTTCACCGACTTGGCCAACTCCTCTCCTGTTTCCTTGTTGAGGATGTAGCCATAGTCATCATCGAAGACAACGCGCAGTCCTGTGTTGGTGAGAGAGGACACTGAGAGAAGGTTGAACGTAGCATCAGGCACATACAGCACGCCATGGAAAACTCCAACTTCAATGCCACCCGGGGTCTCCAACCACATCTCCATAATCCCAATCCCCTCAGCATACACAACCCGATCATTACCCAAAGCAATCAGGCGAGGAGGAATGGAGAGCAGCTGTGTGAACCACTCCTTGTGATGCGTCAGACTCTTGGTACACCACGAGTCCTTGTACCACGCCAGATCCGCCTTTTCCTTCTGCGACATGTCAGACTTCGCCATGAAGAGGCGGTCACGCACCTCCTTGGCGACGTTCATGTTGCCAAAATAGCGCACGCTAGTCTGGTTGTGTTGCTGCTGCTGCTGCTGCTGATGTTGCTGTAACTGCTGCTGCTGTTGTTGTGGAGATTCTTGCTTTTGCTGCTGCTGCTGCTGCTCCTTCTGGTCTCTCTTAAACTTGAAGCACTCTTTCTTGAAGTGCCCCTTTTTTTTGGAAATAATGGCAGTTGCCCTTCTTGCCTCTCTGCTGCCCGGACTGCTGCTGCTGCTGGTTGCGTGAGCCCATGGCCATGAAAGCTGCTTCACTGATGCTGCTGTTGCCATTGCGCTTTGCTGCACTGCGACGCAGTTCCACCTGCACCAAGTGCGTGCAGATGAAGTCGAGGTCAAGAGTCGGCTGGCACTCCAACTTCTCTCGCACCGTGTCGTAGCTGGTTGGGAGTCCCCTCAGCAAGAGGAGATTGAAGCGCGTCTCTTCCACAGGATTGCCAGCCGCTCTCAACTGTTTTGCCAGCTCCTTTGCCCTGTCCAGATACGCCTCCATCCCTTCACCACCTTGCATTTTCAGCGCCATCATCTTTTCCTCCAAAAGCATGAGGAATGCAGGATCCTTGCTCTCATACTTCTTGCACAACGTGTCCCATCCCTCCTTTGCAGTAGCCTTGTCACTCACGTACTAAAGATGCGGGTTGGAGATGGTGTTAACAAGGAAGCTGTAGTCCTGCCTGTCCTTCTTCTTCCACTCCTCGTACGTCGCTGGTACAGCTGTAGAAGAACCCGCATCAGCTGCATCCTTTTGCGGCGTCTTCCGCGCCACCACCTGCGCTGCGGTGATACCTTTTGCCTGTGGAACTGGAGCTGACTCGTCGCCGCTCACCACCTCCCACAAGCCCCTCTCCTAAAAAAGGTGGCGGGTACGGATCTTCCAAAACGTGAAGTTGGCACGTCCCTCCAGCCTCTCCAAAGGCTGGGCTGCTGTCACAACGCCAGCTGCTGCCATTTTGAGCCTTGGTGATGCTCAGCGCTGCCCTTGGATGGCGGCGCTACCCCTGCTTCTGATGCTGCTTCTGCCAGAATCTGTCTGACAGAAAATGGACTGTAGGTGCCAGCAGACAAGGAATTTTGAAAAACTGAGCCCTCCACTGGAAAATTCAGCTCAAAGCCTTTCAGATCGACCCATAAAATAGGGTCATCATAAGGGGATTTCAAATGATATATCCTCTTGAAAACAGGGTATGCTTGTGGTCCTACTCCAACTCAGACCAGCCAGTTTGTAAACGGCGTTTCTCCCAAACTATTCAATGGAATGCAAATATTTTTGTTTCAATAAAAAGCTTAGGAAAAATATAACAATTCGCATGTGCTACGTTTTGAATTTGACACAGAAATGAGAGATATATGGTCATCACAAGGCGACAGTCTTACTCATAGAGAAGAGTGTAGCCCTGGCTGACCTCGTTTTGAGCATAACTCTCGATCCGACCGTTGGATTTTGGCGATCGTGAGCTCGTCGCAAAGCTTGTCTCTTGAACGTGAAGATCTGTTGGTCGATTGTCAAATTTGGTGAAGGTTTGACCCCAGCCTGTCACTCTCAAAATGACGGCCTGTGCTTGCTGGAAGTGGCAGAACTTGGCTCTGATACCAAATGTTTGAACTTGAGGACAGAGGGAGCCTTGGAGCAGCGAGCATGTGTGATTGGAAGGGCATTACTTGTGCTGAAGAATGGTTATTCAATCACTCAGAATGATGGAGTACATGTAGAGCTAGAGCTTGGGCAAGTCAGCCCTCTCACAAGCCACACCATTTAGCCATGGAGGCTAGGGCTTACACACTAGAGTCCATAATCTCACACAAGGGAGGAAATCAGCCTACCAATCAGGCTGACCACTCACACACGACCTAAAGAGCTAGAGAATGCTCTCATGGCACACTCCTAGTGGTCACATAACCCACAAATCCATGGAGAATCGCCATGTGTCCATGGCTAGCACACAAGGATCTCATCTCACCTAAAAAGTAAGGAGAGGTACCTTTATCCTAGTCAGCACACTCTGACAAGGCAGTCCTAAGACCAAGGACCTTTTTGGATATTTCTCCCATCAGGTCTTGGCCCTGGACCTCTTTCCTTTTTCTTTTCTCAGGGTAAGGCATGGAGCCATCACCCATGCCCACCATGACATCGACGGTCCATGACCCCCAAAACTTCGAAAATTCATATCTCCTAATCCGACTGTTGGATCGGCGTCAAACGTGGACCGTAGACATTTTGCCACCTCATCTTTCCAATAGTGAAGTCGGATCGGCGATCGGAAAAGGCATCTGGTACTTTCCCGGAACTTGCTCGTGTGGACCTGAAATTGTGCCAGATGGCTCCTTTCCCAACAAAATCCACGTACACAGATGCTGAGCTGTGACATAGGCGGTTTGGCCATGTGGCCGACAGCACATTACAAGCTATGCAGCAGTACAAAGTGGTTCATGGGATTGATAGATGCAAGGCCAAAGATGAGAAAGTGCAAGAATTTTTGTGAGCAATGCCTCCAAGATGAGGTAAAGAGAACACCCTTTGAGCGTCATGGACAACGTGCAGCAACAATCTTGGCCCTGATTTGCTTTGATGTGTGCAGATCATTCTGCACTCCCTTTAATGGTGCCAGTAGGAACTGACTCGATTTCATTGGTGATCACAGTCACAACATGTGGATCTACTTTGTCAAGGCAAAGGGAGATGTTATAGAGAAGCTCGAAGGGTTTGTCGCCATGGTAACTGAGGGTATGAACATGCCTGATGCGACAAAATGGAAGGGGGTGGTGGATAGTGAATTCACATCCATTCAAGAGAATTGAACATGGGTCTTGGTAATCCGAGAATGAACCTCTTGTTCTTTTTAGGTAAAATGAGATCCTTGTGTACTAGCCATCAACACATGGGAATTCTCCATGGTATTCTAACTTATGTCACCACTACGAGTTTGCCATGAGAGTCTCTAGATAAGAAGCTGCAGAAGTCGCTGTACGGCCTCAAGCAAGTGTCGCGTGCTTGGAACCAGAAATTGGATGTTGCACTGTAGTGCATGGGATTCTAGCGCAGTGAGAGTGACTACAGTGTCTATCGCTCGCAGCATGGTCATGAGGTGCTCATCATCATCGTTTATGTGGATGACATGCTTGTCCTTTCAAACAGCATATTTGCACTGCAAGAATTCAAAGAGACCATGCAGGAGCGCTTCCAAATGTCTGATCTTTGGGAGGCATCATACTTCCTTGATATCCAGATCACGCATGACCGCAAATCACGCTCTCCCTCAGTATAGCAGAGTAGCTACATCAAGGATGTCTTGCAGCAGTTCGGCATGGCAGAGGCAAAATCCATCAGCACGCCGCTGGAGACGCAGAAATACCTCATGAGATTTTATGGAGAAGCGAATGCAACTGAGTAGCAGAAGTACAAAAGCGCCGATGGCAGCCTCATGTACGTGATGGTTGCAACCAGGCCGAACCTCGCACAACCTGTGAGCCAGTACGTGACCACTCCCGGACCTGAGCACTAGAAAGCAGTGAAGGAGATCTTCGGCTACCTTGTTGGAACCATCAACATCGATATCACCTATAACGGTAACGACAACATCATATAGATGCAGATTCGCTTTCTAATCTCGAGGACCGCGAGTCCATCTGATGATATGTATTCCTCGTGAATAGTGGGGCCATTAGCTTTGGAGCCAAGGAAGCAGTTTGACTTCAAAGTCTCATTGCAGAGATGAGTGGAAGTGCAGCAGTTCTAGTTCATGTACGTGTCAACAACTTCAGCGCAATCGTACTCGCCAAGAAACCTGAGCACCATGCATACACCAAGCACATTGATATCGCATATCACTTCACTAGGCACATAGTGTAAGAGGCTGTTATCAAAGAGGAGTTTAGTCAAACCAGCAAGCAGGTCGCTGATTTTTGCACCAAGTCAGTGAGCCGTGAGAAGCAGCAGTTCTGCATGAAGGCATGTGGATTCAATCCATTCTGACTTTCGCAAAATGGGAGATTATTCGGAAAGGAGTCATCCGGCTCATTTTCAGATCCATAAGAGAAAGTTCCAAGAAACTACCAAATCCCCGTTTCGATTGTCAGTCCGACTTCTTCATTTCAAAGATCAGGAAGGAAAATGTCTACGGTCCAAGTTTGAGGTCTATCTAACGGTCGGATTGGCAGATATGAATTTTCAAAGTTTTCAGGGTCATTGACCACCGATATCTGGATGACCATGGGCGATGGCTCCATGCCGTAGCCTGAGAAAAAGAAGGATAAGAGGTCGATGGTCAAGACCTGATGGGAGAAATATCCAAAAAAGTCCTAGATTCTTGGGTTGCCTTGTTAGAGTATACTGACTAAGAAAAGGTACCTCTCCTTACTTTTTAGGCGAGGTGAGGTCCTTGTGTACTAGCCATGTACACATGGCCATTCTCCATGGGATTATGGGTTATGTGACCACTAGGAGTGTCCCATGAGAGCATTTTCTAGCTCTCTAGGTTGTGTGTGAGTCGTCATCCTGATTGCTAGGCTAATTTCCTCTCTTGTGTGAGATTATGGACTCTTGTGTGTGAGCCCTAGCCTCCATGGCAAAGTGGTATGGATTATGAGAGGGCTGACTTGTCCAAGCTCTACCTCTATATGTACTCCATCATTTTAAGTGGTTCAACAACCATTCTTCAGCACAAATGATGCCCTTCCAGTCCCACATACTTGCTGCTCCAAGGCTCGCTCTCTCCTCCAGTTCCAATACATGTGATCACCGTCTTTGGCGGTTGGATGGCGGACGATCTGACATATGAGGCAGTGACTACTCAGCCACTGCCTCATATGTCAGATCCTCCGCCATCCAACCGCCAACCGTCACTACGTGCACAACGAGGCCATGCATCGCAGCGGTAGTGAGGCTAATATTTTAGCGTATAATGCACATAACAGTGGTCGTGGCAACAGTTCCTCTTCTAGTCAGAGCAACAGCGGAAGCGGTGGCGGTGGAGGAAAAGGCCATGGTGGCGCTGAAAAGAGCTCACAGGATCTCGGGAAGTGCTATAGCTGTGGCACGAACATGATGGCTGAGAGCGAACATGATGGCTGAGAGCGTGCCGGCAAGCAAGGGAGTGACACTCCTCAAGCAAGGAGCCTACGGGCTCCAGTCTGGCACAAACCACCACTCTTCAAGCAAGAAGGATGGGTTCATCTCCATTGGGGATATTGAACGTCGCTTCAGTTGTGTCAACGGTAGCCTTGTCCATGCACAAGGTAAGGGAGATAAGTTGATGAGCATCAACGTGAACGCTGCTGAAAAAGACTTGAAGCTTGAGAACGTTGTCTGCATGCTGTCTTTCGATACAAACCACTTTTAAGTATCCAAAATCACGGACCACGACAACATGGTCGCCTTCAGAGAGGAGGGGAGGATTGTCAAATACAAGGACATCGATAATGAAGAACAAGGACATTTTCTACCTCTCTAGGTCATATGTATGAGTTACCAGTCTCCTTGCTATGTTTATTTCCTTTCTTATCTGAGACTATGGACTCTAGTGTGTGAGCCTTAGCCTCCATGGCTAAGAGGTGTGGCGTGTGAGAGGGCTGACTTGCCAAAGTTTGAGCTCTATATGTACTCTATCATTTTGAGTGATTTGACAACCATTCTTAAGCACAAGTAATGTCTTTTCAGTTCCACATGTTTGCTGCTCCAAGGCTCCCTCTCTCCTTCAGGTTCAATCGTAGTAGACGATCCCCTAATACGCACGTAGTCGGATCTAGGTAGGTACTCCGGAATACGTTTAAGCAGGATGTTCTATGAACTATTATGAGGCAAGAGTTGTGATGAACATCGTTTCCCAATGTGCAGGCTCAGAGTACGAGGAGACCATCGTGCCCGTCGTCACCTTTACCTTCATCAGAGTCATGTTGGGCATCGTTGCTACAAAAAATCTAGAGGTCTACCTGATGGATGTCAAGACAGCTTTCCTTTTCGGGAAGCTGGACAAAGATGTGCAGGTTGAAGTGCCCGAGGGAGTAAATGCTCCAGATGGTAAGCTTTGCAAACTTATCAAAGTACTCTACGGGCTGAAATAGGCAACAAGGATGTGCTACGAGGACATGGCCGGCTTCATGACCGGGCTCACCTTCACGTACTGCCAGAATGTCCAGTGTCTATGTGCATGAGGATGCGGATGGCTGGATGCTACTTCCATTGTACGTGGATGACCTGATCATTTCCTCGTCGTCAGTCGAACTGTTGACCAAGCTGTTTACCAAAAGGTTTAAGATCAAGGGCATGGGTCTGCTCGCGTTCTACGTCGAGATTGCCGTCTACTACAATCAAGCAGCATGCACCATGGACCAGAACCAGACCAACTACATCATGGAGATCCTCAAGTGCTACAATATGGAAGGCTGCAAGCCTATTAACTCACCTAAGAGTGTAGGCATCAAGCTCTCCTCCTCCATGAGAAAAGAAGCAGGATGGCATGAGATGGAGAACATTCCCTACCAATCTATTTTTGGCAGCTTCAAGTATGCCATGGTAGGAATACGTCTCCATATTTGCTATCCTCTGCGAGAAGTATGTAGGTTCGTGGTTGATCCAAGGCCTCGGCACTGGCAAGCAATCAAGCGCATCATGTGTTATCTACACAAAACATGATATGTAAGACTCTGGTTTTGAGGCTAAGAAGGATCTGACTCGCTAGGGCAAGTGTGCTACACAGACGCCGACTGGGGAGGAAGAATCAATGACAGAAATTCTACCTCAAGTTTTATGTACCTCATGGTACTGTCTCTTAGACAAGCAGACACCAAGTCTCTGTCTCTATTTCTACCAGTATGGTGGAGTATATTACTCCAACACAAACATGCAAGGAGACACAGTGGCTACAGAGTTTGCTTTGCAAGTTGAAAGTGCCACAAACAAAACCAATAGATATCCGCATCGACAACAAGCACACCAACATCAGGTACCACTACATACTCAACTTGATTGCAAAGGAGATCTTGGATCTATAATACGCGGAGGCCACAAAGATGCTCAAATATTATATGACAAATGTGTCATTCCGCACTTGGCCACGGTCTACAGTAAACGGCGCCGACAGGCAAACCACCGACCGCCCTTGGTATTTCAACCAAGGTAGAGATCACCCACGGAGTGGTGTTTCCACACTGAAAGGTTCACTTAGCTTGTCCCAACCGTGGCCGGAGAGTGTTCCAAACTCTCACGCAACTGGCAATGCTACACACCAAACTGTGCACTTGCACTTGTTCTTTACACTCTTTCTTGGTGGCCAACAAGGGATTAGTTTTCTCCCAAGTCTCAAGAGTAAGAGATGATGATACAATCACATGCAAATGACAGGCCTTATATAGTCTGTGGTCAGTGCTCCCAGTGGCTCCTTGGAGGGACCTCCCCCCAAGGCTACCCTAGACAGTGTCATCAGTTTTGATGACATGGCACCCTCTGTGACCGCCAAGTGGCGCTTGATCCACCTTGGACCTTAGAGGCTTCTAGGAAGCTTCCTTGGCCCTTTTTAGTCACAAA
>SZWC01000058.1:76525-94226 GCA_023375785.1 Penium margaritaceum | reverse complement strand
GACTTCCTATCATCCACGTTGCCTCCAAAATCTGCGTCGGTGTAGCACTTGAGGCGCAAAGGGTCTATTCCTTGAAGGCCGCCGTACTGCAGCCCCATGTGCCGTGTCTTGTTGAGATAGCGCAAAATGCGCTTCACGGCCTGCCAGTGGAGTGGCCCAGGGTTGGCCAAGAACCGACTGACTAGCCCCACAGCAAAGGAGATGTCCGGTCGCGTGCCAACCATGGCATACATGATGCTACCCACCGTAGACTGGCATGGTATATCCTGCATTTCGCGGCACTCGGCTTCCGTGCTGGGGGAGTGGGCAGAGGTGAGATTGCATTTCGTGGGGAGAGGAGTGCTGAGGGGTTTTTCGTCTTCCATGCCATAGCGCCAAAGCACCTCTGAGATGTACTTCGTCTGGTTGAGCTCGATGGTGCCTACAGCTCGGTTGCGATGTATAGCAATGCCCAAGTAGTACTCGAGCTCGCCCATGTCCTTCATCTGAAACCGCCCATGCAACTTCTCCTTGAGGGCCTCGAGGGCCTTCATGGAGGTGGAGGCCAGAATCAGGTCATCCACGTACAACGCTACCAGCAACAGCCCCTGGTCATCCACACGCACATATACGCTGGGATCCTTGTGGCAGTGTGAGAAGCCTAGGCCAGCCATGAAGCTATCCATCTCCTTGTACCAGATCCTTGGAGCCTGTTTCAGCACGTAGAGCGCCTTGATGAGGCGACACACCTGCCCGGGTTTTGCCTTGACACCCTTGGGCACCTCCTTTAGTATCTCCTTATCAAGCTTCCCGTAGAGGAAGGCGGTCTTGACGTCCATCTGGTGGATTTCCATGTTGCGCACCGCAGCCACAGCTAGCAAGGTGCGGATGGATGGGAAAGACGCGACAGGAGAGTAGGTCTTGTCGTATTCAGACCCTGCTCTGTGCGAGAACCCCTTCGCAACGATCCTTGCCTTGTACTTATCGATGCTGTTGTCTTGCTTGCGTTTGATGCGTAAGACCCACTTCACGCCCACCACGTGTGCATTTGGTGGTCTGTCCACCAGCTCCGACGTTCCGTTCTCTTTGATGGAGGCGAGCTCGCTCTCCATCGCCTTCTTCCACTTAGCGGCGTCCGGCCGCGAGAGAGCCTCGACGATGGTAGCTGGCTCTCCCTGCGCAAGGCACGACCAACCCAGGCCAGTCCACTCGGCCTTCCCTCCGTCGTACTGCTTCGCAGGCTTTGCTTGGCGCTCACTGCACCAGAGTGGTGCTGGTGCTGGCTGCTTGTGCTACTCCTGCTGCTGTGCTTCCCCAGGAGGGGTCGCTGGGAGGGAAGAGCCACTAGCCCCCGAGGAGGCCTCGGATGTCTCCGACGCGGTGTCATATGTCAACTCTGCTTCAGCCTGAGCGAACGCTCTCCCTGAATTGGCAGCCTCGTTATCTACGGCCACTGGCGTCCCACGCCAGTTAGGCGTGGGTGTGTCATCCGCCTCCAGCAGCACGATCCACTCTCCCTGTTTTGGAGAGTTCTCTGGGTCCAGCAGTTCTTCCTTGCCGTGTTACTCTTCCTGGAAGGTCACATCTCTGGAGGTAATGACTCTCCTTGCTGCCTGTTCCCACAGCCTGTACGCCTTGTGCGCGGCCTTGTAGCCGATCATCACGCCATTGCGCACACGGTCATCCAACTTCCCTGCTCCTTGCCCGTCCTGGACTTTGGCCCAAGCCGTGCTGCCGAATGCCTTTAGGTGAGAGGTATCCGGCTTCTTTCCCGACCACGCCTCCTGCGGCGTCATGCGTTCTACACTTTGCTCCTTTTCTGTCCCCTTGCTGCGCAATGCTGCAGCAGGCATGAGGTTGATGAGGTAGCATGCACTGCGCGCTGCTTCCGCACAGAAGTGAGGAGGGAGCTTTAAGTCGAACAGCATGGTTCGCGTCATGGCCAGAATGGTCTGGTTCATGCGCTCGGCCACGCCGTTGCTTTGCGGTATGTAGGGGGTAGTAGGTTGGTGGACAATGCCGTGTGCCCAAAGCCACGGCTTGCAACCCTTGTACTCTCCGCCGTTGTCGCTCCGTAGGGCCTTGACCTTCCGCCCGGTTTGTCGCTCCACCATGGCGACAAACTCTTGCAGGCGCTCCAGTACCTCTCCCTTGGTTTTGAGGAAGTACACCCACACCTTCCGAGAGTAATCATCGATGAAGGTGAGGAGGTACTTGGAGCCGCTGTTGGACGTGGTGCGCATGGGGCCACACACGTCACTGTGGACGAGGTCGAGTATGTCCTCTGCTCTGCAACCATTTTGGAGAAGCGCTTTTGCTTTATCTTGCCTTGCAGGCAAGCCTCATACCCAGCGTTGCATCCACCCTTTAGCTCACACCCCTACAGCCCGTGTACAACCTTCTGCTCGTGCATGACCTGCAGGGTGCTGTCGGCCACGTGCCCAAGGCGTCTGTGCCATAGCTTCGCAGTTGCTGCTGCCGCGTCTTTAGCCGCCACAGCAGGCGGCATGGATGGTGTCTTGGCGTTCGGCGATGGTGCAGCTTCCGCTCTTGCCTCTGTCGTCCCAGCGTGCCCTTCCGCGCTCTTCGTCTACAGAACGTAGAGCCCATCCGTTCGTGGCACCTTGGCGACAAGGTCTGACGCAGCGTAGGTAATCGTCACGTCCTCGTTCTTGAGGATGACGGCTTCGTTCTCTGTGAAGTTCACTGTCATCGCGTGATCCGTAATCCGCGAGACAGAGAGGAGGTTCGCGGGAAAAGTTGGCATGTAGACGACGTTCTGCAGCCGCATCTCCTTGTCGGCTCCGTTGAGCCGCGTGTGCACGACCTTCTCTCCCTCACCAGCCGCGTACTCGATGCCGCCATTGGTGCACCGGAACTTGGCCGTGGATGATGTGAGGGACGAGAAGCCACATGCCTCGCGAGAGATGTGGTAGTCCGTGCCATTGTCAAGCCCGAAGGCTCCCGGCCGCAGCAGCGCAGAGCCCTTGGGAGGGGCCTAGCTCTCGGCCATCATGCTTGTGGACGTCGAGTCCACTTTCTTACTCACGTTGCTGCTCCCATCACCGCCTCCTTCCTTCTTTGGTGCAGGACACTCCTGCGCCCTATGCCCGGCCTTGCCACAATTGTGGCACTTGCCCTTCCTCTTGCCGCTCTTCCCGCCGCTACTACCTCTGCTGTTGCCATGAGAGGAGGTGCCTCCCGAGCCACTCGCATATGCGGCATTGTTGATGACGCCGTTGTTCCGCCGCATGGCCTCGTTCCGGACAAACTCGGAGACACGAGGGTACGTGAACTCCGACTCCTCCCAACCACCCAAGGTGGTGATCATGGGACTCCAGCTTGGCGGCAAGGCCATGAGGAGAATCATGGCCTGCATCTGTTTGTCGAGCTGCCTGGACATGGCGCGGGCTTCTTGAAGCAGTCCTTCGAACCGCTGGAGGAAGTCCAAGATAGACTCCCCCTCGCCCACCCGGAGCCCGATGAGGCGCTGCAGAATGAAGACTCGATTGGTGAGGGAAGTTGACTGGTACACGTTCGTCAGTTTGGTGTAAGCCTCAGCTGCCGTCGTGCATCCCTCGATGTGGGAGATTAGGGAGGGGCTTATGGACGTGACGAGGAGTGCGAGAGCGATGTCATTCCGCTCTTGCCACCCTGCGTATTCCGCGCTTGCCTCGTCCTCCGGTGCTACCTCCATCCCTTTCAGCATCTTGAGGTACCCGCACACGCGCATCACCACCTCAAACTGCCATTTCCATGTGTCGAAGGCTTTGCCATCAAAACGTGCGATGGCGCTGGCCGCACCCAACTCGGCGGGTCGTGAGGTGACTGGAACGATCTCTTGACCCCTCGCCATGATTGCGGTGTGGTCAAGGATGCTCACTTAGTCTCTGCTGTTTTGCTTCGTTGAGGCCGATGTAGGCTGATGAGGCTGATGACTGCTACAGATTTTCAAGGTGCAGTCCGTTGCATACCCCTCGAGCCGATGGTCTCTTAGTTATTGTGGAGGAAGTGCTCCCACAGACACGGGATCATACCCACAAGGGCAGAGTGTAACCCGCTTAGGACTCGAGGGTCATACCAACAATGGCAGAGCGTATCCTCGTTCCTTGTCCGTGGAGAGCAAACGTGGACCACGGGTCCAACCCGCGTCTGGTCTCTCACAATGCGTACCTTGGTCCAAGTGGACCGACGATGAAGCAGATGGAGCAGTGGTTTGTCTCCTACGGAGGTACCTGTCACGTGAACTGAGCGGTGGTACAAAGAACTAAGTTTCCCGATCAGTGTGGGCCTATAACCCTTTGTCACTCCGCACTTGGCCACGGTCTAGAGTAAACGGCGCCGACAGGCAAACCGCCGACCGCCCTTGGTATTTCAACCAAGGTAGAGATCACCCATGGAGTGGTGTTTCGACACTGAAAGGTTCACTTAGCTTGTCCCAACCGTGGCCGGAGAGTGTTCCAAACTCTCACGCAACTGGCAATGCTACACACCAAAGTGTGCACTTGCACTTGTTCTGTACACTCTTTCTTGGTGGCCAACAAGGGATTAGTTTTCTCCCAAGTCTCAAGAGTAAGAGATGATGATAGAATCACATGCAAATGACAGGCCTTATATAGTCTCTGGTCAGTGCTCCCAGTGGCTCCTTGGAGGGACCTCCCCCCAAGGCTACCCTAGACAGTGTCATCAGTTTTGATGACATGGCACCCTCTGTGACCGCCAAGTGGCGCTTGATCCACCCTGGACCTTAGAGGCTTCTAGGAAGCTTCCTTGGCCCTTTTTAGTCACAAAGAAAATTTGGTCCTGGGAGAATTCGACCCCGGACCTCTCGCTTGCGAGACGGCACCTTCACCCACTAGGCTATAGGAAGTTGTCCTAAGGAGCATGCACCAGGTACACTACCAAGAGTAGACCAATGGGACTTACTCCACAAAGATGAGTAGTGCATGCCTTGTCTCTTTTAGGCTCTCTTCCATGTCGCTGGGGGACTTGCGCTACAAGCGCAGTGCATACCCAGTCTAAATCTTCTGCTGATTGAACCAGGGGCATACACAGAACATAACAAAGACACAGTGGCTACGGCGTTTGCTTTGCAAGTTGAAAGTGCCACAAACAAAAGCAATAGATATGCGCATCGACAACAAGAACACCAACATCAATTACCACTACATACTCATCTTGATTGCAAAGGAGATCTTCGATCTATAATACGCGGAGGCCACAAAGATGCTCAAACATTGTATGACAAAGGTGCTTGACAGCTCATTGCACTCCACGTGTACTCGAGGCATTGGTATGGTCAACGCAACAAACGAAGATTGAAACCAAGATTGCTCGAGAGACGAGACTGTTTTTTTACCTTATATACTCGTCCATCGCTAACATTTGGACAGAAACAGGACGTACTAGGCATTCACTGCTCCCTTGGAGTAAGCTTCCTAATTCTGCTCCAAGGCAGGCACTAATCATTTGGAGCAAGTCCCCTTGGTCTAACCAAGATAGCAAAGGCAATAAATACTGCCTAGGACAACTCCTTGTGGCTCAAACGTTCCATAGTCTTGTTGCATATAGAGGAGAGAGGGAGCCTTGGAGCAGCGAGCATGTGTGATTGGAAGGGCATCACTTGTGCTGAAGAATGGTTATTTAATCACTCAAAATGATGGACTATATATAGAGCTAGAGCTTGGGCAACATAGCCCTCTCACAAGTCACACCACTTAGCCGTAGAGGCTAAGGCTCACACACTAGAGTCCATGATTTCACACAACGAGGAAAATCAGCCTAGCAATCAGGCTAACCACTCACACACGACCTAGAGAGCTAGAAAATACTCTCATGGCACACTCCTAGTCGTTACATAACCCACAATCCCATAGAGAATTACCATGTGTCCATGGCTAGCACACAAGGATCTCACCTCACCTAAAAAGTAAGGAGAGGTACCTTTTTCCTAGTCAGCACACTCTGACAAGGCAATCCTAAGACCAAGGACCTTTTTGTATATTTCTCCCATCAGGTCTTGACCCTGGACCTCTTGCATTTTTCTTTTCTCAGGCTAAGGCATGGAGCCATCACCCATGGCCACCCACACATCGAAGGTCCATGACTCCTAAAACTTTGAAAATTCATATCTCCCAATCCAACTGTTGGATCGTACAGATTTTGCTATCTGATCTTTCCAATGGTGAATTCGGATCGACCATCGCAGTAGGCATCTAGTACTTTCTTGGAACTTGCTCCTGTGGACCTGAAAGTTAGCTAGATGGTCCCTTTTCCGACAATCTCCCACTTTGTCGCAGTCAGAGTGGGCTGAGTCCACATGCCTTCATGCAGAACTGCTGCTTCTCATGGGTCACTAGCTTGGTGCAAAAATCAGCGACCTGCTTGCTGGTTGGAGTGAACTCCAACTTAATAGCACCCTCCTACACCATATGCCTGAAAAAGTCATATGTGATATCAATCTGCTTGGTGCGTGCATGGTGCTCAGGACTCTTGGCAAGTGCGACTGCACTCCGGCTGTCAACGCGCACAGGAACTGGAACTGCTGCACTCCCACTTATCTCTGCCATGAGATGCTGAAGCCAAACTGCTTCGTTCACTCCAAAACTGAAAGAGACGTACTCAGCTTCTGTGCTCGAGGTACCCACGACCACCTGCTGCTTGTTGTACCAACTGATGGTACCTCCATTCATGAAAAACACATTTCCACAGATGGACTTGCGGGTCTCAGGATTTGAAGCCCAATCTGAATTTGTGTAGCCGATGTCACTGCGTTCTAGTGTTCCACCCCGGGACTAGCCATGTGCTGGCTCATAGCGCTCACAGCCTGTGCGAGGTCCGGCCTGGTTGCCACCATCAGGTACATGAGACTTTCGACGGCGCTCTGGTACTTCTGCCGCTCTGCTGCATCTGTCTCTCCACTGAAGCTCACGAGGAACTACCGAGTCTCGAGCGGCTCGCCAATGGGTGTAGCCTCTACCATGCCGAACTGCTGCAGGACATCCTTGATGTAGCGACTATTTTGTAGCAACAGAGAGCATGATTTGCAGTCACGCGTGATCTTGATGCCGAGGAAATATGACGCCTCCCCAAGATCAGACATTTGGAAGCGCTCCTGCATGGCTTCCTTGAACTCCTGTAGTGCAGACATGCTGTTGGGAAGGAGGAGCATGTCATCCACATAGACAATGATGATGAGCACCTCATGACCATGCTGCCAGTAATAGATGTTATAGTCACACTCACTGTGCTCAAATCCCATGCACTGCAACACTGCATCAAACTTCTGATTCGAAGCACGCGACGCTTGTTTGAGGCCATATACCGACTTTTGCAGCTTGCAGACCAGGTGCTCCTGGCCATCCATGATGAACCCCTCTCGCTGCTCCATGTAGATCTCCTCCTCAAAGTCACCATTCAAGAATGCCGTCTTGACATCGATGTGGTAAACCTCAAAGTCCTCAGCTGCTGCATAAGAGAGGAGCGTGCGCACAGAGGCAAACTTTGCAACAGGGGCAAAAGGTTCTGTGTAGTCGATGCCCTCCTGCTGCGAGTAACCCTTGGCGACCAACCTCACCTTGTACTTTTCCAGGTTACCATCTGCTCCCCGCTTCTTCTTGAACACCCACTTGCTCTTGATCACATTACGTCCAGGTGGACCCTCAGTCAGCTGCCATGTGCCATTGTCCAGCTGCGACTATATCTCCTGCTGCACGACTTGTATCCGATCTACTGCATCCGGTGCAGCCATGGCCTCCCTGTATGACGTTGGCTCATCTAAATCTGCTGCAACTGCGACGTTCATCTGTTCTTATTTCTGTAGCATCCAGAAATGGCCGTGCTCACCAGGCTTGTAACGCACCCTAAGAGGGTACCTGTGACCTGGTGCGAAACGTTAGCGGGCGGCTCGCGCGGTGCTGCTGGTACAACTGCTGCTACTGGTGGTGTTACATCTCCCTCCTCTACTTCTGCCAATGAGGTTCTTGTATCTGCTGCATCAGACATGGGAGAGTAGAGTGATTCTCCCACTATCACAATAGAGGAAGGATAAGGAGAGATTGGATCAGGAAGGATTTCTCCTCCCACTGTCTCGTCAGCTGCTGGTTCTACTACCTCTTCAAAGACAATGTTGGTGCCGATAACGTTGCTCTCGTTGAAGACGACATCCCTGGAGATGATGACTTGGCCTGTATCCCTCTTGTAAAGGTAATAGGCCTTGCTTGCAACGTCATAGCCGATCATCAGTATCTGCGCACTCTTTGCTTCCCATTTCTGCCGCTTCTCCTTGGGGACGTGCATGTGTGCCAGGCTGCCAAATGCTCGGAGATGATCCACGCTCGGTTTCTTACCAAACCACACCTCGTACGGCGTCATTTTCTTTAGCGCCTTAGTTGGATTATGGTTCTTGATATAGACCGTAGTGCTCACGGCTTCAGCCCAAAAGTCGTAGGTCAGCCGAGTCGCATGCACCATGGAGCGCGCCGCCTCCACAATGGTGCGGTTGGCATGTTCTGCTACACCATTCTCCTACGATGAGTACGGCGCGGTACGCTGCATCCTGATGCCACCTGCTGCGAGGTAGTCCTGGAACTCCTTGCTTAGATACTCTCCATTGCGATTGTTGTACGGAGGCTTGATTTTCTTGCCTGTCTCGTTCTCCACCATGGCCTTGGACTCCTTGAGCCTGTCAATGCACTGGTCCTTGGAAGGAAGGAAGTACACAGCAGTGTAATGGCTGAAATCATCAATGAAGGTCAGGAAATACCCAGAACCTCCAGAGCTCTGGGTCTGCATCGGTCCGCACAAGTCCATGTGGACCAGCTCCAATACCTTCTTCACACGCTTCCCTGCTCCAGAGAACACCTCCCGTTGCTGCTTCCCCTCCAAACAGCGGATGCATTACTGCTGCTCAAAGTTAGAGATGGTAGGCAGGTCACGCACCATCTGTTTTCCTTGAAGGTGGTGCAATGCGCGCATGCCGATGTGGCCGTAGCGCGCATGCACCACTGCTGCAAGACTCTGCTCACGCGAGATCTTGGTCGTCCCCAGCAGGTGGTACATGTTGCCCTCCTTCACCGACTTGGCCAACTCCTCTCCTGTATCCTTGTTGAGGATATAGCCATAGTCAACATCGAAGACGACGCAGTCCTGTCTTTGTAAGAGAGGAGACTGAGAGGGGGTTGAATGCAGCATCAGGTACATACAGCACGCCATGGAACTATTCCACTTCAATGCCACGTGGGGTCTCCAACCACATCTCCACAATCCCAATCCCTTCAGCATACACTACCCGATCATCACCCATAGCGATTGGATGGGGAAGGATGGACAACAACAGTGTAAACTACTCCTTGTGATGTGTGAGGCTCTTGTTACACCCTGAGTCCTTATACCATGCGAGATCCGCCTTCTCCACCTGCGACATGTCAGATTTTGCCATGAAGAGACAGTCGCGTACCTCATTGGCCACATTCATGTTGCTAAACTGGCACACACCAGCCTGGTTTTACTGCTGCAGCTGCTGCTGATGCTGCTATGACTGCTGCGGCTGCTGCTGCTGCTTTTGCTGTTGCTGCTGCGATGACTGTTGCTGTTGCTACTCCTTCTGGTCCCTCTTGAGCCTTTAATACAACTTTTTGTAGTATCCCTCTTTTTGGCAGTAGTGGCATTTGCCTTTCTTTTTGTTGGAACTTGAGGAGAGAGGGAGCCTTGGAGCAGCGAGCATATATGATTGGAAGGGCATCACTTGTACTGAAGAATAATTATTCAATCACCCAAAATGATGGAGTACATATAGAGCTAGAGCTTGGGCAAGTCAGCCCTCTCACAAGCCACACCACTTAGCCATGGAGGCTAAGGCTCATACACTAGAGTCCACAATCTCACACAAGCAAGGAAATCAGCCTAGCAATCAGACCGACCACCCACACACGACCTAAAGAGCTAGAAAATGCTCTCATGGCACACTCCTAGTAGTCACATAACGCACAATCCCATGGAGATTCGCCATGTGTCCATCACTAGTATACACGGATCTCACCTCACCTAAAAAGTAAGGAGAGGTACACTCTGATAAGGCAATCCTAAGACCAAGAACCTTTTTGGATATTTCTCCCATGAGGTCTTGACCCTGGACCTCATGTCTTTTTCTTTTCTCAGGCTAAGGCATTGAGCCATCGCCCATGGTAACCCAGATATCGCCGGTCGATGACCCCGAAAACTTTGAAGATTCATATCTCCCAATCTGACTGTTGGATTGGCCTCAACGTCCACCATGGATATATTTCAACCTGATCTTTATAATGGTGAAGTTCGATTGACGATTAGGCATCTGGTAGTTTCCTAGAACTTGCTCCTAGGTACCTGAAAATGAGTCGGATGGCTCCTTTCCAAATAATCTCCCACTTTGATGTAGTCAGAGTGGGCTTAGTCTACATGCCTTCATGCAGACTTGCTACTTCTCACTGGCTTGGTGCAGAAATTAGCGACCTGCTTGTTGGTTGGAGTAAACTCCAACTTGATAGCGCCCTCCTGCACCACATGCCTAATGAAGTGGTATTCGATGTCAATGTACTTGGTGCGTGCATGGTACTCAGGATTCTTGGCGAGTGCGATTGCACTCCCACTCATCTCAGCCATGAGATGCTTAAGCCAAATTGCTTCCTTGTCTCCAAAGCTGAGAGAGATGTACTCAGCTTCTATGCTCGAGGTGGCCACGACCACCTTCCGGTTGGTGCACAAGCTGATGGCCCCACCATTCATGAGGAACACATGTCTCGAGATGGACTTGCGGTCCTCAAAGTTTGAGCCCAATCTGCATCTGTGTAGCCGATGATGCTTTTGTCGTTACTATTGTAGGTGATGAAGACATTGATGGTTCCAGCAAGGTAGTGGAAGATCCGCTTCACTGCGTTCTGGTGCTCCGGTCCGGGATTAGCCATATGCTGGCTCACAGCACTCACAACCTGTGCGAGATCCGGTCTGGTTGCCATCATCAGGTACATGAGACTGCCGACATTGCTGTGGTTCTTCTGCCGCTTGGCTGCATCTGCTTCTCCACTTAAACTCAAGAGGTACTGTCGCGTCTCCTGCGGTATGCCGATGGGTTTTGCCTCTGCCATGTCGAACCGCTGCAAGACATCCTTGATGTAGCGACTCTGCTACAGTGAGAGAGCGTGATTAGCGGTCACGCGTGATCTGGATTGTTGGAACTTGAGGAGAGAGGGAGCCTTGGAGTAGCGAGCATGTGTGATTGGAAGGGCATCACTTGTGCTGAAGAATGGTTATTCAATCACTCAAAATGATGGAGTACATATAGAGCTAGAGCTTGGGCAAGTCAGCTCTCTCACAAGCCACACCACATAGCCATGGAGGCTAAAGCTCACATTCTAGAGTCCATAATCTCACACAAGGGAGGAAATCAGCCTAGCAATCAGGCTGACCACTCACACACGACCTAGAGAGCTAGAGAATGCTCTCATGGCACACTCCTAGTGGTCACATAACCCACAAACCCATGGAGAATCGCCATGTGTCCTTGGCTAGCACACAAGGATCTCACCTCACCTAAAAAGTAAGGAGAGGTACCTTTATCCTAGTCAGCACACTCTGACAAGGCAATCCTAAGACCAAGGACCTTTTTGGATAGTTCTCCCATCAGGTCTTGACCCTGGACCTCTTGCCTTTATCTTTTTTTAGGCTAAGGCATGAAACCATCACCCATACCCACCCAGACATCGACGGTCTATGACCCCCGAAACTTCAAACATTCATCTCCCAATCCGACCGTTGGATCGACCTCAAACTTGGACCGTAGACATTTTGCCACCTGATCTTTCCAATGATGATGTCGGATTGGCGATCGGAGCAGGCATCTGGTACTTTCCTGGAACTTGCTCCTATGGACGTGAAACTAAGCCAGATGGCTCCTTTCCCAACAATCTCCCACTTTGGCGCAGTCAGAGTGGGTTGAGTCCACATGCCTTCATGCAGAACTGCTACTTCTCACGGGTCACTGCCTTGGTGCAGAAATCAGCGACCTGCTTGCTGGTTGGAGTGAACTCTAGCTTGATAGCACCGTCCTGCACCATGTGCCTAATGAAATGATATGCGATATCAATGTGCTTGGTGCGTGCATGGTGCTTAGGATTCTAGGCGAGTGCGATTGCGCTCTCGTTGTCGACACGCACAGGAACTAGAACTGGTGCACTCCCACTCATCTCTGCCATGCGACGTTGGAGCCAAACTGCTTCCTTGGCTCCAAAGCTGAGAGATACGTACTCAGCTTCTGTGTTCGAGGTCGCCACGACCACCTACCGCTCGCTGCATTAGCTGATAGCTCCACCATTCATGAGGAACACATGTCCAGAGATGGAGTTGCGGTCCTCAGGGTTTGAAGCCCAATCCGCGTCTGTGTAGCCGATGATGCTGTTGTCATTGCCGTTGTAGGTGATGCCGATGTTGATGGTTCCAGCAAGGTAGCGGAAGATCCGCTTCACTGCCTTCTGGTGCTCCGGTCTGGGATTAGCCATGTGCAGGCTCACAGCGCNCGCCACGACCACCTACCGCTCGCTGCATTAGCTGATAGCTCCACCATTCATGAGGAACACATGTCCAGAGATGGAGTTGCGGTCCTCAGGGTTTGAAGCCCAATCCGCGTCTGTGTAGCCGATGATGCTGTTGTCATTGCCGTTGTAGGTGATGCCGATGTTGATGGTTCCAGCAAGGTAGCGGAAGATCCGCTTCACTGCCTTCTGGTGCTCCGGTCTGGGATTAGCCATGTGCAGGCTCACAGCGCTCACAGCCTGTGCGATGTCCGGCCTGGTTGCCAACATCAGGTACATGAGACTGCCGACGGTGCTCCGGTACTTCTGCTGCTCAGCTGCATTTGCTTCTCCATTGAAGCTCACGAGGTTCTGCCGCGTTTCCAGCGGCGTGCCGATGGGTTTTGCCTCTGCCATGCCAAACCGCTACAAAACATCCTTAATGTAGCAGCACTACTGCAGCGAGAGAGAGCGTGTCTTGCGATCACGCGTGATCTGGATACCGAGGAAGTATGATGCCTCCCCGAGATCAGACATCTGGAAGCGTTCTTGCATGGCTTCCTTTAACTCCTGCACTGTAGACATGCTGTTGGAAAGGAGGAGCATGTCATCCACATAGACAATGATGATGAGGATCTCATACTCATGCTGCCAGCGATACACGCTGTAGTCACACTCGCTGCGCTCAAACCCCACGTACTGCAACGCCGCATCCAACTTCTAGTTCCAAGCACGTGACGCTTGCTTGAGGCCGTACAGCGACTTCTGCAGCTTGCAGACCAGGTGCTCCTGGCCATCCATGACGAACCCCTCCGGCTGCTCCATGTAGATCTCCTCCTCCAAGTCACCATTCAAGAATGTCGTCTTGACATCCATGTGGTGAACCTCGAAGTCCTCAGCTGCTGCATAAGAGAGGAGCGTGCGCACAGAGGCAAACTTTGCAACNCGCTCAAACCCCACGTACTGCAACGCCGCATCCAACTTCTAGTTCCAAGCACGTGACGCTTGCTTGAGGCCGTACAGCGACTTCTGCAGCTTGCAGACCAGGTGCTCCTGGCCATCCATGACGAACCCCTCCGGCTGCTCCATGTAGATCTCCTCCTCCAAGTCACCATTCAAGAATGTCGTCTTGACATCCATGTGGTGAACCTCGAAGTCCTCAGCTGCTGCATAAGAGAGGAGCGTGCGCATAGAGGCAAACTTTGCAATAGGGGCAAACGTTTCTGTGTAGTCGATGCCCTCCTGCTGCGAGTAGCCCTTGACGACCAGCCTCGCCTTGTACTTTTCCAGGTTACCATCTGCTCCCCGTTTCTTCTTGAAGACCCACTTGGACTTGATCACCTTACGTCTTGGTGGACGCTCAGTCAGCTCCCACGTGCCGTTGTCCAGCTGCGACTCTATCTCCTGCTACACGGCTTGCGCCCAATCTGCTGCATCCGGTGCAGCCATGACCTCCTTGTGTGATGTTGGCTCATCTGAATCTACTGCAACTGCGACGTTCATCTATTCTGGTTTATGCAGCATCCAGAAATGGCCGCGCTCACCAGGCTTGTAACGCACCCTAAGAGGGTACCTGCGACCTGGTGCTGGAGCGTTAGCGGGCGGCTGGCGCGGTGCTGATGGCACAACTGCTACTGCTGGTGGTGCTACATCTCCCTCCTCTACTTCTGGCGATAAGGCTGCTATATCTGCAACATCAGACATGGGAGAGTAGAGTGATTCTCCCACTGTCACAGTAGAAGAAGGATCGGGAGAAACTGGGTTAGGAAGAATTTCTACTCCCACTGTCTCGTCAGCTGCTGGTTCTGCTGGCTCTTCACACACGATGTTCGTACCGATGACGTTATTCTCATTGAAGACGACATCCCTGGACATGATGACGTGGCCTATATCCCTCTCGTAGAGGCGATACGCCTTGCTTACCACGTCGTAGCCAATCATCAGCATCTGTGCACTCTTTGCATCCCATTTTTGCCGCTTCTCCTTTGGCACGTGCATGTGCGCCAAGCTGCCAAACGCGCGAAGATGACCTACGCTCGGCTTCTTGCCGAACCATGCCTCGTACGACGTCATCTGCTCCAACACCTTAGTTGGACTGCGGTTCTTGATGTAGACCGTAGAGCTCACGACTCTAGCTCAGAAGTCGTAGGTCAGCGGAGCCCCGTACAGCATGGAGCGCGCCGACTCCACAATGGTACGGTTGGCGCGTTCTGCTACCCCGTTCTGCTTCGGTGAGTACGGCGCGGTACGCTGCGCCTTGATGCCAGTTGCTGCGAGGTAGTCCTGGAACTACTTGCTTAGGTATTCTCCACCGCGATCGCTGCGCAGCGCCTTGTTCTTCTTGCCAGTCTGGTTCTCCACCATGACCTTGAACTCCTTGAACCTGTCAAAGCACTGGTCCTTGGAGGAAAGGAAGTACACAGTAGTGTAACGGCTGAAATCATCAATGAAGGTGAGAAAATACCTAAAGCCTCCAAAGCTCTGGGTCTGCATCAGTCCGCACAAGTCCGTGTGGATCAGCTCCAACACCTCTTTTATACGCTCCCTTGCTCCAGAGAACGCCTCGCGATGCTGCTTCTCCTCCAAACAGCCGATACATAACTGCTGCTCAAAGTTAGAGATGGTAGGCAGGTCACGCACCATCTGCTTTGCTTGAAGCTGCTGCAAGGCGCGCATGCCGGTGTGGCCGTAGCGCGCATGCCAGATCTCGCCATCTGTCGCCTGCACCACTGCTGCAAGACTCTGCTCACGCAGGATCTTGGTTGCCCCCAGCAGGCTGTACATGTCGCCCTCCTTCACCGACTTGGCCAACTCCTCTCCTGTTTCCTTGTTGAGGATGTAGATATAGTCATCATCGAAGACAACGCGCAGTCCTGTGTTGGTGAGAGAGGACACTGAGAGAAGGTTGAACGCAGCATCAGGTACATACAACACGCCATGGAAAACTCCCACTTCAATGCCACGCGGGGTCTCCAACCACATCTCCACAATCCCAATCCCCTCAGCATACACCACCCGATCATCACCCAAAGCAATCGGTCGAGGAGGAATGGAGAGCAGCTGCGTGAACCACTCCTTGTGGTGCGTCAGACTCTTGGTACACCCCGAGTCCTTGTACCAGGCCAGATCCGCCTTTTCCTTCTGCGACATGACAGACTCCGCTATGAAGAGGCGGTCACGCACCTCCTTGGCGACGTTCATGTTACCAAAATGGCGCACGCTAGTCTAGTTTTGCTGCTGCTCCAATGCTGCTGTCGTTCCTGTGACTGCTGCTGCTGTTGCTATAGAGATTGCTGCTTTTGCTGCTGCTGCTGCTGTTCCTTCTGGTCCCTCTTAAACTTGAAGCACTCTTTCTTGTAGTGCCCCTTTTTCTGGCAATAGTGGCACTTGCCCTTCTTCTTGCCTCTCTGCTGCCCAGACTACTGCTGCTGCTGGTTGCGTGAGCCCATGGCCATGAAAGCTGCTTCAATGCTGCTGCTGCCACCATTGCGCTTTGCTGCATTGCGACGGAGTTCCACCTGCAGCAAGTGCGTGCAGATGAAGTCGAGGTAGAGAGTCGGCTGGCACTCCAATATCTCTCGCACCGTGTCGTAGCTGGTTGGGAGTCCCCTCAGCAAGGGGAGGATGAAGCACGTGTTGGGAAAGGAGCCATCTGGCTCAGTTTCAGGTCCACAGGAGCAAGTTCCAGGAAAGTACCAGATGCCTGCTCCGATCGCCAATCTGACTTCATCATTGGAAAGATCAGATGGCAAAATGTCTACGGTCCAAGTTTGAGACCGATCCAACGGTCGGATTGGGAGATATGAATTTTTGAAGTTTCGGGGGTCATGGACCGTCGATGTCTGGGTGGGCATGGGTGATGGCTCCATGTCTTAGCCTGAGAAAAGAAAAAGGCAAGAGGTCCAGGATCAAGACCTGATGGGAGAAATATCCAAAAAGGTCCTTGGTCTTAGGATTGCCTTGTCAGAGTGTGCTGACTAGGATAAAGGTACCTCTCCTTACTTTTTAGGTGAGGTGAGATCCTTGTGTGCTAGCCATGGACACATGGCGATTCTCCATGTGTTTGTGGGTTATGTGACCACTAGGAGTGTGCCATGAGAGCATTATCTAGCTCTCTAGGTTGTGTGTGAGTGGTCAGCCTGATTGCTAGGCTGATTTCCTCCCTTGTGTGAGATTATGGACTCTAGTGTGTGAGCCTTAGCCTCCATGGCTATGTGGTGTGGCTTGTAAGGGGGCTGACTTGCCCAAGCTCTAGCTCTACATGTACTCCATCATTTTGAGTGATTGAACAACCATTCTTCAGCACAAGTGATGCCCTTCAAATCACACATGCTCGCTGCTCCAAGGCTCCCTCTCTCCTCAAGTTCCAACATTTGGTATCAGAGTCAAGTTCTGCCACTTTCAGCCAGCACAGGCCGTCACTTTGAGAGTGACGGGTTGGGGTCAAACCTTCACCCGATTGTGGAAGAGACGCGCTTCATCCTCCTCTTGCTGAGGAGACTCCCAACCAGCTACGACACGGTACGAGAGACGCTAGAGTGCCAGCCAACTCTTGACCTCGACTTCATCTGCACACACCTGGTCCAGGTGGAATTGCCTCGCAATGCGGCAAAGCACAATGGCGGCAGCAGTAGTGAAGCAGCTTTCATGGCCATGGGCTCACGCAACCAGCAGGAGCAGCAGACCGGGCAGCAGAGAGGCAAGAAGAAGGGCAAGTGCCACTATTGCCACAAAGAGGGGCACTACAAGAAAGAGTGCTTCAAGTTCAAGAGGGACCAGAAAGAGCAGCAGCAGCAGCAGCAGCAAAAGCAGCAATCTCCACAGCAACAGTAGCAGCAGTCACAGCAACGCCAGCAGCGGCAGCAGCAGCAAAACCAGACTAGCGTGCGCCATTTTGGCAACATGAACGTCGCCAAGGAGGTGCGCGACCGCCTCTTCATGGCGAAGTCTGACATGTTGCAGAAGGAAAAGGCGGATCTGGCGTGGTACAAGGACTCGGGGTGTACCAAGAGTCTGACGCACCACAAGGAGTGGTTCACACAGCTGCTCTCCATTCCTCCTCGGCCGATTGCTTTGGGTGATGATCGGGTGGTGTATGCTGAGGGGATTGGGATTGTGGAGATGTGGTTGGAGACCCCGCGTGGCATTGAAGTGGGAGTTTTCCATGGCGTGCTGTATGT
>SZWC01000058.1:12975-76381 GCA_023375785.1 Penium margaritaceum | reverse complement strand
ATGTGGTTGAAGACCCCGCGTGGCATTGAAGTGGGAGTTTTCCATGGCGTGCTGTATGTACCTGATGCTGCGTTCAACCTTCTCTCAGTGTCCTCTCTCACCAACACAGGACTGCGCGTTGTCTTCGATGATGACTATATCTACATCCTCAACAAGGAAACAGGAGAGGAGTTGGCCAAGTCGGTGAAGGAGGGCGACATGTACCGCCTACTGGGGGCGACCAAGATCCCGCGTGAGCAAAGTCTTGCACCAGTTTTGCAGGCGACAGATGGTGAGATCTAGCATGCGCGCTACGGCCACATCGGCATGCGCGCCTTGTAGTAGCTTCAAGCAAAGCAGATGGTGCGTGACCTGCCTACCATCTCTAACTTTGAGCAGCAGTTATGCATCGGATGTTTTGAGGGGAAGCAACACCGCGAGGCGTTCTCTCGAGCAGGGGAGCGTTCAAAAGAGGTGTTGGAGCTGGTCTACACGGACTTGTGCGGACCGATGCAGACCCAGAGCTTTGGAGGCTCTAGGTATTTTCTCACCTTCATTGATGATTTCAGCCGTTACACTGATGTGTACTCTTTCCTCCAAGGACCAGTGCTTTGACAGGTTCAAGGAGTTCAAGGCCATGGTGGAGAACCAATCAGGCAAGAAGATCAAGGCGTTGCCAGCGACCGCGGTGGAGAGTACCTGAGCAAGGAATTCCAAGACTACCTCGCAGCAGCTGGCATCAAGGCGCAACGTACCGCGCCATACCCACCGCAGCAGAACGGTGTAGCAGAACGCGCTAATCGTACCATTGTGGAGTCGGCGCGCTCCATGCTGCACGCGGCCCGGCTGACCTACGACTTCTAGGCTGAAGCCGTGAGCACTGCGATCTACATCAAGAACCGCAGTCCAACCAAGGCCTTGGAGCAGATGACGCCGTACGAGGCATGGTTCGGCAAGAAGCCGAGCGTGGGTCATCTTCGCGCGTTTGGCAGCTCTGCGCACATGCACGTGCCAAAGGAGAAGGGGCAAAAGTGGGATGCGAAGAGGGCACAGATGCTGATGATTGGCTACGACGTGGCAAGCAAGGCGTATCGCCTTTACGAGAGGGATACAGGCCACGTCATCATCTCCAGGGATGTCGTCTTCAACGAGAGAAACGTCATCGGCACCAACATCGTGTGTGAAGAGGCAGCAGAACCAGCAGCTGACGAGACAGTGGGAACAGAAATTCTTCCTGACCCAGTTTCTCCCGATCCTTCCTCCACTGTGACAGTGGGAGAATCACTCTACTCTCCCATGTCTGATGTTGTAGATACAACACCTTCATCGGCAGAAGCAGAGGAGGGAGATGTAGCACCACCAGCAGCAGCAGTTGTGCCAGCAGCACCGCGCGAGCCGCCCGCTAACGCTCCAGCACCAGGTCGGAGGTACCCTCTCAGGGTGCGTTACAAGCCTGGTGAGCGCGGCCATTTTTGGATGCTACAGAAACCAGAACAGATGAACGTTGCAGTTGCAGCAGATTCAAATGAGCCAACGTCATACAAGGAGGCCATGGCTGCACCGGATGCAGCAGATTGGGCTCAAGCCGTGCAGCAGGAGGTATAGTCGGAGCTGGACAACGGCATGTGGAAGCTGACTGAGCGTCCTCCAGGACGTAAGGTGATCAAGTGCAAGTGGGTCTTCAAGAAGAAGCGGGGAGCAGATGGTAACCTGGAAAAATACAAGGCCAGGCTCGTTGCCAAGGGCTACTCGCAGCAGGAGGGCATCGACTACACAGAAACTATTGCCCCCGTTGCAAAGTTTGCCTCTGTGCGCACGCTCCTCTCTTATGCAGCAGCTAAGGACTTCGAGGTTCACCTCATGGATGTCAAACCGGCATTCTTGAATGGTGACTTGGAGGAGGAGATCTACATGGAGCAGCCGGAGGGGTTCGTCATGGATGGTCAGGAGCACCTGGTGTGCAAGCTGCAGAAGTCGTTGTACGGCCTCAAGCAAGCGTCGCGTGCTTGGAACCAGAAGTTGGATGCGGTGTTGCAGTACATGGGGTTTGAGCGCAGCGAGTGTGACTACAGCGTGTATCGCTGGCAGCATGAGCATGAGATCCTCATCATCATTATCTATGTGGATGACATGCTCCTCCTTTCGAACAACATGTCTGCACTACAGGAGTTCAAGGAAGCCATGCAGGAGCGCTTCCAGATGTCTGATCTCGGGGAAGCATCATACTTCCTCGGTATCCAGATCACGCGTGACCGCAAGTCATGCTCTCTCTCGCTGTAACAGAGCCATTACATCAAGGATATTTTACAGCGGTTCGGCATGGCAGAGGCAAACACCATCGGCACGCCGCTGGAGACGCGGTAGTATCTCGTGAGCTTCAATGGAGAAGCAAATGCAGCAGAGCGGCAGAAGTACCAGAGCGCTGTCGGCAGTCTCATGTACCTGATGGTGGCAACCAGGCCAGACCTCGCACAGGCTGTGAGCGCTGTGAGCCAGCACATGACTAATCCCGTACCGGAGCACCAGAAGGCAGTGAAGCGGATCTTCCGCTACCTTGCTTGAACCATCAATATCGGCATCACCTACAACGGCAATTACAACAGCATCATCGGCTACACAGACGCAGATTGGGCTTCAAACCCTGAGGACCGCAAGTCCATCTCTGGACATGTGTTCCTCATGAATGGTGGAGCCATCAGCTGGTGCAGCAAGCGGCAGGTGGTCGTGGCCACCTCGAGTACAGAAGCTGAGTATGTATCTCATAGCTTTGGAGCCAAGGAAGCAGTTTGGCTCCAACGTCTCATGGCAGAGATGAGTGGGAGTGCAGCAGTTCCAGTTCCTATGCACGTCGATAACCAGAGCGCAATAGCACTCGCCAAGAATCCTGAGCACCATGCACGCATCAAGCACATTGACATCGCATATCATTTCATCAGGCTCATGGTGCAGGAGGGTGCTATCAAGCTGGAGTTTACTCCAACCAGCAAGCAGGTCGCTGATTTCTGCACCAAGCCAGTGACCCGTGAGAAGCAGCAGTTCTACATGAAGGCATGTGGACTCAGCCCACTCTGACTACGGCAAAGTGGCAGATTGTTGGGAAAGGCGCCATCTGGCTCAGTTTCAGGTCCACAGGAGCAAGTTCCAGGAAAGTACCGGATGCTTGCTCCGATCGCCGATCCGACTTCTTCATTGGAAAGATCAGATGGCAACATGTCTATGGCCCAAGTTTGAGACCGATCCAACGGTCGGATTGGGAGATATGAATTTTCGAAGTTTCGGGGGTCATGGACCGTCGATGTCTGGGTGGGCATGGGTGATGGCTCCATGCCTTAGCCTGAGAAAAGAAAAAGGCAAGTGGTCCAGGATCAAGACCTGATGGGAGAAATATCCCAAAAGGTCCTTGGTCTTAGGATTGCCTTGTCAGAGTCTGCTGACTAGGATAAAGGTACCTCTCCTTACTTTTTAGGTGAGGTGAGATCCTTGTGTGCTAGCCATGGACACATGGCGATTCTCCATGTGTTTGTGGGTTATGTGACCACTAGGAGTGTGCCATGAGAGCATTCTCTAGCTCTCTAGGTCGTGTGTGAGTGGTCAGCCTGATTGCTAGGCTGATTTCCTCCCTTGTGTGAGATTATGGACTCTAGTGTGAGCCATAGCCTCCATGGCTATGTGGTGTGGCTTGTGAGGGGGCTGACTTGCCCAAGCTCTAGCTCTTTATGTACTCCATCATTTTGAGTGATTGAACAACCATTCTTCAGTACAAGTGATGCCCTTCCAATCACACATGCTCGCTGCTCCAAGAGTCCCTCTCTCCTCAAGTTCCAACAGCACGTCTCTTCCACAGGATTGCCGGCCGCTCTGAACTGCTTCGTCAGCTCCTTTGCCCTGTCTAGATACGCCTCCATCCCTTCACTACCCTGCATTTTCAACGCCATCATCTTCTCCTCCAAAAGCATGAAGAATGCAGGATCCTTGCTCTCATACTTCTTGCACAATGTGTCCCATCCCTCCTTTGCAGTAGCCTTGTCACTCACGTACTGAAGATGCGGGTTGGAGATGGTGCTGACAAGCAGCCTGTAGGCCTGCCTGTCCTTCTTCTTCCACTCCTCGTACATCGCTGGTACAGCTGCAGAAGAACCCGTATCAGCTGCATCCTTTTGCGGCGTCTTCCCCGCCACTACCTGCGCTGCGGTGATGCCTTTTGCCTATGGAACTGGAGTCGGCTCATCGCCGCTCACCACCTCCCACAAGCCCCTCTCCTCAAAAGGAGGCGGGTACGGATCTTGCAAAACGTGAAGTTCGCACGTCCCTCCAGCCTCTTTAAAGGCTGGGCTGCTGTTACAACGCCTGCTGCTGCCATTTTGAGCCTTGATGATGCTCAGCGCTGCCCTTGGATGGCGGCGCTACCCCTGCTTCTGCTGCTGCTTCTGCCAGAAATCTGTCTGACAGAAAATGGACTGTAGATGCCAGCAGACTGTGAATTTTGAAAAACTGAGCCCACCGCGAGGGGAAGCAGCCCTCGTGATGCTGCTTCCCCTCAAAACAGCCGATACACAAGTACTGCTCAAGGTTACAGATGGTAGGCAGGTCGCGCACCATCTGTTTTGCTTCAAGCTGCTGTAACGTGCGCATGTCGATGTGGCCGTAGCGCGCATGCCAGATCTCGCCATCTGTTGCCTCCACCACTGCTGCAAGACTCTGCTCACGCGGGATCTTGGTCGCCCCAAGAAGGCAGTAAATGTCATCTTCCTTCACTGACCTTGCCACCTCCTCTCCTGTATCCTTGTTGAGGATGTAGCCATAGTCATCATCAAAGACGACACGCAGTCCTGTGTTTGTAAGAGAGGAGACTGAGAGGAGGTTGAATGCAGGATCAGGTACATATAGCACCCCATGGAACACTCCCACTTCAATGCCACGTGAGTCTCCAACTACATCTCCACAATCCCAATCCCCTCAGCATACACTACCCCATCATCACCCATAGCTATAGGACGGGGAGGGATGGACAGCAGCTGTGTAAATCACTCCTTGTGATGTGTGATGCTCTTGGTACATCCTGAGTCCTTGTACCATGCAAGATCCGCCTTTTCCACGTACGACATGTCAGACTTTGTCATGAAGAGACGGTCGCGTACCTCCTTGGCCACATTCATTTTGCCAAAGTAGCGCATACCAACCTCGTTTTGCTATTGCTGTTGCTGCTGACGCTCCTATGATTGTGCTGCTACTACTGCTGCTTTTGCTGCAACTGTTGTCATGACTGCTGCTGCTGCTGCTCCTTTTGGTCCCTCTTGAGCTTGAAACACTCCTTTTTACAGTGTCCCTCTTTCTGGCAGTATTGGCAGATACGCCTCCATCCCTTCACCACCCTGCATTTTCAGTGCCATCATCTTTTCCTCCAAATGCATGAGGAATGCAGGATCCTTGCTCTTATACTTCTTGTACAACGTGTCACAATCCTCCTTTGCAATAGCCTTGTCACTCACGTACTGAAGATGCGGGTTGCACATGGTGTTGAGAAGCAACCTGTAGGCCTGCCTGTCCTTCGTCATCCATTCCTCATACGCCATTTGTACAACTGTAGAAAAACCCGTATCAGCTGCACCCTTTTGCGGCATTTTCCCCGCTACCACCTACACTACGGTGATGCCTTTTGCTTGTGGAACTGGAGCCGGCTCGTTGCCGCTCACCACCTCCCACAAGCCCCTCTCCTCCAAAAGGAGGCGGGTACAGATCTTCCAAAACGTGAAGTTGGCGCGTCCCTCCAGCCTCTCCAAAGGCTGGGCTGTTGTAACAGCGCCAGCCACTGCCATTTTTCAGCCTTGGTGATGCTCAGCGCTGCCCTTGGATGGCGGCGCTACTGCTGCTTCTGCTACGGCTTCTGCCAGAAATCTGTCTGACGGAAAATGGACTGTAGATGCCAATAGACTGGGAATTTGGATACATGGAGCCCACTACTGGAAAATGCAGCTCACAACCTTTCAGATCAACCCATAAAACAGGGTCATCAAAAGGGGATTTTGAAAGATATGCCCTCTTGAAAACAAGGTATGGTTCTGCTCCTACTCCAACTCAGACCAGCCAGCTTGTAAACAGTGTTTCTCCCAAATAAATCAATGGATTGCAAATATTTTTGTACCAATAGAAAGCTTAGGAAGAATACTACAGTTCGCACGTGCCACGTTTTACATTTGACAAAGAAACAAGAGATTTATGGTCATCACAAGGCGACAGTCTTACTCATAGAGAAGAGTATAGCCCTGGCCGACCTCGTTCTGAGCATAACTCTCAATCCCACAGTTAGATCTTCAGGATCTTAGGCTCGTTGAAAAGCTTGTCTCTTGAACTTAAAGATCTTGTTGTCGATTGTCAAATTTGGTGAAGTTTTCTTCCCAACCCATCACTCTCAAAGTGATGGCATGTGCTGGCTGAAAGTGGCAGAACTTGGCTCTGATACCAGATGTTGGAACTTGAGGAGAGAGGGACCCTTGGAGCAGCGAGCATGTGTGATTGGAAGGGCATTACTTGTGCTGAAGAATGGTTGTTCAATCACTCAAAATGATGGAGTACATATAGAGCTAGAGCTTGGACAAGTAAGCCCTCTCACAAGCCACACTTCTTAGCCATGGAGGCTAAGGCTCACACACTAGAGTCCATAATCTCATTCAAGGGAGAAAATCAGCCTAGCAATCAGGCTGACCACTCACACACGACCTAGAGAGCAAGAAAATTCTCTCATGGCACACTCCTAGTAGTCACATAACGCATAATCTAATCGAGATTCGCCATGTGTCCATGGCTAGTACACAAGGATCTCACCTCACCTAAAAAGTAAGGATAGGTACCTTTATCCTAGTCAGCACACTCTGACAAGGCAATCCTGAGACCAAGGACCTTTTTGGATATTTCTCCCATCAGGTCTTGACCCTTGACCTCTTGCCTTTTTCTTTTCTCAGGCCGTAGCCTGAGAAAAGACAGAAAAGGCTTGGAACCATCGCCCATGATCACCTGGATATTGGCGGTCGATGACCCCAAAAACTTTGAAAACTCATATCTCCGAATCAGACCGTTGGATCGGCCTCAAACTTGGACCGTAGACATATTGCCACATAATCTTTATAATGTGGAAGTTGGATTGACGATCAGAACTGACGCTCTCCTGGGACGATCAGAACTGACGCTCTCCTGGGCTAGATAGCTCCTTTCCCAATATTTTTTGCCTCTCTGCTGCCTAGACTGCTAATCCTACTGTTGGTTGCGTGAGCTTGTGGCCACAAAAGCTGCTTCATTAATGCCGCCGCCATTGCGCTTTGCTGTATAGCGATGTTATTCCACCTGCACCAGGAATGTGCAGATGAAATCGATGTCGAGAGTTGGCTGGTACTCCAGCGTCTCTCGCACCGTGTCGTAGCTTGTTGGGAATCTCCTCTGGAAGAGGAGGATGAAGCGCGTCTCTTCCATAGGGTTGTCGACCGCTCTCAGTTGCTTCGACAGCTCCCTTACTTTATCCAGATACGCATCCATCTCTTCACCACCCTGCAATCTAAGCGCCATCACTTTTTCCTCCAAAAGCATGAGGAATGCAGGATCCTTGCTCTCATACTTCTTGCACGTGTCCCACCCCTCCTTTGTAGTAGCCTTATCACTCACGTACTGAAGATGCGGGTTGGGGATGGTGTTGACAAGCAACCTGTAGGCCTGCCTCTCCTTCTTCTTCCACTCCTCATACACCGCTGGTATTGCTGCAGAAGAACCCGCATGAGCTGTACCCTTTTGCGGAATCTTCCCCGCCACCACCTGCGCTGCGGTGATGCCTTTTGCATGTGGAACTGGAGCCGTCTCGTCGCCGCTCACCTCCTCCTACAAGCCCCTCTCCTCCAAAAGGAGGCGGGTACGGATCTTCCAAAACATGAAGTTGGCACGTCCCTCCAGCCTCTTCAAGGGCTGGGCTGCTGTTACAATACCGTTGCTGCCATTTTTAGCCTTGGTGATGCTCAGCACTGCCCTTGGATGGCGACCCTAGCCCTGCTTCTTGTGTTGTTTCTGCCAGAAATCTCTCTGACAGAAAATGGATTGTAGATGCCAGCACACTGGGAATTCGGATAAATGGAGCCCACTACTCGAAAATACAGCTCAAAACCTTTTGGATCCACCCATAAAACAGAGTCATCAACAGGGGATTTTGAAAGATATGCCCTCTTGAAAACAGGGTATGCTTCTACTCCTACTCCAACTCAGACCAACCAGCTTGTAAACGGCGTTTCTCCCAAACAAATCATTGGATTGCAAATATTTTTGCACCAATGGAAAGCATAGGAAAAATAATACAATTAGCATGTGCCACTTTCTAAATTTGACAAAGAAACAAGAGAGTTATGGTCATCACAAGGCAACGGTCTTACTCATAGAGAAGAGAGTAGCCATGGCCAACCTCGTTTTAAATATAACTCTCAATCTGACCGTTGGATCTTTGTGATTTTGGGCTAGTTGGAATGCTTGTCTCTTGCACTTGAATATCTTGTGGTCGATTGTCAAATGTGGTGAATATTGCACCCCAATCCGTCATTCTCAAAGTGACAGCCTGTGCTGGCTGAAAGTGGCAGAACTTGGCTCTGATACCAAATGTTGGAACTTGAGGAGCAGCGAGCATGTGTGATTGGAAGGACATCACTTGTGCTGAAGAATGGTTGTTCAATCACTCAAAATGATGGAGTACATATAGAGCTAGAGCTTGGGGAAGTCAGCCCTCTCACAAGCCACACCACCTAGTCATGGAGGCTAAGTCTCACATACTAGAGTCCATAATCTCACACAAGGGAGGAAATCAGCTTAACAATCAGGCTGGCCTGTCACACACGACCTAGAGAGCTAGAGAATGCTCTCATGGCACACTCGTAGTGGTCACATAACCCACAAACCCATGGAGAATCGCCATGTGTCCATGGCTAGCACACAAGGATCTCACCTCACTTAAAAAGTAAGGAGAGGTACCTTTATCCTAGTCAGCACACTCTGACAAGGCAATCCTAAGACTAAGGACCTTTTTGGATATTTCTCCCATCAGGTCTTGATCCTGGACCTCTTGCCTTTTTCTTTTCTCAGGCTAAGGCATGGAGCCATCGCCCATGGGCACCCGCATATCGGCGGTCCATGACCCCTGAAACTTTGAAAATTCATATCTCCCAATCGGACTGTTGGATTGGCGTCAAACTTGGACCGTAGATGTTTTGCGATTTGATCCTTCCAATGGTGTAGTGCGATTGACGATCGAAGGAGGCTTCTGGTACTTTCCTAGAACTTGCTCTTATGGACCCGAAACTGAGCCAGATGGCTCCTTTCCCAATAAAAGTTATGCTCAAAACGTCTGCTTGGGCTACTCTCTTTGCTTTAAGTGAGATAGTAACCTTATCATGACCATAACTTTATTGTTTCTTCCTCCATCTGAAAAAATGGAACATAAAAATGAAAATATTTTTCCCAAGTTTTCCATTGGTACAAAAATATATGCATTTTGTACATATGTTTATGAGAAGTAGTGCGTAAAATTTAGCTGGTCTGATCCACAAGAGCAGTATCATAACGTGTTTTTAAAAGGATACATCTTTTAAATTTCCATGTCGTGTCTGGTTTATGGATGCATCTAAAGAACTTTGAGCTGCATTTCCTAGTGGATGGCTTTGTTTTTCTCCATTCCTAGTTTGTTGGAATTTAAAGTCTCTTTTTTGCGAGACATATTTTTGGTACTAATGGTAGTAGAAGCAAGTGTAATGACACCTTTCAAGGCCATAGTTGAGCATTACCAAGGCTCAAAATGGTTTTTGCAGGCATTGTGGGAGCTTGTCCGACCCTTGGAGAAGCTAGCAGGACGTGCCAATGGTACATGTAGTGTAGTGAACGGATGGAGGGGTACATGTACCAAGTAAAGGATCTAGCAATGCAGTTGAAATTAGCCTATAACCTTGAAGAAGATACGTGTTTCATTCTCTTCTTGATGAGGGAAATCCCACCAAGCTAAGATACGATGTGAAAGATTGTGGAGAACGGGCCAAATCTCGACATTGACTTCATGTACACATGCTTAGTCCATGTAGAATTGCTTTATAATGTAACAAAACACAATGGTAGCGCCAGTAATGAAGTAGCTTTTATTGCCATGGACTCATTCAACCAGTAAAAGCCGTAGATGAAACTAGAGAAAGACAAGAAAAAAGGCAAATCTGACTGTTGCCAAAAGGATGTGTATTTCAAGGAGGATTTTAAGGTAAAGAGGGAAAAAAAGAAACAGTAATACTCCTTGTAGCAAGAGCAAAACCAAAAGCCTCCACAATAGCAACAATACAATTCACAACAAGACCACATTGGTGGACGTCACATTGGCAACATAAACATGGCTAAGGGGGTGCGCGACCGCCTCTTCATGCCAAGATCACACATGTTGCAAATGGAAAAGATAGATTGGGCATTGTACAAAGACTATGAATGAACGAAGAGCTTGACCCACCACTAGGAGTCGTTTATGCAAGTAGTCTCTATTGTATGCTAAGGGGACTAAGATTGTGGACATCTGATTAGAAACTCGATGTGCTATTGAAGTTAGGACGTTCTAGAGTGTGCGGTATATATATTATGTAGTGTTCAACCTTTGTCTTGTCTTCTTTTTTACCAACACGAGACTCTGCATTGTCTTTGATGACCACTATGGCTCTATTATTGCAAGGAAACAAGAGAGGAGTTGGCCAGGTCAGTAAAGGAAGGAGACATTTAGAACATGGTAGAAGTAACTAAGATCCCGTATGAGAAGAGTTTTACAATTTTCGTACAGGCAACGGATGGCATGATCTCGCATGCATGCTACGGCGACATTGGCATGCGCTCCTTATGCTAGCTTTAAGCAAACCAGATGTTACATAACATGCGCACCATCTCCATCTTTGAGCAATAGTTATGTATTGGTTGTTTGGAGGGAAAGCACTGTTATGAGCCATTTAATGGAATAGGATAGCGTACAAAGGAGGTGTTGCAACTTCTCGATACTGGTTTATGAGGCCTAATTTAGACCTGGAGTTTTGGAAACTCTGGGAAATTTCTAACCTTTTTTGATAATTCCGGCCTTTACATTATCTTGTAGTCTCTTTCATCCAAGAAGTGCTTTCATAGGTTCAAGGAATTCAACACAATGGTGGATAACCAGAGAAGCAAGATCATCAAGGAGTTGTGTAGCGACCGCGGTCGAGACTACCTGAACAAGGACTTCCAGGACTATCTTGTAGCGACTAGCATCAAAGATGGCTAACATTGCACCCTGTGCTGTACAGTACGGTGGTCTTGGCAACAAGTCCTCTTCTTGTCAGAGCGGTAGCGGTAGCGGTGGCATTGGAGGAAAAGGGAATACTGGCGTTGGAAAGGGTTCAAAGTGAGCCAGAAAATACCACAAATGTGGCAAGCGTGTGCATTAGACACGGGAGTGCAGGGCTTCCAAGAAGGAGATCATGGTGGTGGACATGAGGGCAAAGGAGTTGATTAATATGATGGCAGAGAGTGTGTCGTCAACCAGGTGACTAGCACTACTCAAGTGTTGAGCCTTCGGGCTCACGCTGTTACCATGGCGGCCAATTCCTTTGGTAGAATCTCCATTGAGGACACTGAATGTTGCTTCAAGTTTGCCTACAGCACCCTTGTCCATACGCAAGGCGAGGGAGATCAGTTAATTAATATCAACGTGAACGGTACTAAAAAAGACTTGAAGTTGGAGGATGTGATCTACATGCCATCTTTTGCGGCTAACCTCATGTCGGTTTCCAACATCGTAGACCATGACATGACGGTCGTCTTCACCGAGGAGGAGGCTGTGATTATCAAGAACGAAGACATCAAGATCTCTTATTGTAAGCAGAGTCTTGTTACACAGGACACAAGAGTCGATGCGCTGTATGTCCTGTACACCAAGCCCCCTGAGAATACAAACAAGGGATGTACGGTAGTTGAAGAGCCCATATATCCAAAGCCTGACATCGCACCACAGGCTGTTACCATGGCGGCCAATTCTACCAAAGGAACAAATGTTGAATTGTGGTATAGGCGGTTTGGCCATGTGGTTGACTGTACACTGGAACTGAAACAGTTGCATGAAGTAGTTCATACGATGAAGGGATGTGAGGCGAAGGATTAGGGAAAGTGCAGGAAGCTATGTGAGCCGCCTCCCATGCAAGGCAAACAGAAAGCCTTTTGAGCGTAATGGACAACATGCGGCAAACATCTTAGACCTTATTTACTGAGATGTGTGTGGACCATTTTGCATCCCTTTGAACAGCGGCAACAAGGATTTCCTGGCCCTAATCGGTGACCACCGTCGCAAGAAGTTGATCTACTTCCTCAAGACAAAGGGAGAGCTCAAGGAGGAGCTTTAAGAGTTTGTTGCCATGGTAGAGAGTAGACAAGAAAGAATGTAAAGGCACTACGCACGGACAACGATGGTGAGTACGAGGCGTCCAAAGGCTGGTTGAGGCAACATGGCAATAATCACCAAACCACCACACCTTACATCCCCCGGAGTAAAAGAATTGTTGAGCAGATGAACCAGACTATCCTCGACATGACATGAAGCATGCTCTTTGATGCCAAACTCCCATCTTTTCTGCGCTGAAGATGTAGGAACTGCTTACTACCTTGTGAAGCTTACCCTGACAGTGACGCTTGGAATGCATGGTAAGAAGCACAAGAGAAGCAGTTGAGGATGCCACATGAGGCTTGGTCAGGGAAGAAACAAGATGCCTTAGATTATATCTCTCAAGTTTCCAAGACAAACATTCTATTGGACCTGGAGAAGAGACGTAGTCGTGGAGGAGCAAATATATGAGACTCAAAGGGCATCAGTTATGCTGAAGAATGGTTGTCAAAGTACTCAAAATAATGGAGTTCATAGACAGCTAGAGTTTGGGGAACTCAGGCCCCTCACAACCCAAATAAATTTATCACATGGAGGCTAAGGCTCACACACTAGAGTCCATGGTCTCACACAAGAGAGGAAATCAGCTTAGCAATCAGGCTGACCACTCACACATGACCTAGAGAACTAGAAAATGCTCTCATGGCACACTCCTAGTAGTCACATAAATCACAATTCCATAGAGAATCGACATGCGTTCATAGCTAGCACACCACAAGGAAGTCACCTTATCTCAAAAGTAGGGAGAGGTACCTTTTTCCTAGTCAGCACACTCGAGCAAGGCAACCCAAGAATCTAGGACCTTTTTGAATACTTCTCCCATTGGGTCTTCACCCTGGACCTCTTGCCATTTTCTTTTCTCAGGCTAAGACATGGAGTCATCGCCCATGGTCACCTAGATACCGGCGATCGATGACGCCGGAAACTTTGAAAACTCATATCGCCCAATCCGATCATTAGATCAACATGAATACTCAACCGTCGACATTTTGCTACTTGATCTTTCCAATGTATAATTCCCATTGAAGATCGGAGTAGGCATCTGGTATTTTCTTAGAACTTGCTCATGTAGACCCGCAACAAAGCCAGGTGGCTTTTTTTTCAACAATCGCCTACTTTGCCGCAATCAAAGTGGACTAAATCTACATGTCTTCATACAAAACTGCAGCTCCTCATGAGTCACTAGCCTGGTGCAGAAATCAGCAACTTGCTTGCTGGTTCGAGTAACTCTTGCTTGATAGCAACCTCTTATACAAAAGGCCTGATGAAGTGATATACAACATAAATGTGCTTGGTGCATACATGGTGCTTGGGATTCTTGGCGAGTGCGATTGCGCTCTCGTTGTCAACGCGTACAGTAACGAGAACAAGTCCACTCCCATTCATCTCCGCCATGAGACGTTGAAGCCAAACTACTTCCTTAGCTCCAGAGTTGAGAGAGACATACTCAGCTTCCGTGCTTGAGGAAGCCACATCCACCTGCCGCTTGCTGCACCGGCTGATAGCCCCACCATTCATGAGGAATACATGTCCATAGATGGACTTGCGGTCCTCACGGTTTGAAGCCGAATCTACGTCTATGTTACTGAAAATGCTTTTGTTATTTCCATTGTAGTTGTTGGGAAAGGAGCCATCCGGCTCCGTTTTAGGTCCACGGGAGCAAGTTCCATGAAAGTACCAGATGCCTACTCCGATTGTCAATCCAATTTCACCATTGGAAAGATCAGGTGGCAAAATGTCTATAGTCAATGTTTGAGGCTGATCCTATGGTCGGATTGGGAGATATAAATTTTTGAAGTATTCGGAATCATCAACCGCAGATTTCCAAGTGACCATGGGCGATGCCTGAGAAAAGAAAACGGCAAGAGATCCAGGGTCAAGACGTGATGGGAGAAATATCCAAAAAGGTCCTAGATTCTTGGGTTGCCTTGTCAGCGTGTACAAACTAGGAAAAAGGTACCTCTTTTTAGGTGGGATGAGATCCGTGTGTGCTAGCCACGGACACATGGCAATTGTCCATGCGATTGCAGGTTATGTGACCACTAGGAGTGTGCCATGAGAGCATTCTCTAGCTCTCTAGGTCGTGTGTGAGTCGTCAACCTGATTGCTAGGCTGATTTCCTCTCTTGTGTGAGATTATGGACTCTAGTGTGTGAGCCTTAGCCTCCATGGCTAAGTGGTATGGCTTGTGAGAGGGCTAAGTTGCCCACGCTCTAGCTCTATATGTAGTCGATCATTTTGAGTGATTTAACAACCATTCTTCAGCACAAGTGATACCCTTCCAGTCCCATATGCTCGCTGCTCAAAGGCTCCTTCTCTCCTCCGGATCCAATAGTAGGTGATGCCGATCGTGATGGTTTTAGAAAGGTAGCGAAAGATCTATTTCATTACCTTGTGATTCTCAGGTCCTGGATTTACCATGTGTAGGCTCACATCACTGAGCCTGTGCAAAGTCCGGCATGGTTGTCATCATGAAGTACATTAGACTTTAGACAGTACTCTAGTACTTCTGCTGCTTAGAAGCATTCGTTTCTCGTACGGTGTCATCTGCTCCAACACATTGGTGGAACTACGGTTCTTGATGTATACTGCAGTGCTCACTAATTCAGCCCAAAAGACATTGGTGAGCTGAGCCGCATGAAACATGGAGCGCACTCATTCAATGATGGTACGGTTGGCATGTTCTGCTATGCCGTTCTTTTGTGGTGGGTATGGCACAATGCGTTACGCCTTGATGCTTGCTGCTGCAAGGTAGAGCTGGACTCCTTGCTCGATTACTCTTTACCACGGTTGTTGCAAAGCGCCTTGATCTTGTTTTCGGTCTTGCTCTCCACCAATGCCTTGAACTCCTTGAACTTGTGAAAGCACTGGTCCTTGGAGGTAAAGAAGTATGCAGCAGTTTAACGGCTGAAATCATCAATGAAGGTGAGAAAAGACCTAGAGTCTCCAACGCTCTAGATCTGCATCGGGTGATACAAGTGTGTCTGGACCAGCTCAAGAACATCCCTTGCGAGCTATCGTGTTCGAAAGAATGCCTCGTGATGCTGCTTCCCTTCCAAACATTTGATATACAACAGCTGCTCAAAGTTAGAGATGGTGGGGAAGTCACACACCATCTACTTTGTTTGAAGTTGCTACAAGGCAAGTATGCTGATTTGGCCATAGCGCGCATGCCAAATTTTCCCATCTCTAGCCTGGACCTCTGTTGCAAGACTTTGCTCGTGGGGGACCTTGGATACCCCAAGAGGCCGTGCATGTCACGTTCCTTCACGCACCTGGCCAACTCCTCTCCCGTTTCCTTGTCAAGGATATAGCCATAGTTGACGTGAGAGACGACTTACAGTCCTTTGTTGGTGAGAGAGGACACTCACAAAAGATTGAACGCAGCATAACGTACATATAGCATACCATGGAACACTCCTACTCACATGCCACGCGGGGTCTCCAACCACATCTCCACAATCCCAATCCCCTGAGCATACACCACTCAATCAAAATCCAACGTAATTGGACGAGGAGAAAGGAGACCAACTGCGTAAACACTCGTGGTGCCTCATTCTCTTGGTACACTGTGAGTCCTTGCACCATGCCAGATCCGCCTTCTCCTTCTGCGACATGTTAGACTTTGCTATGAAGAGGCGGTTGTGTACCTTATTGGCCATGTTTATATTGCTAAACTGACGTACACCAATTGGGTTCTGCTGTTGCTACTGCTGACGTTACTGTGACTGCTGTTGAAACTTGAGGAGAGACGGAGCCTTGGAGTAGCGAGCATGTGTGATTGGAAGGACATCACTTGTGCTGAAGAATGGTTGTTCAATCACTCAAAATGATGGAGTACATATAGAACTAGAGCTTGGGCAAGTCAGCCCTCTCAGAAGCCACACCACTTAGCCATGGAGGCTAAGGCTCACACACTAGAGTCCATAATCTCACACAAGGGAGGAAATCAGCCTAGCAATCAGGCTGACTACTCACACACGACCTAGAGAGCTAGAAAATACTCTCATGGCACACTCCTAGTGGTCACATAACCCACAAACCCATGGAGAATCGCCATGTGTCCATGGCTAGCACACAAGGATCTCACCTCACCTAAAAAGTAAGGAGAGGTACCTTTATCCTAGTTAGCACACTCTGACAAGGCAATCCAAAGACCAAGGACCTTTTTGGATATTTCTCCTATCAGGTCTTGACCCTGGACCTCTTGCCTTTTTCTTTTCTTAGGCTAAGGCATGGAGCTATCACCCATGCCCACCCAGACATCGACGGTCCATGACCCCCGCAACTTCGAAAAATTCATATCTCCCAATCCGACCGTTGGATCGGCCTCAAACTAGGACCATAGACATTTGACACCTGATCTTTCCAATGGTGAAGTCGGATTGGCGACCGGAGCAGGCATCTGGTACTTTCCTGGAACTTGCTCCTGTGGACCTGAAGCTAAGCCAGATGGCTCCTTTCCCAACAATCTCCCACTTTGCCGCAGTCCGAGTGGGTTGAGTTCACATGCCTTCATGTAGAACTGCTGCTTCTCATGGGTCACTGGCTTGGTGCAGAAATCAGCGACCTGCTTGCTGGTTGGAGTAAACTCCAGCTTCATAGCACCCTCCTGCACATGGTGCAGGAGCACCATGTGCCTGATGAAATGATATGCGATATCAATGTGCTTGGTGCGTGCATGGTGCTCAGGATTCTTGGCGAGTGCCATTGCACTCTGGCTCTCGACGCACACAGGAACTGGAACTGCTGCACTCCCACTCATCTCTGCCATGAGACGTTGGAGCCAAACTGCTTCCTTGGCTCCAAAGCTGAGAGATACGTACTCAGCTTCTGTACTCGAGGTGGCCACGACCACCTGCCGCTTGCTGCACCACCTGATGGCTCCACCATTCATGAGGAACACATGTACAGAGATGGACTTACGATCCTCAGGGTTTGAAGCCCAATCTACGTCTGTGTAGCCGATGATGCAGTTGTCATTGCCGTTGTAGGTGATGCCGATGTTGATGGTTCCAACAAGGTAGCGGAAGATCTGCTTCACTGCCTTCTGGTGCTCCGGTCCGGGATTAGCCATGTGCTTGCTCACAACGCTCACAACCTGTGCGAGGTCCAGCCTGGTTCCCACCATCAGGTACATAAGACTGCCGACGGTGCTCTGGTACTTCTGCCGCTCAGCTGTATTTGCTTCTCCATTGAAGCTCACGAGGTACTACCGCGTCTCCAGCGACATGCCGATGGGTTTTGCCTCTGCCATGCCGAATCGCTGCAAAACATCCTTAATGTAGCGGCTCTACTGCAACGAGAGAGAGAGCGCATCTCGCGGTCATGCGTGATCTGGATACCGAGGAAGTATGATGCCTCCCCAAGATCAGACATCTGGAAGCGCTCTTGCATGGCTTCCTTCAACTCGTGCAGTGCAGACATGCTGTTGGAAAGGAGGAGTATGTCATCCACATAGACAATGATGATGATGATCTCATGCTCATGCTGCCAGCGATACACGCTGTAGTCACACGCGTTGCGCTCACACCCCATGCACTACAACACTGCATCGAACTTTTGGTTCCAAGCACGCGACGCATGCTTCAGGCCGTACAGCGACTTCTGCAGGCTTGCAGACCAGGTGCTCTTGGCCATCCATGACGAACCCCTCCGGCTGCTCCATGTAGATCTCCTCCTCCAAGTTACCCTTCAAGAATGCTGTCTTGACATCCATGTGGTGAACCTCGAAGTCCTCAGCTGCTGCATAAGAGAGGAGCGTGCGCAGAGAGGTAAACTTTGCAACAGGGGTAAAAGTTTCTGTGTAGTCGATGCCCTCCTGCTGCGAGTAGCCCTTGGCGACCAGCCTTGCCTTGTACTTTTCCAGGTTACCATCTGCTCCCCGCTTCTTCTTGAACACCCACTTGCACTTGATCACCTCACGTCCTGGTGGACGCTCCGTCAGCTCCCACGTGCCGTTGTCCAGCTGCGACAGTATCTCCTGCTGCACGGCTTGCGCCCAATCTGCTGCATCCGGTGCAGCCATGGCCTCCTTGTATGATATTGGCTCATATGAATCTGCTGCAACAGCGACATTCATCTGTTCTGGTTTCTCCAGCATCAAGAAATGGCCGCGCTCACCAGGCTTGTAACGCACCCTAAGAGGGTACCTGCGACCTGGTACTGGAGCGTTAGCGGGAGGCTGGCGCGGTGCTGCTGGCACAGCTGCAGCTGCTAGTGGTACTACATCTCCCTCCTCTGCTTCTGCCGATGAGGCTGCTGTATCTATAATGTCAGATATGGGAGAGTAGAGTGATTCTCCCACTGTCACAGTAGAAGAAGGATCGGGAGAAACTGGGTCAGGAAGAATTTCTACTCCCACTGTCTCGTCAGCTGCTGGTTCTGCTGCCTCTTTACACACGATGTTGGTGCCGATGACGTTACTCTCATTGATGACGACATCCCTAGAGATGATGACGTGGCCTGTATCCCTCTCGTAGAGGTGATACGCCTTGCTTGCCATGTCGTAGCCAATCATCAGCATCTGTGGACTCTTCGCATCCCACTTTTGCCGCTTCTCCTTTGGCACATGCATGTGCGCCAAGCTGCCAAACGCGCAAAGATGACCTACGCTTCTTGCCGAACCACGCCTCGTATGACGTCATCTGCTCCAGCGCCTTAGTTGGACTGCGGTTCTTGATATAGACCGCGTTGCTCACAGCTTCAGCCTAGAAGTCGTAGGTCAGCCGAGCCGCGTGCAACATGGAGCGCGCCGACTCCACAATGGTACGGTCAGCGCGTTCTGCTACCCACTTCTGCTGCGGCGAGTATGGCGTGGTACGCTGCGCCTTGATGCCAGCTGCTGCGAGGTAGTCCTGGAATTCCTTGCTCAGGTACTCTCCACCGCGGTCGCTGCGCAACGCCTTGATCTTCTTGCTAGATTGGTTCTCCACCATGGCCTTGAACTCCTTGAACCTGTCAAAGCACTGGTCCTTGGATGAAAGGAAGTACACAGCAGTATAACGGCTGAAATCATCAATGAAGGTGAGAAAATACCTAGAGCCTCCAAAGCTCTGGGTCTGCATCGGTCCGCACAAGTCCGTGTGGACCAGCTCCAACACCTCTTTTGCACGTTCCCATGCTCCAGAGAACGCCTCGCGATGCTGTTTCCCCTCCAAACAACCGATACATAACTGCTGCTCAAAGTTAGAGATGGTAGGTAGGTCACGCACCATCTGCTTTGCTTGAAGCTGCTGCAAGGCGCGCATGCCGATGTCGCCGTAGCGCGCATGCCAGATCTCACCATCTGTTGCCTGCACCACTCCTGCAAGACTCTGCTCACGCGAGATCTTGGTCGCCCCCAGCAGGCGGTACATGTCGCCCTCCTTCACCTACTTGGCCAACTCCTCTCCTGTTTCCTTGTTGAGGATGTAGCCATAGTCATCATCGAAGACAACGCGCAGTCCTGTGTTGGTGAGAGAGGATACTGAGAGAAGGTTGAACGCAGCATCAGGTACATACAGCACGCCATGGAAAACTCCCACTTCAATGCCACGCTGGGTCTCCAACCACATCTCCACAATCCCAATCCCCTGAGCATACACCACCTGATCATCATCCAAAGCAATCGGTCGAGGAGGAATGGAGAGCAGCTGCGTGAACCACTCCTTGTGGTGCATCAGACTCTTGGTACACCCCGAGTCCTTGTACCACGCCAGATCCGCCTTTTCCTTTTGCAACATGTCAGACTTCGCCATGAAGAGGCAGTCGCGTACCTCCTTGGCGACGTTCATGTTACCAAAATGGCGCACGCTAGTCTGGTTCTGCTGCTGCTGCTGCTGCTACTGGTGCTGTTGCTGTGACTGCTGCTGCTGTTGCTGTGAAGATTGCTGCTTTTACTGCTGCTGCTGCTGCTCCTTCTGGTCCCTCTTAAACTTAAAGCACTCTTTCTTGTAGTGCCCCTCTTTCTGGTAATAGTGGCACTTGCCCTTCTTCTTGCCTCTCTGCTGCCCGGACTGCTGCTGCTGTTGGTTGCGTGAGCCCATGGCCATGAAAGCTGCTTCACTGCTGCTTCCACCATTGCGCTTTGCTACATTGTGACGGAGTTCCACGTGCACCAAGTGCGTGCAGATGAAGTCGAGGTCGAGAGTCGGGTGGCACTCCAACGTCTCTCGCACCTTGTCGTAGATGGTTGGGAGTCCCCTCAGCAAGAGGAGGATGAAGCGCGTCTTTTCCACTGGATTACCGGCCGCTCTCAATTGTTTTGCCAGCTCCTTTGTGTTATGTTCTGTGTATGCCCCCGGTCCAATCAGCGGAAGATTTAGATTGGGTATGCACTGCGCTTGTAGCGGAAGTCCCCTAGTGACATGCAAGAGAGGCTAAGAGAGACAAGGCATGCACTACTCATCTTTGTGGAGTAAGTCCCCTTGGTCTACTCTTGGTAGTGTATCTGGTGCATGCTCCTTAGGACAACTTCCTATAGCCTAGTAGGTGAAGGTGCCGTCTCGCAAGTGAGAGGTCCGGGGTCGAATCCTCCCACGACCAAATTTTCTTTGTGACTAAAAAGGGCCAAGGAAGTTTCCTAGAAGCCTCTAAGGTCCAAGGTGGATCAAGCGCCACTTGGCGGTCACAGAGGGTGCCATGTCATCAAAATTGATGACACTGTCTAGGGTAGCCTTGGGGGAGGTCCCTCCAAGGAGCCACTGGGAGCACTGACCAGGGACTATATAAGGCCTGCCATTTGCATGTGATTCTATCATCATCTCTTACACTTGAGACTTGGGAGAAAACTAATCCCTTGTTGGCCACCAAGAAAGAGTGTAAAGAACAAGTGCAAGTACACACTTTGGTGTGTAGCATTGCCAGTTGGGTGCGAGTTTGGAACACTCTCCGGCCACGGTTGGGACAAGCTAAGTGAACATTTCAGTTTGGAAACACCACTCCGTGGGTGATCTCTACCTTGGTTGAAATACCAAGGGCGGTCGGCAGTTTGCCTGTCGGCGCCGTTTACTGTAGACCGTGGCCAACTGCGGAGTGATAAAGAGTTATGGGCTCACACTGATCGGGAAACTTAGTTCTTTGTACTACCGCTCAGTTCACGTGACAGGTACCTCCGTAGCAGACAAGACACCACTGCTCCATCTACTTCATCGTCGGTCCACTTAAACCAAGGTACGCATTGTGAGAGACCAGACGCGGGTTGGACCCGTGGTCCACGTTTGCTCTCCACGGACAAGGAACGAGGATACGCTCTGTCATTGTTGGTATGACCCTCGAGTCCTTAGCGGGTTACGCTCTGCCCTTGTGGGTGTTGGAACTTGAGGAGAGAGGAAGCCTTCGAGCAGCAAGCATGTGTGATTGGAAGGGCATCACTTGTGCTGAAGAATGGTTGTTCAATCACTCAAAATAATGGAGTACATATAAAGCTAGAGCTTGGGCAAGTCAGCCCTCTCACAAGCCACACCACTTAGCCATGGAGGCTAAGGCTCACACACTAGAGTCCATAATCTCACACAAGGGAGGAAATCAGCCTAGCAATCAGGCTGACCACTCACACACAACCTAGAGAGCTAGAGAATGCTCTCATGGTACACTCCTAGTGGTCACATAACCCACAAACCCATGGAGAATCGCCATGTGTCCATGGCTAGCACACAAGGATCTCACCTCACCTAAAAAGTAAGGAGAGGTTCATTTATCCTAGTCAGCACACTCTGACAAGGCAATCCTAAGACCAAGGACCTTTTTGGATATTTCTCCCATCAGGTCTTGACCCTGGACCTCTTGCCTTTTTCTTTTCTTAGGCTAAGGCATGGAGCCATCACCAATGCCCACCCAGACATCGACGGTCCATGACCCCTGAAACTTTGAAAATTCATATCTCCCAATCCGACCGTTGGATCGGCCTCAAACTTGGACTGTAGACATTTTGCCACCTGATCTTTCCAATGGTAAAGTTGGATCGGCGATCAGAGCAGGCGTCTGGTACTTTCCTGGAACTTGCTCATGTGGACCTGAAACTGAGCCATATGGCTCCTTTCCCAACACCAATCCCCTCAGCATATACCACTCGATCATCACCCATAGCGATAGGACGGGGAGGGATGGACACCAGTTGTCTAAACTACTCCTTGTGATATGTGAGGCTCTTGGTACACCCTGAGTCCTTGTACCATGCGAGATCCGCCTTCTCCACCTGCGACATGTCAGAGTTTGCCATGAAGAGACGGTCGCACACCTCCTTGGCTACATTCATGTTGCCAAAGTGGCGCACACCAGCCTGGTTTTAGTGCTACTGCTACTATTGCTGCTGCTGATGCTACTGTGACTGCTACTGCTGCTGCTTGGACTTTTGCTGTTGCTGCTTTTACTGCTGATGCTGCGATGACTGCTGCTGCTACTGCTCCTTATAGTCCTTCTTGAGCTTGAAATACTCCTTTTTGTAGTGTCCGTCTTTCTGGCTGTAGTGGTATTTGCCTTTCTTTCTGCATTTCTACTACCCAGGCTGCTGTTTTTACTGTTGATTGCGTGAGCTCGTGGCCACAAAAGTAGTTTCATTGCTGTCGCCGCTATTGCGCTTTCCTGCACTGGGACGCAATTCCATTTGCACGAGGTGTGTACAGATGAAGTTGAGATCGAGAGTTGGCTGGCACTCTAGCGTCTCGCGCATCGTGTCGTAGCTGGTTAGGAGTCCCCTCAGCAAGAGGAGGATGAAGCGTGTTTCTTCCACAGGATTGCAAGCCGTTCTTAGTTGCTTCGCCAGCTCCTTTGTCCTGTCCGGATACGCCTCCATCCCTTCACCACCTTGGATTTTCAGCGACATCATCTCTTCCAAAAGCATCAGGAATGCAGGATCCTTGCTCTCATACTTCTTGTACAACGTGTCCCACCCCTCCTTTGCAGTAGCCTTGTCACTCAAGTACTAAAGATACGGATTGGAGATGGTATCGACAAGCAACCTGTAGGCCTGCCTATCCTTCTTCCATACCTCATACACCGCTGGTACAGCTGCAAAAGAACCCGCATCAGCTGCACTCTTTTACAGAGTCCTCCCCGTTACCACCTGCGCTATGCTGATGTCTTTTGCCTGTGGAACTGGAACCGACTCGTCGCCGCTCACCACCTTCCACAAGCCCCTCTCCTCCAAAAGGAGACGGGTACTAATATTCCAAAACGTGAAGTTGGCGCGTCCCTCCAGCCTCTCCAAAGGCTGGGCTATTTTTACAGCGCCAGCTACTGCCATTTTGAGCCTTGGTGATGCTCAGCACTTCCCTTGAATGGCGGCGCTACCCCTGCTTCTGCTGCTACTTCTGCTAGAAATCTGTCTGAAAGAAAATAGACTGTAGATGCTAGTCGACTGGGAATTTGGAAAAACGAAGCCCACCTCTGGAAAAATTCAGCTCAAAAACTTTCAGATCGACTCATAAAACAGTCTCATCAACAGGGGAGTTAAAAAGATATGCCCTCTTAAAAACAGGGTATGCTTCCGCTCCTACTCCAACTCAAACCAGCCAGCTTATAAGTGGCGTTTCTCCCAAACAAATCAATAAAATGTAAATATTTTTCCACAAATGATAAGCTTAGGAAAAATGATAGAGTTTGCATGTGCCACTTTTTAAATTTGACAAAGAAACAAGAGAATTTTGGTCAACAGAAGGCGACAGTCTTACTCATAGAGAAGAGTGTAGCCCTAGTCGACATCATTTTCAACATAACTCTCAATCCGACTGTTGGACCTTCGCAATTTTGGACTCGTTAGAAAGCTTGTCTTTTGAACTTGAAGATATTGTGGTTGATTATCAAATCTAGGGAAGGTTTCATCTCAACCCGTCACTCTCAAAGTGATGGCCTGTGCTGGCTGAAAGTAGCAGAACTTGGCTCTGATACCAAATGTTGGATCTTGAGGAGAGAGGGAGCCTTGGAGCAGCGAGCATGTGTAATTCAAAGGGCATCACTTGTGCTTAAGAATGGTTGTTCAATCACTGAAAATGATGGAGTAAATATAGAGCTAGAGCTTGGGCAAGTCAGCCCTCTCACAAGCCACACAACTTAGTCGTGGAGGCTAAGGCTCACACACTAGAGTCCATAATCTCACACAAGGGTGGAAATCAGCCTAGGAATCAGGCTCACCACTCGCACACGACCTAGAGAGCTAGAAAATGCTCTCATGGCACACTCCTAGTGGTCACATAACCCACAATCCCATGGGGAATCGCCATGTGTCCATGACTAGCACACAAGGATCTCACCTCGCCTAAAAAGTAAGGAGAGGTATCTTTTTCCTAGTCAGCACACTCTGACAAGGCAATCCAAGAATCTAGGACCTTTTTGGATATTTCTCCCATCAGGTCTTGACCCTGGATCTCTTGCCTTTTTGTTTTTTGAGGCTAAGGCATAAGGCCATCTCCCATGCTCACTCGGATATCGGCGGTCGATGACCCCAAAAACTTAAAAAATTCATATCTCCTAATCCGACCGTTGGATCAACCTCAAACTTGGATAGTGGATATTTTGCCACATTAATTTCCAATGACGAAATTGGATTGACGGTCGCAGTAGGTATCTGGTACTTTCCTGGAACTTGCTACTGTGGACCTCAAACTGAGCCAGATGACTCCTTTTCAATAAACGTGACAAAAGGTGTAAAGGTTTCCTCGTACTCTGAGCTTGCATGCTGGGAAATTCCCTTCGCCACTACCCTTGCCTTCTACTTGTCGATAGTACTATCGTGCTTGACCCTTTTCCAGAATATCCATTTAGACCCGACCACGTACGCGTTTGGGGGCCTATCCACTAGAACACATGTTCCGTTCTCTTCAATGGATGCGAGTTTTCTATCCAGTGCCTTGTTCAACTTGGCCGCATCTGGCATGTTCATAGCCTCCGTTACGATATCAGGCTTTCCCTAGGCAAAACATGACCAGTTGACTTTGGTCCATTCCGCACCTTCAGGTTCGTAACTGGGCGACGGTTTCTTTTGTCGCGAACTACGCCGCAGTGTTGTTGGCAGTACTTCAAGGCTAAGTTCCTTCTGTTGGTCCTACGCTCCCAGTGATCTGCTCTTAGACGAAGGGCCATTCGCCTCAGAGTTTGACTTAGAGGCCTCGAACGACTCAGACTCAGTGTTAGAGTCCGTCATTGTCTCAGCCTTCAAAGCGACTCTCCCCGCAACACCATCCTTCAATGGTACCATTTGCCACTTTTCTGGTGCCTGATCACCAAACTCGAGCAACACAACCCATTCTCTTGATTTGGGGACATGGACAGGGTCTAGCGACTCTCCTTTGCCGAGAGTCCTTTCATCAAACTTGACATCTTTGCTCCTGATGAGCTTTCCTACCGCTTGGTTCCACAGCATGTATCCCTTGTATACAGTATCGTATCCGACTATTACACACTTTTGAGCACGTTCATCCAGTTTGCCACTTCTTTATCCTACTTGGACCTTTGTCTAGGCAGTAAAGCCGAAGCCTTCCTTGCACTGTGTCCTTAGTACGTGGTCACTTTCGCATGAGGAGCAAATTCCTAGGGGTTAGACCAACCAACGCTTCTTTAGTGTCTACCTATGGTGGACAGCTCTGTGAAGAGTCTCAAAGGCAAGAACTATACTCAATGACACGCAACTGACAGGTTGTTATAGTCCTAGAGCCAGCCTCTTGCCTAGGCGCACAGTGGCTCCTTGGATGAGCCACTTTGAAGGCAATCTGGATTGTATCATCCCCCTCCCTACATGGTACTCCTTGTGACTGCCAAGTGGTCCCATCCATCTGTAAGAACCTAAGAATGTTCTAACATGTCTCTTAGAACCTTCCTCTACCTTTTTTGGTCATAACGAAAACTAGTCACCGGGCTGGGATTTGAATCAGTGACCTCTCGCTCCAGAAACCAACACAGAAGGTCTAAGCCACAAGGAGATGTCCTAGGTAGTATTTTGCTGGCTATACTATCCAGATTAGACCAAGGAGACTTCCTCCAACCAAGTAATGCATGCCTTGTCTATCTAGACCGGACTCATGAGATCTACAAGGAGGGAGCACTGCATGCCTAGTCCATCCTGTACCTGTCCAAATATCAGTCATCGACAAGGAGCATATAAGGTCAACCGCCTGCTACTGCCATTTTGAGCTTTCGTGATGCTTAGCGCTGTCGTTGAGTGGCAGCGCTACCCCTGTTTTTGCTGCTGCTTTTACAAGAAATCAATTTCTTATAAAATGGACTGTAGATGCCAGTAGACAAGTAATTTAGAAAGAACAAAAAACACCACTAGAAAACTCAGCTCAAAACCTCTCAGATCAACCGTTAAAACAGAGTCATCAATGGGGGATTTTCAGAGATATGCCCTTTTGAAAACAGGGTATGCTTTTGCTCCTACTCCAGGTCACACCAGCTGTAGGACCTGGAGGAGAGAGGGAGCCTTGGAGCAGCGAGCATGTGTGATTGGAAGGGCATCACTTGTGCTGAAGAATGGTTAATCACTCACTCAAAATGATGGAGTACATATAGAGCTAGAGCTTGGGCAAGTCAGCCCTCTCACAAGGCACACCACTTAGTCATGGAGACTAAGGCTCACACACAAGATTCCATAATCTCACACAAGGGAGAAAATCAGCCTAGTAATCAGGCTGACCACTCACACACGACCTAGAGAGCTAGAGAATGCTCTCATGGCACACTCCTAGTGGTCACATAACCCACAAACCCATGGAGAATCGCCATGTATCCATGGTTTGCACACAAGGATCTCACCTCACCTAAAAAGTAAGGAGAGGTACCTTTGTCCTAGTCAGCACACTCTGACAAGGCAATCCTAAGACCAAGGACCTTTTTGGATATTTCTCCCATCACGTCTTGACCCTGGACCTCTTGCCTTTTTCTTTTCTCAGGCTAAGGCATGGAGCCATCGCCCATGGTCACCCGGATATCGGTCGTCGATGACCCCGAAAACTTAAAAATTTCACATCTCCTTATCCAACCGTTGGATGAACCTCAAACTTTGACCATAAGAATATTTTGCCACGAGATCTTTCCAATGGTGAAGTCGGATTGAAAATCTGAGCAAGCAGCTAGTAGTTTCCTGGAACTTGCTCCTGTGGACCTGAACCTAAGCCGGATGGCTCCTTTTCCAACAATCTTCCACTTTGCCGCAATCACAGTGGGCTGAGTCTACATGGGTTCATGCGGAACTTCTGCTTCCCACGGGTCACTGGCTTGGTGCAGAAATCAGCGACCTGCTTGCTGGTAGGAGTAAACTCTAGCTTGAAACACCCTCCTGTACCATGTGCCTGATGAAATGATATGCGATGTCAATGTGCTTGTTGCGTACATGGTGCTCAGGATTCTTGGCGAGTGCAATTGCGCTCTGGTTGTCAACGCGTACGGGAACTGGAACTGTTACACTCCCACTCATCTCTGTAATGAGATACTGGAGCCAAACTGCTTCCTTGGCTCGAAAGTTGAGAGAGACATACTCAGCTTCTGTGCTCGAGGTGGCCACCACCATCTGCCGCTTGCTGCACCAACTGATTGCCCCAGAATTCATGAGGAATACATGTCCACAGATGGACTTACGGTCCTCAGGGTTTGAAGTCCAGTCTGTATCTGTGTAGCCGATGATGCCGTTGTCGTTGCCGTTGTAGGTGATGCCGATGTTGAAGGTTCAAACAAGGTAGCTGAAGATCCACTTCACAGCCTCCTGGTGCTCAGGTCCGAGGTTTGCCATGTGTTGACTCACAGCGCTAAGAACCTTTACAAGGTCCGGCCTGGTTGCGACCATCAGGTACATGAGACTACCGACGGCGTTCTGGTACTTCCGCCGCTCAGCTGCATCTCCTTCTCCACTGAAGCTCACAAGGTACTGCCGCGTCTCCAGCGGCGTGCCGATGGATTTCGCCTCTGCCATGCCGAACCGCTGTAAGATATCCTTGATGTAGCGGCTCTGCTGTAGTGAGAGAGAGCGTGATTTGCGGTCACGCGTGATCTGGATTCCAAGGAAGTATGATGCCTCTCTAAGATCAAACATCTTGAAGTGCTCCTGCGTGGCTTCTTTAACTCCTGCAGTGCAGACATGCTGTTAGAAAGGAGGAGCATGTCATCTACGTAGACAATGATGATGAGGATCTCATACTCATGCTGCCAACGATACACGCTGTAGTCACACTCGCTGCGCTCAAACCCCATGCACTGCAACGCCGCATCGAACTTCTGGTTCCAAGCACGCGACGCTTGCTTGAGGCCGTACAGCGACTTCTGCAGCTTGCAGACCAGGTGCTCCTGGCCATCCATGACAAACCCCTCCAGCTACTCCATGTAGATCTCCTCCTCCAAGTCACCATTCAAGAATGCCGTCTTGACATCCATGTGGTGAACCTCAAAGTCCTCAGCTGCTGCATAAGAGAGGAGCGTGCGCACAGAGGTAAACTTTGAAACAGGGGTAAACGTTTCTGTGTAGTCGATGTCCTCCTGCTACGAGTAGCCCTTGGTGACTAGCCTCGCCTTGTACTTTTCCAAATTACCATCTGCTCCCCGCTTCCAGCTGACTGAGCGTCCACATGGATGCTCAGTAAGCTCCCACGTGCCGTTGTCCAATTGCGACTACATCTCGTGCTGCACAGCTTGCGCCCAATCTGCTGCATTCGGTGTAGCCATGGCCTCCTTGCATGACGTTGGCTCATCTGAATCTGCAGCAACTGCGACGTTCATCTATTCTGGTTTCTACATCATCCAGAAATGGCCACGCTCACGAGGCTTGTAACGCACCCTAAGAGAGTACCTGCGACCTGGTACTAGAGCGTTAGCGGGCAATTGGCGAGGTGCGGCTGGCACAACTGCTGCTGCTGGTGGTGCTACATCTCCCTCCTCTGCTTATGCCGATGAGGCTACTGTATGTGCAATTTCAGACATGGGAGAGTAGAGTGATTCTCCCACTGTCATAGTAGAGGAAGGATTGGGAGCGACTGGGTCAGGAAGGATTTCTCCTCCCACTGTCTTGTCAGCTGCTGGTTTTGCTTTCTCTTCATAGACAATATTGGTGCCGATGACGTTGCTCTTGTTGAAGACGACATCTCTGGACATGATGATGTGGCCTGTATCCCTCTCGTAGAGGCGATAGGCCTTGCTTGCCATGTCGTAGCCAATCATGAGCATCTGCGCACTCTTTGCGTCCTATTTCTGCCGCTTTACCTTGGACACGAACATGTGCGCCAGGCTGCCAAATGCCTGGAGATCACCCACGCTCGGTTTCTTGGCGAACCACGCCTCGTATGGCGTCATCTGCTGGAGCGCCTTAGTTGGACTGCGATTCTTGATGTAGACCGCATTACTCACGGCTTCAGCCCGGAAGTCGTAGGTCAGCAAAGTTGCATGCAGCATGCAGCACGCCGACTCGACAATGGTACAGTTGGCGCGTTCTGCTACACCGTTTTGCTGCGGTGAGTACGGCGCGGTACGCTACGCCTTGATACTAGCTGCTGCGAGATCGTTTTGGTTCTCCTTGCTCAGGTACTCTCAGATCGTTGCGTAGTGCCTTGATCTTCTTGCCAGTCTGGTTCTCTACCATGGCCTTGAACTCCTTGCACCTGTCAAAGCACTGGTCCTTGGAAGGTTGGAAGTACACAGCAGCGTAACGGCTGAAATCATCAATGAAGATCAAGAAATACCTAGAGCCTCCAAAACTCTGGATCTGCATTAGTCCGCACAAGTTTCTGTAGACCAGCTCCAAGACCTCTTCAGCACGCTCCCTTGCTCTAGAGAAAGCCTCCTGGTGCTGCTTCCTCTCCAAACAGTCAATGCACAACTGTTGCTCAAAGTTAGAGATGGTAGGTAGGTCACGCACCATCTGCTTTGCTTGATGTTCCTGCAAGGCGCGCATGCCGATGTGGCCGTAGCGCACATGCCAGATCTCGCCATTTATCGCCTGCACCAGTTTTGCAAGACTCTGCTCACGCGGGATCTTGGTCGTCCCCTGCAGGCGGTACATGTCGCCCTCCTTCACAGACCTGGCTAATTCCTCTCCAGTATCCTTGTTGAGGATGTAGCCATAGTCATCATCAAAGACGACTTGGAGTCCTCTGTTTGTAAGAGAGGAGACAGAGAGGAGGTTGAATGCAGCATGAGGTACATACAGCATGCCATGGAACACGCCCACTTCAATGCGACGTGGGGTCTCCAATCACATCTCCATAATTCCAATCCCCTCACCATACACCACCCGATCATCACCCATAGCGATAGGACGGGGAGGGATGGACAGCAGCTGTGTAAACCACTCCTTGTGATGTATGAGGTTCTTGGTACATCCTGAGTCCTTCTACCATGCGAGATCCCCCTTCTCTACCTATAACATGTTAGACTTTGCCATGAAGAGACGATCGCGCACCTCCTTGACCACATTCATGTTGCCAAAGTGGCAGACACCAGCCTGGTTTTGCTGCTGCTACTGCTACTGCTGACGCTGTTGTGACTACTACTGCTGCTGATTTTTCTGCTGCTGCTGTGATGACTACTGCTGCTCTTTTTGGTCCCTCTTGAGCTTGAAACACTCCTTTTTATAGTGTCCCTCGTTCTGGCAGTAGTGGTATTTGCCTTTCTTTCTGCCTTTCTCTTGCCTAGACTGCTGGTGCTGCTGCTACTGGTTGCATGAGCTTGTGGCCACAAAAGCTGCTTTACTCTACCGCCGCCATTGCGCTTTGCTGCATTGCGACGCAATTCCACCTGCACCAAGTGTGTGTAGATGAAATCGAGGTCGAGAGTTGGTTGGTACTCCAGCGTCTCTTGCACCGTGTCGTAACATGTAAGGAGTCCCCTTAGCAAGAGGAGGATGAAACTCGTCTCTTCCACAAGAATGCCGGCCACTCTCAGCTGCTTCGTTTGCTCCTTTGCCCTATCCAGATACGCCTCTATCCCTTCACCACCCTGTATTTTCAGTGCCATCATCTTTTCCTCCAAAAGCATGAGGAACGCGGGATCCTTGCTCTCATACTTCTTACACAACGTGTCCCACCCCTCCTTTGTAGTAGCCTTGTCACTCACTTACTGAAGAAGCGGGTTGGAGATGGTGTTGACAAGCAACTTGTAGGCCTGCATGTCCTTCTTCTTCCAATCCTGATAGGCCGTAGGTTCAGCTGCAGAAGAACCCGCATCAGCTCCATCCTTTTGCAGTGTCTTCCCCGCCACCACGTGCGCTGCGGTAAAGCCTTTTGCCTGTGGAACTGGAGCTGGCTTGTCGCCGCTAACCACCACCCACAAGCCCCTCTCCTCCAAAAGGAGGCGGATACGCATCTTTCAAAACGTGAAGTTGGCGCGTCCCTCCAGCCTCTCCAAAGGCTGGGCTACTGTTACAACGCAAGGTGCTGCCATTTTGATCTTTGGTGATGCTCAACGCTGCTCTTGGATGGCGGCGCTAGCCCTGCTTCTGCTGCTGCTTGTGCCAGAGATCTGTCTGATTGAAAATGGACTGTAGATCCCAGCAGACTGGGAATTTTGATAAATGGAATCCACCACTGGAAAAATCAGCTCAAAAACGTTTGGATCGACCCATGAAACAGGGTCATCAAGAGGGGGTTTTTAAAGATATGCCCTCTTGAAAACAGAGTATGCTTCTGATCCTATTCCAACTCAGACCAGCCAGCTTGTAAACAGCGTTTCTCCCAAACGAATCAATGGAATGTAAATATTTTTGCATGAATGGAACGCTTAAGAAAAATACTACAATTTCCATGTGCCAAGTTTTAAATTGGACAAAGAAACGAGAGAGTTATGGTCATCACAAGGCGACAGTCTTACTCATAGAGAAGAGTGTAGCCCTGGCCGACCTCGTTTTAAGCATACCTCTCAATCCGACCGTTGGATCTTCGTGATTTTAGACTCGTTGAAACACTTTTCTCTTGAACTAGAAGATTCTGTAGTTGATTGTCAAATCTGGTGAAGGTTTCATCCCAACCCGTCACTCTCAAAGTGACGGCTTGTGCTAGTTGAAAGTGGCATAACTTGGCTCTGATACCAAATGTTGGACCTGGAGGAAAAAGGGAGCCTTGGAGCAACGAGCATGTGCTATTGGAAGGGATCACTTGTGCTGAAGAACGGTTGTTCAATCACTCAAAATGATGGAGTACATATAGAGCTATAGCTTGGGCAAGTCAGCCCTCTCACAAGCCACACCACTTAGCCATGGAGGCTAAGGCTCATACACCACAGTCCATAATCTCACACCAGGGAGGAAATCAGTCTAGCAATCAGGCTCACCACTCACACACGACCTAGAGAGCTAGAGAATGCTCTCATGGCACACTCCTAGTGGTCACACAACTCACAAAATCATGGAGAATTGCCATGTGTCCATGGTTAGCACACAAGGATCTCATCTCACCTAAAAATAAGGAAAGGTATCTTTGTCCTAGTGAGCACACTCTGACAAGGCAATCCTAATACCAAGGACCTTTTGGATATTTCTCCAATCAGGTCTTGATCCTGGACCTCTTGCCTTTTTGTTTTCTCAGGCTAAGTCATGGAGCCATCGCCCATGGTCACCCACATATCGGCGGTCGATAACCCCGAAAACTTCGAAAATTCATATCTCCTTATCAGACCGTTCGATCAATCTCAAACTTGGAACGTAGACATTTTGCCACCTGATCTTTCCAATGGTGAAGTCAGATTAACAATCAGAGAACGCATCTAGTAATTGCCTGGAACTTGTTCCTGTGGACCTGAAACTAAGTCGGATGGCTCCTTTTCAACACCAGCCAGCTTGTAAACAACGTTTCTTCCAAGACTACCAATGGAATGAAAACATTTTTGAACCAATGGAAAGCTTATGAATAATACTTCAATTTGAATGTGTAACATTGAAAATTTGACAAAGAAACAAAAGAGTTATGGTCATCACAAGGCGACAGTCTTACTCAAACAGAAGAGTATAGGCCCGGCCGACCTCGTTTTAAGTATAACTCTCAATCCGACCGTTGGATCTACGTGATTTTGGGCTCGTTAGGACGCTTCTGTGCTTTACTTGAAGATCTTATGATCCATTGTTCAATTTGTGAAGGTTTAACCCCTAACGGTAACTCTCAAAGTGACGGCCTGTGGTGGCTGAAAGTGGCAGAACTTGGCTCCGATACCAAGTATTGGATCAGGAGGAAAGTGGGAACCTTGCAGCAGCAAGCATGTAGGACTGAAAGGGCATCATTCGAGCTCAAGAATGGTTATTTAATCACTCAAAATGATGTACATGTAAATCTAGAGCTTGGGCTAGTCAGCCGTCTCACAAGCCACATCAGTTAGCCATGGAGGCTAAGGCTCACACACTAGAGTCCATAATCTCACACAAGGGAGGAAATCAGCCTAGCAATCAGGCTGACCACTCACACAGGACCTAGAGAGCTAGAAAATGCTCTCATGGCACACTCCTAGTAGTCATATAACCCACAATGCCATGGAGGATTGCCCTGTGTCCATGGCTAGCACACAAGGATCTCACCTCACCTAAAAAGTAGGGAGAGGTACCTTTTTTCTATTGAGTACACTCTGACAAGGCAACCCAAGAATCTAGAACCTTTTTGGATATTTCTCCCATCAGGTCTTGACCTTGGACCTCTCGCCTTTTGCTTTTATCAGGCTAAGGCATGGAACCATCGCTCATGTTCATTTAGATATTGCCGGTGAATGACCCCGAAAACTTTGAAGATTCATATTTCTTCATCCAACTATTGGATTAGTCTCAAACTTTGACCGTATTCATTTTGTAACCTGATCTTAGTAGTGTGGAAGTCGGATTGACAATCTGAGCATGCCCTTGGTAGTTTCTTGGAACTTGCTCTTGTCGACTTGAAACTGAGCCAGATGGCTCCTTTCCCAAGAAGAGGATCCCAGCTTTTAGGTAGCGCCATGAGGAGGATCATGGCCTGGATGCTGGTGTCGATTTCCCAGTTCATTTGATTCACTTACTACACGAATCCTTCAAAGTGCAACACGAAGTCCAAAATTGACTCTCCCTCGCTCACTCTCATCGAAATGAGTTTTTAAATGATGAAGAGGCAATTTGCGAAAGCCATTGATTCTTATACACGTGCAAGCTTCTCATAAGCATTTGATGCATGTGTGATACCTTGGAGGTGGATTTGCTGTGACTCACGTACTGATGTGACAAGAATTGCAAGCGCCATGTTATTTTTGACACTCCACGCTTCATATCCAATATCTGGTTTTGGAGGTTCAACCTCTTGTCCAAGGAACATCTTCAAATAGCCACACATTCTCATGACAATCTCTAATTGCCATTTCGACAAGGGAAAACCAAACAGAGTGAACTTTGACATCCCACCGTTGACCTGCTCGAGAGTGAGCATCACGGGCATGATCATACTACCTCTCTATATCTCTACTTCTCTGCTTCGTTGGGGCCGATATAGGCTGATGTAGGCTGTTGTGCATTGGCGGTTTTGAAGGTGTAGATATGTCGCTTACACCTTAGTCGTAGATCACCTACAAACAGAATAGAAGGCCCACTGGTGAGTCCAGGGTCGAGCCTCCAAGGGCAGAGCTTATCCTGGTTAGGGCCCAGGGTTGTATCTCCAAGGGTAGAGCTTATCCTTGGCCCTTGTTCGCTAAGTGCCTGCACCCGCCACTGGAGTTGATGGAGCAGATGGAGCAGATGGACCTCATGGAGCTAATGTGCGCAACAAGAGAGAGAGGGCGAGAGAGTGCAGAAGCGTCCCTTACAACTAGTCAGTGTGGGCGCTTAACCCTTTGCCAACCTGCATGAGGCGACGGTCCAGTAAACAGGTTCTGACACAATGGTTCCCACTGACCGCTCTTGGTATTGCAACCCATAGATGATATCACCCTCTGAGCCAAGGTTTCACTCTAAGCAGTTCATACAAATCGCTTCCTTGTATTGTGTCCTTAGCACCTGGTCAGTTTCGCACGACAAGTGAACTCCCCGGACTTAGACCAAACAATACTTCTTGAATGTCTGCCTCTGGTGGATAACTCTATGAGGAGTCTCAAAGGTAAGAACAATACTCAATGACAAACAAATGACATCTTCTTATAGTCCTAGATCCAGCTTCTAGCCTAGGCGCGCAGTGGCTCCTTGAATAAGACACTTTGTAGGCAATGTAGATAACGTCATCTTCCCTACCTACATGGCACTCCCTGTGACCGCCAAGTGAGACAAGCCACCAAGAAGGACCTTGGAATATTCTAAGATGTCTGTTAGATACTTCTTGTCTCCCTTTTGGTCACAAAGAAAGTTAATCACTTGCTCGGATTTGACCCAGTGACCTCTCGCTCCAGAGACTAACTCTGGAACGTCTAAGCCACAAGGAGTTGTCCTAGGTAGAATTTGCTGGCTATACTATTCACTTTAGACCAAGTGGACTTGATCCAAAGGAGCAGTACATTCCTTCTATATGTGGACCAGACGTAAGGGACTTATTCCAAGGGAGCAGTGCATGCATAGAGCATCTTATGCCTCTATAAATGTTAGTCATGGACAAGGAGCAGATCAGGTCAACAGGTAGCCACTGTGTCTCCTTGCATGCTTCTGTTTGAGCAATGTACTTTCTCTCTGGTAGAGAGGGAGAAACGGTCTTACTATTTGCTTACTCAAGAGACTACATCACTGTTCAAAAGGCACACAAACCCCGAGGTGGACTTTTTGTCATCGATTCTTCCTTCCCAGTTGGCATTTGTGTGGCACACCAGTCGCAACACGTCAGATCTTTGTTAGCCTAAAAATTCGAGTCCCATGTATCTGGCTTTGTATAGATAGCGCATGATGCGCTTAAGTACTTGTTATTGCTGTGGCCCTGGATTGGCCACAAACCTACTCAGTTCTCACATAGCACAGCAAATATCAAGGCATGTACCTACCATGGCATACATGATGCTACCAAGAGTAGAGTGATAGGTAATATTCTCCATCTCACACCCTTCTGCTTCTATGCTGGGGCTCATGGACGAGGAGAGCTTCAACTGCGTTATCATGGATGTAAGATTGGCTTGCAGTCCTCCAAGTTGTAGAGCTTGAGGACCTCCATGATGTACTTGATCTGGTTCCGCTTGATGATGCCTATTACTCAGTTGCGATGGACGACTATTTAAAGGTAGAACTTGAGCGCAGACATCTCCATCATCTTGAACTTCTTACTTAGGTCTGTCTTCAGCTTGTTCAACAGGTCGACGGACGGCAAACAGACGATCATGTCATCCACGTACAATGCAACGAGTATCAAGCATTCCTCATCCCATTGCACATTGAGACTAAGGTCATTCTCGCCATGCGTGAAGATTAGTCGGCCATGAAGCCGTCCATCTTCTTGCATCATATCGTTGGGGCTTATGTCAGCCTAAAGTGTACTTTGACCAGTTATCAAACCTTGCCTTCTGGAGCTTAAACTCCCTCGCGTACTTCCATCTGCACTTCTTTGTCTTGATTCTTGTAGAGGAAGGCTATCTTGACGTCCATCTGGTAAATCTCCAGATCGTTTACAGCAGCGATGCCCAACATGGATCTGATGGAGGCAAAGATGACGACAAGGGCCAATGTCACCTTGTATTCTGAGTTTGCATGCTCGGAAAACCCCTTCGCCACAACCCTTACCTTGTACTTGTGGATAGTACCATCCTGCTTGAATTTTTTCTCGAGTTCCAAGTTTGACCCCACCACATGCGTGTTTCGAGCCTGTCAACAAGATGCCACGTTCCCTTCTCTTCAATGGATGTGAGTTCGTTTTCTAGTGCCTCCTCCGACTTGGCCGTATCTGGCATGTTCATAGCCTCTGTTACGGTCACAAGCTATCCCTGAGCGGAGTATAACCAGCTGAATCCGGTCCATTCTGCACTTTGAGTTTGGTACTTAGGTGGAGGTTTCTCTGGCGTGTAGAACGTTGAAGTATTGCAGTCGGTACGTCAAGGCTTTGTTGCTCCTATTGCTCGTGCACTACTGTTGGGAACGGAGCCATCCAGCTCAGTTTCAAGTCCACAAAAGCAAGTTCCAGGAAACTACCATATGCCTGCTCCGATCATTGATTTGACTTTACCATTGGAAAGATGAGGTCACAAAATATATACGGTCCAACTTTGAGGCTGATCCAACAGTCGGATAGGGTGACATGAATTTTCGGAGTTGTGGGGTCATGGACCGTCGAGGTCTTGGTGCCCATGGGTGATGGCTCCATGCCTTAGCCTTAGAAAAGAAAAAGGAAAGAGGTCCAGGGTGAAGACCTAGTAGGAGAAATATCCAAAAAGGTCCTTGGTCTTAGGATTGGCTTGTCAGAGTGAACTGACTAGGATAAAGGTACCTCTCCTTACTTTTTTGGTGAGGTGAGATCTTTGTGTACAAGCTATGGACACATGGCGATTCTCCATGAGTTTGTGGATTAAATGACCACTAGGAGTGTGTCATGGGAGCATTTTCTAGCTCTCTACGTCGTGTGTGAGTGGTCAGCCTGATTGCTAGGCTGATTTCCCTCCTTGTGTGAGATTATGGACTCTACTGTGTGAGCCTTAGCCTCTATGGCTAAGTGGTCTAGCTTGTAAGGGGGCTGACTTGTCCAAGCTCTAGCTCTATATGTACTCCATTATTTCGAGTGATTGAAAAACCATTCTTCAGCACACGTGATGCCCTTCCAATCACACATGCTCACTGCTCCAAGGCTCCCTCTCTCCTCCAGATCCAACATTTGGTATCCGAGCCAAGTTCTGCCACTTTCGGCCAGCACAAGCTGTCACTTTGAGAGTGACGGGTTGGGGTCAAAACTTCACCAGATTTGAGAATCGACCACTCGATCTTGAAGTGCAAAACACAAGCTTTCAAACGAGCCCAAGACCACGAAGATCCAACACTAGGATTGAGAATTATAATCAAAACAAGGTCGGCCACGGCTACACTCTTCTCTATGAGTAAGACTGTCACCTTCTGATGACCATAACTCTCTTCTTTCTTCATTAAATTTACAAATTGGTACATGCGACATCTAGTATTTTTCCTAAGTTTTCCATTGGTGCAAAAATATTTGCATTGTTTACAAGCAATTGGTGCAAAAAATATTTGCATTATTTACAAGCTGGTTGGTCTGAGTTGGAATACGAGCACAAGCATACTTTGTTTTCAAGAGGGCATATCTTTTAAAATCCCCTGTTGATGACCCTATTTTATGGGTGGATCTGAAAGGTTTTCAGCTGAAGTTTCCAGTGGTGGGCTCTGTTTTTAGAAATTCCCAGTTTCGTGGCATCTACAGTCCATTTACTCTCAGACAGATTCCTGGCAAAAGAAGCAGAAGAAGCAGGAGTAGCGCCGCCATTCAAGGGAAGCGCTAAGAATCACCAAGGCTCAAAATGGCAGCAGCTGGCGTTGTGACAGTAGCCCAGACTTTGGAGAGGCTGGAGGGATGTGCCAACTTCACGTTTTGGAAGATCCGTACCCGCCTCCTTTTGGAGGAGAGGGGTTTGCGGGAGCTGGTGAGCAGCGACGAGCCGGCTCCACTTCCACAAGCAAAAGGCATCACCGCAGCGCAGGTGGTGGCGGGGAAGACCTTGCAAAAGGGTGCAGTTGATGCCGGTTCTTCTGCAGCTGTACCAGCGGTATATGAGGAGTGGAAGAAGGACAGGCAGGCCTACAGGTTGCATGGCAACACCATTTCCAACCCGCATCTTCGGTACGTGAGTCTCAAGGCTACTGTAAAGGAGGGGTGGAACACGTTGTGCAAGAACCATGAGAGCAAGGATCCTGCATTCCTCATGTTTTTTGAGGAAAAGATGATGGCGCTGAAAATGCATGGTGGTGAAGGGATGGAGGCGTATCTGGACAGGGTAAAGGAGCTGGCAAAGCAACTGAGAGCGGCCGGCAACCATGTACAAGAGACGCGCTTCATCCTCCTCTTACTAAGGCTACTCCCAACCACCTAGGATATGATGCGAGAGACGCTGGAGTGCCACCCAACTCTCGAACTCGACTTCATCCGTACACACCTGGTATAGGTAGAATTGCGTCGCAATGCAGCAAAGCGCAATGGCGGCTGCAGCAATGAAGTATCTTTTGTGGCCACGAGCTCACGCAACCAGCAGCAGCAGCAGCAGTCAGGATAGCAGAAAGGCACAAAGAAAGGCAAATGCCCCTACTACCAGAAAAAGGAACCCTACAAAAAAGAGTGTTTCAAGCTCTAGAGGGACCACAAGGAGCAGCAGCAGCAGCAGTCATCGTCGTAGCAAGAGCAAAAGCAGCAACATCAGCAGCAGTCACAACAGCGTTAGTAGCAGCATTAGCAGCAAAATCAGGCTGGTATTGTTGGATCTGGAGAGAGGGAGCCTTGGAGCAACGAGCATGTGGGACCGGAAGGACATCACTTGTACTGAAGAATGGTTATTAAGTCACTTAAAATGATTGAGAACATATAGAGCTAGAGCTTGGGCAAGTCAGCCCTCTCACAAGTCACACCACTTAGCCATGGAGGGTAAGGCTCACACACTAGAGTCCATAATCTCACACAAGGGAGGAAATCAGCCTAGCAATTAGGCTAACCACTCACACACGACCTAAAGAGCTAGAGAATGCTCTCATGGCACACCCCTAGTGGTCACATAAGCCACAAACCCATGGAGAATCGCCATGTGTCCATGGTTAGCACACAAGGATCTCACCTCACCCAAAAAGTGAGGAGAGGTACCTTTATCCTAGTCAGCACACTCTGACAAGGCAATCCTAAGACCAAGGACCTTTTTGGATATTTCTCCCATCAGGTCTTGACCCTGGACCTCTTGCATTTTTCTTTTCTCAGGCTAAGGCATGGAGCCAATGCCCATGGTCACCCGGATATCGACGGTCGATGACCCTAGAAATTACGAAAATTCATATCTCCCAATCCGAATGTTGGATCGGCCTCAAACTTGGACCGTAGACATCTTGCCACCTGATCATTCGAATCGTGAAGTCGGATCGACAATTGGAGTAGGCATGTGGTACTTTCCTGGAACTTGCTCTTGTGGACCTGAAACTAAGTAGGATAGCTCCTTTCCCAACAATCTCCCACTTTGCAGCAGTCAGAGTGGGCTAAGTCTACATGCCTTCATGCAGAACGGCTGCTTCTCATGCATCACTAGCTTGGTCGAAAAATCAGTGACCTGCTTGCTGGTTGGAGTAAACTCCAGCTTGATAGCACCCTCCTGCACCATGTGCCTGATGAAATGATATGCGATATGAATGTGCTTGGTGCGTGCATGGTGCTCAGGATTCTTGGCGAGTGCGATTGCGCTCTGGTTGTCGACAAACTGGAACTGGAACTGCTGTACTCCGACTAATCTCTACCATAAGACGCTGAAGCCAAACTGCTTCCTTGGCTCCAAAGCTGAGAGAGACATACATAGCTTGTGTGCTCGAGGTAGCCACGACCTCCTGCCGTTTGCTGCACCAGTTGATGGCCCCACCATTCATGAGGAATACATGTCCTGAGATGGACTTACGGTCCTCAGGGTTTGAAGCCCAATCTACATCTGTGTAGCCGATGATGCTATTGTCATTGCCGTTGTAGGTGATACCGATGTTGATGGTTCCAACAAGGTAGCGGAAGATCCGCTTCACAGCCTTATGGTGCTCGGGTCCGGGTTTTGCCATGTGTTGGCTCACAGCACTAACGGCCTGTGCGAGGTCCGGCCTGGTTGCCACCATCAAGTACATGAGACTGCCGACGGCGCTCTGGTACTTCTGCCGCTCAGCTGTATCCGCTTCTCCATTAAAGCTAAAGAGGTACTGACGCGTCTCTAGCGGCGTGCCGATGGATTTTGCTTCTGCCATGCCAAACTCTGCAAAACATCCTTAATGTAGCGGCTCTGCTGCAGCAAGAGAGAGCGTGACTTGCGGTCATGCGTGATCTGGATACCGAGGAAGTATGATGCCTCCCCGAGATCGGACATCTGGAAGCGCACCTGCATGGCTTCCTTGAACTCCTGTACTGCAGACATGCTGTTGGAAAGGAGGAGCATGTTACCACATAGACAATGATGATGAGGATCTTATGCTCATACTGCCAGCAATACACGCTGTAGTCACACTCCCTGCGCTCAAACCCCATGCATTGCAATGCCGCATCCAACTTTTCGTTCCAAGCACGCGACGTTTGCTTGAGGCCGTACATCGACTTCTGCAGCTCCTGGCCATCCATGACAAACACCTCCGGTTGCTCCATGTAGATCTCCTCCTCCAAGTCACGATTCAAGAATGCCGTCTTGACATCCATGTAGTGAACCTCAAAGTCCTTAGCTGCTGCATAAGAGAGGAGCGTGCGCACAGAGGCAAACTTTGCAACAGGGGTAAAATTTTTGTGTAGTCGATGCCCTCGTCCTGCGAGTAGCCCTTAGCGACTAGCCTCGCCTTGTACTTTTCAAGGTTACCATCTGCTCCCCACTTCTTCTTCAACATCCACTTGCACTTGATCACCTTACGTCCAGGTGGACGCTCAGTCAGCTCCCATGTACCGTTGTCCAGCTGCGTTTGTATCTCCTGCTGCACGGCTTGCGCCCAATCTGCTGTATCCGGTGCAGCCATGGCCTCCTTGTATGACGTAGGAACATCTAAATCTGCTGCAACTGTAACATTCATCTGTTCTGGTTTCTGCAGCATCCAGAAATGGCCGCGCTCACCAGGCTTGTAACGCACCCTGAGAGGGTACCTCCGACCTGGTGCTAGAGCGTTAGCAGGCGGCTGACGCGGTGCGGCTGGCACAACTCCTTCTGCTGGTGGTGCTATATCTCCCTCCTCTGCTTGTGCCGATGAAGCTGCTGTATCTGCTGCATCAAACATGGGAGAGTAGAGTGCTGGTTCTGCTATCTCTTCACACACGATGTTGGTGCCGATGACGTTGCTCTCGTTGAAGACGACATCCTTGGAGATGATGATGTGGCCTGTATCCCTCTCGGAGAGGCGATACGCCTTGCTTGCCACGTCGTAACCAATCATCAGCATTTGCGCACTCTTCGCGTCCCACTTTTGCCACTTCTCATTTGGCACGTGCATGTGCGCTTAGCTGCCAAATGCGCGAAGATGACCCATGCTCGGCTTCTTGCCGAACCACGCCTCGTACGACGTCATCTGCTCCAGGGCCTTGCTTGGAATGCGGTTCTTGATGTAGACCGCAGTGCTCATGGCCTCAGTCTAGAATGCGTAGGTCAGCCGGGCCGCGTGCAGCATGGAGCGCGCCGACTCCACAATGGTACGGTTGGCGCGTTCTGCTATACTGTCATACTACGGTGAGTACGGCGAGGTACGCTACGCCTTGATGCTAGCTACTGCGAGGTAGTTCTGGAATTCCTTGCTCACGTACTCTCCACCGCGGTCGCTACGCAACACTTTGATCTTCTTGCCAGTGTGGTTCTCCACCATCGCCTTGAAGAAAGGAAGTACACAGCAGTGTAACGGCTGAAATCATCAATGAAGGTGAGAAAATACCTAGAGCCTCCAAATCTATGGGTCCGCATCGGTCCACACAAGTCCGTGTCGACGAGCTCCAACACTACCTTTGCACGCTCCCCTGCTCCAGAGAACGCCTCCCGGTGCTGCGTCCCCTCCAAACAGCCGATGCATAACTGCTGCTCAAAGTTAGAGATGGTAGGCAGGTGATGCACCATCTGCTTTGCTTGAAGCTGCTGTAAGGCGCGCAAGCCGATGTGGCCGTAACGCGCATGCCAGATCTTGCCATCTGTCGCCTGCACCACTGCTGGAAGACTTTGCTCACGCGGGACCTTGGTCGCCCCCAGAATGCGGTACATGTCGTCCTCCTTCACCGACTTGGCCAACTCCTCTCCTGTTTGCTTGTCGAGGATGTAGCCATAATCATCGTCAAAAATGACGCGCAATCCTGTGTTGGTGAGAGAGGAGACTAAGAGAAGGTTGAACGTAGCATCAGGCACATACAGCACGCCATGGAACACTCCCACTTCAATGCTACACGGGGTCTCCAACCACATCTCCACAATCCCAATCCCCTCAGCATACACCACCCGATCATCACCCAAAGCAATCGGACGGGAGGGAATGGAGAGCAGCTGCGTGAACCACTCCTTGTGGTGCGTCAGACTCTTGGTACATACCGAGGCCTTGTACCACGCGAGATCCACCTTTTGGTACGACATGTCAGACCTCGCCATGAAGAGGCGGTCGCGCACCTCCTTGGCGACGTTCATGTTGCCAAAATGGCGCACGCTAGTCTGGTTTTGCTGCTGCTGCTGTTGCTGGCGTTGCAGTGACTGTTGCCGCTGTTGCTGTGGAGATTGCTACTTTTGCTGCTGCTGCTACTGCTCCTTCTGGTTACTCTTGAACTTGAAGCACTCTTTCTTGTAGTGTCCCTCTTTCTGGCAATAGTGGCACTTGCCTTTCTTCTTGCCTCTCTAATGCCCGGACTGCTATTGCTGCTGGTTGCGTGAGCCCATGGCCATGAAAGCTGCTTCACTGCTGCTGCTGCCGCCATTTCGCTTTGCTTCATTGCGACGCAGTTCCACCTGCACCAAGTGTATGCAGATGAAATCGAGGTCAAGAGTCTGCTGGTACTCTCACGTCTCTCGCACCGTGTTGTAGCTGGTTGGGAGTCCCCTCAACAAGAGGAGGATGAAGCGTGTTTCTTCCACAGGGTTGCCGGCCGCTCTCAACTGCTTTGCCAGCTCCTTTGTTGTATCCAGATACGCCTCCATCCCTTCACCACCCTGCATTTTCAGCGCCATCATCTTTTCCTACAAAAGCATGAGGAATGCAGGATCCTTACTCTCATACTTCTTACACAACGTGTCTCATCCCTCCTTTGCAGTAGCCTTGTCACTCATATACTGAAGATGCGGGTTGGAGATGATGTTGACAAGCAACTTGTAGGCGTGCCTGTCCTTCTGCTTCCACTCCTCATACGCCGCTGGTATAGTTGTAGAAGAACCCGCATCAGCTGCACCCTTTTGCAGCGTCTTGCCTGCCACCACCTCAGCTGCGGTGATGCCTTTTGCTTGTCGAGGTGGAGCGCGCTCGTCGCCGCTCACCACCTCCCACAAGCCCCTCTCCTCCAAAAGGAAGCGGATACGGATCTTCCAAAACATGAAGTTAACACGTCCTTCTAGCCTCTCCAAGGGCAGGGCTACTATTGCAACGCCTACTACTGCCATTTTGGGCCTTGGTGATGCTCTGCGCTGCCCTTGAGTGGCGGCGCTACCCCTGCTTCTGCTACTGCTTCAGCCAGAAATCTGTCACACATAAAATGGACTGTAGATGCCAGCAGACTGGGAATTTTGAAAAACAGAGCCCGCCACTCAAAAATGCAGCTAAAAACATTTCAAATCGACCCATAAAATAGGGTCATCAACAGGGGATTCTAAAAGATATGCCCTTTTGAAAACAGGGTATGCTTCTGCCCCTACTCCACCTCAGACCAGCCAGCTTGTAAACGGCGTTTCTCCCAAACGTACCAATGGAATGCAATTATTTTTCACCAATGGAACTCTTAGGAAAAATACTTAAATTCGTATGTGCTACTTTTTAGATTTGCCAAAGAAACGAGAGAGTTATGGTCATCACAAGGCGACAGTCTTACTCATAGAGAAGAGTGTAGCCCTGGCCGACCTCTTTTTGACCATAACTCTCAATCTGACTGTAGGATCGTCGCGATTTTGAGCTTGTTGGAATGCTTTTCTCTTGAACTTGAAGATCTAGTGGTGGATTATCAAATTTGGTGAGGTTTGCACCTAATCCGTCACTCTCAAAGTGACGGCATGTGCAGGCTGAAAGTGGTAGAACTTGGCTCTGATACTAAATGTTAGATCTGGAGGAGAGAGGGAGCCGTGGAGGAACGAGCATGTGGGACTGGAAGGGCATCACATGTGCTAAAGAATGGTTATTCAATCACTCAAAATGATGGAGTACATATAGAGCTAAAGCTTGGGCAAGTCAGCATTCTTACAAGTCACAGCACTTAGCGATGGAGGCTAAGGCTCACACACTAGAGTCCATAATCTCACACAAGGGAGGAAATCAGCCTAGCAATCAGGCTGACCACTCCCACATGACCTAGAGAGCTAGAGAATGCTCTCATGGCACACTCCTAGTGGTCACATAACCCACAAACCCATGGAGAATCGCCATGTGTCCATGGCTAGCACAGAAGGCTCTCACTTCACCCAAAAAGTGAGGAGAGGTACCTTTATCCTAGTCAGCACACTCTGACAAGGCAATCCTAAGACCAAGGACCTTTTTGGATATTTCTCCCATCATGTCTTGAGCCTGGACCTCTTGCCTTTTTCTTTTCTCAGGCTAAGGCATGGAGCCATCGCCCATGGTCACCCGGATATCAACCGTCAATGACCACGGAAATTACGAAAATTCATATCTCCCAATCCCACCGTTGGATCGGCCTCAAACTTGGACCGTAGACATTTTGCCACCTGATCTTTCCAATGGTAAAGTTGGATTGACAATTGGAGCAGGCATCTACTGCTTTCCTGGAACTTGCTCCTGTGGACCTGAAACTGAGCCGGATGGCTCCCTTCCCAAAAAGTCTGCGCAATCTTGGCAACATGAATGTGGCCAAGGAGGTGCGCGACCGTTTCTTCATGGCAAAGTCTGACATGTCACAAGTGGAGAAGGCAGATCTCGCATGGTACAAGGACTCAGGGTGTACCAAGAGCCTCATTCATCACAAGGAGTAGTTTCCATAGCTGCTGTCCATTCCTCCCCGTCCTATCACTATGGGTGATGATCGGGTGGTGTATGTTGAGGGGATTGGGATTGTGGAGATGTGGTTGGAGACCCCACGTGGTATTGAAATGGGAGAATTCCATGGCCTGCTCTATGAACCTGATGCTACATTGAACCTCCTCTTAGGCTCCTCTCTTACAAACACAGGACTACGCGTCGTCTTTGATGATGACAACGGCTACATCCTCAACAAGGATAAAGGACAGGAGTTGGCCAGGTCGGTGAAGGAGGGCGACATGTACCGCCTATTGGATGCGAACAAGATCCCGTGTGAGCAGAGTCTTGCGGCAGTGGTGGAGGCGACAGATGGCGAGATTTGGCATGCGCGCTACGGCCACATCGGCATGCGCGCTTTGTAACAGCTTCAACCAAAGCAGATGGTGTGTGACCTGCCTACCATCTCTTACTTTGAGTAGCAATTGTGCATTGGCTGTTTGGAGGTGAGCAGTACCGGGAGGCGTTCTCTTGGAGCTGGTTCACACGGACTTGTGCGGACTGATACAGACCCAGAGCTTTGGAGGCTCTAGGTATTTCCTGACCTTCATTGATGATTTCAGCCATTACACTACTGTGTACTTCCTTCCAAGGACCAGTGCTTTGACAGGTTCAAGGAGTTCAAGGCCATGGTAGAAAACAAGACTGGCAAGAAGATCAAGGCATTACGCGACAATCGCCGGTGAGAGAATCTAAGCAAGGAGTTCTAGGACTACCTCGTAGCAGATGGTATCAAGGTGCAGCGTACCGCGCCATACACGCCGCAGGAGAACGGTGTAAAAAAACGTGCCAAGCGTACCATTGTAGAGTCAGCGCGCTCCGTGCTGCATGCAGCTCGCCTGACCTACAACTTCTGGGCTGAAGCCGTGAGCACTGCAGTCTACATCAAGAACCGTAGTCCAACTAAGGCGCTGGACAAAATGACGCCGTACGAGACGTGGTTTGGGAAGAAACCGAGTGTGGTCATATCCGGGCATTTGGCAGCCTGGCGTACATGTACGTGTCCAAGGAGAAGCGGTAGAAATGGGTTGCTAAAAGTTCGTCGATGCTGATGATTGGCTACGATGTGGCAAGCAAGGCTTATCGCCTCTACGAGAGGGATACAGGCCAAGGATGTCGTCTTCAACGAGAGCAACGTCATCAACACCAACATTGTCTTTGAAGAGGTAGCAGAACCAGCAGCTGACGGGACAGTGGGAGCGGAAATCCTTTCTGACCCAGTCTCTCCTGATCCTTCCTCTACTGTGACAGTGGGAGAATCACTCTGATCTCCCATGTCTGATGTAGTAGATACAACAGCCTCATTGGCAGAAGCAGAGGAGGGAGATGTAGCACCACCAGCGGCAGTAGTTGTACCAGCAGCACCGTACTAGCGGCACTCTAACGCTCAAGCACCATGTCGCACACTTCAAGATACAGAGGCTGAGAGATATTGGAACTTGAGGAGAGAGGGAGCCTTGGAGTAGCGAGCATGTGTGATTGGAAGGGCATCACTTGTGCTGAAGAATGGTTGTTGAATCACTCAAAATGATGGAGTATATATAGAGCTAGAGCTTGGGCAAGTCAGCCCTCTCACAAGCCACACCACTTAGCCATGGATGCTAAAGCTCACAAACTAGAGTCCATAATCTCACACAAGGGAGGAAATCAGCCTAGCAATCAAGCTGATCACTCACACACGACCTAAAGAGCTAGATAATGCTCTCATGGCACACTCCTAGTGGTAACATAACCCACAAACCCATGGAGAATCGCCATGTGTCCATGGCTAGCACACAAGGACCTCACCTCACCTAAAAAGTGATGAGAGGTACCTTTATCCTAGTCAGCACACTGTGACAAGGCAATCCTAAGACCATGGACCTTTTTGGATATTTCTCCCATCAGGTCTTGACCCTGGACCTCTTGCCTTATTCTTTTCTCAGGCGAAGGCATGGAGCCATCACCCATGGCCACCCAGACATCGGCGGTCCATGACCCCCGAAACTTTGAAAATTCATATCTCCCAATCCCACCGTTGGATCGACCTCAAACTTAGATAGTAGACATTTTGCGACCTGATCTTTCCAATATAGAAGTCAGATTGACAATCGGAGCGAGCATCTGGTATTTTCCTAGAACTTGCCCTTGTGGACCTGAAATTGAGCCGGATGGCTCCTTTCCCAATAATTTCCCACTTTGCCGCAGTCAGAGTGGGCTGAGTCCACATGCCTTCATGCAGAACTGCTGCTTCTCACGGCTCACTAGCTTGGTGCAGAAATGAGCTACCTGCTTGCTGGTTGGAGTAAACTCCAGCTTGATAGCACCCTCCTGCACCATGTGCCTGATGAAGTGATATGCGATGTCAATGTGCTTGGTGTGTGCATATTGCTCAAGATTTGTGGCGAGTACCATTGCGCTCTGGTTGTCGATACGCACAAGAACTAGAACTTCTTCACTCCCACTCATCTCTACCATGAGACGCTGAAGCCAAACTGCTTCCTTGGATCCAAAACTGAGAGAGACGTACTCAGCTTCTATGCTCAAGGTGGCCACGACCACCTGCCGCTTGCTGCACCAGCTGATCGCACCTCCATTCATGAGAAACACATCTCCAAAGATGGACTTTTGGGTCTCAGGATTTGAAGCCCAATCTGCATCTCTGAAGTCGATGATGCTGTTGTCGTTGCCGTTGTAGGTGATGCCGATGTTGATGGTTCCAGCAAGGTAGCGGAAGATCCGCTTCACTACCTTCTGATGCTCAGGTTCGGGGTTTGCCATGTGCTCACTCACAGCGCTAACAGCGTGTGCGAGCTCCGGCCTGGTTGCGACCATCAGGAACATGAGGCTGCCGACGGCGCTCTGGGCCTTCTGCCGCTTAGCTGTATTTGCTTCTCCATTGAAGCTCACGAGGTACTGCCGCGTTTCGAGTGGCGTGCCGATGGGTTTTGCCTCTGCCATGCCAAACCACTGACACATCCTTGATATAACGACTTTGCTGCAGCGAAAGAGAGCGCGACTTGCAGTCATGCGTGATCTGTATACCGAGGAAGTATTTTGCCTCCCCGAGATCAGACATCTGAAAGCGCTCGTGCATGGCTTCCTTGAACTCCTTTAGTGTAGACATGCTATTGGAAAGGAGGAGCATGTCATCCACACAGACAATGATGATGAGGATCTCATGCTCATGCTGCCAGCGATACACACAGTAGTCACACACGCTGCGCTCAAACCCCATGTATTGCAACGCCGCATCCAACTGCTGGTTCTTAGCACGCGACGCTTGCTTGAGCCTGTACAACGACTTCTGCAGCTTGCAGGTGCTCGTGGCCATCCATGACGAATCCCTCCAGCTGCTCCATGTAAATCTCCTCCTCCAAGTCACCATTCAAGAATGCCGTCTTCAGCTGCTGCATAAGAGAGGAGCGTGCGCACAAAGGCAAACTTTGGAACAGGGGCAAACGTTTCCGTGTAGTCGATGCCCTCCTGCTGTGAGTAGCCCTTGGCGACCAGCCTTGCTGATCTTTCTAATGGTGAAGTCGGATCGACGATCGGAGCAGGCATCAGGTACTTTCCTGGAACTTGCTCTTGTGGACCTGAAACTCAGCCGGATGGCTCCTTTCCCAACAAGAGAGTGGGCGAAAGCTTACCTTATGATTAGTCATTGTGGACCAAAAATCCTTTGTCAACCTCTCTGAGGTAACGGTCTAGAAAATTGGTTCAAAAACAATGGTTTCCGCCGATCACTCTTGGTATTGCAACCAAGCGGTGATTTCACCCTCTAGACCAAGGTTCTACATAGAAGAATGCATAAGAATCACTTCCTTGCACAGTGTCCTTAGTTCATTATCACTTTCGCACAATGAGCATATTCTTGGGCCTTGGAGCAACCAATGCTTCTTTATTATCTGCCTCTGGTAAACAACTATCTTAGGAGTCTCAAACTGTACTCAATGACAAGCAAGTGATACGTTCTTATAGTCTTAGAGGCAGTCTCTAGCCTAGGTGCGCAATGGCTCTTTGGATGAGCTACTTTGAGGGAAATCTGGATTGCGTCAACTCCCATACCTACAAGCTAGAACCGGAGGTCAGAGGGAGCCTTGGAGCAGCAAACATGTGGAAATGGAAGGGCAGCACTTGCATTGAAGAATGGTTATTGAATCACTCAAAATGATGGAGTAAACATAGAGATAGAGCTTGGACAAGTCAGTCCTCTCACAAGCCTTACAACTTAGCCATGGAGGCTAAGGCTCACACACTAGAGTCTATAACCTCACACAAGCGAGGAAATCAGTCTAGTAATTACTCTGTAGTATAACGGTTGAAATCATCAATGAAGGTGATAAAATACCCAGACTCTCCAAAGCTCAGGGTCTCCATCGGGCCACACAAATGAGTGTGGACCAGCTCCACCACCTCCTTGATGCTCTCTCCTCCTCATGAGAACGCCTCACGATGCTGCTTCCCCTCCAAACAGGTGATGCACAACTGCTTCTCAAATTATAGATGGTGGGCAAGTCAGGTACCATCTACTTTTTGTGAAGTTTCTACAAGGCACGCATGCCGATGAGGCCCTAGGGTGCATGCCAGATTTTGCCATTTGTGGCCTCCACCACTGTTGCAAGACATTACTCGTGTGGGATCTTGGTCGTCCCCAACGGACGTTATGCATCGCCTTCTGTCAATCACCTGGCCAATGCCTCTCCGGTTTTATTGTCAAGGATGTAGACATAGTCGTCGCCAAAGACGACCCGTACTCATGTGTTGGTGAGAGAGGACACTAAGAGAAGGTTGACCACAACCTCAATGACACGCGGGATTTCCAACCACATCTCCATAATCCTAATCCCTTCAGCATAGATACCTCGATCATCATCCAAAGCGATCGAACGGGGGGGAATGGAGAGCAGTTGCATAAACCACTCCTTTTGGTTTGCAAGAATGTTGGTACTGTTATGTTCCGTGTATGCCCATAGACCAATCAGCGGAAGCTTTGGACTGGGTATGTACTATGCTTGTAGCGCAAGTCCCCCAGCGACAGGAAGAGAGGTTGAGAGAGACAAGGCATGCAGTACTCATCCTTATGAAGTAAGTCCCGTTGGTCTACTCTTGGTAGTCTACCTGGTGCATGCTCCTTAGGACGATTTCATATAGCCTAGTGGATGAAGGCACTGTCTCGCAAGCAAGGGTCCGGGGTCCAATCCCCCCAGGACCAAATTTTTGTTGTGACTAAAAGGATCAAGGAAGCTTCCTAGAAGCCTCTAAGGTCCAAGGTGGATCAAGACCCCTTGGCAGTCACAGAGGATGCCATGTCATCAAAGCTGATGACAGTGTCTAGGATAGCCTTGGAGGATGTGCCCCTCAAGGAGCCACTGGGAGCACTGACGAGAGACTATACAACGCTAGTTATTTGCATGTGATTATATATCATCTCTTACTCTTGAGAATCGGGAGAAAACTAGTCCCTTGTTATCTACCAAGAAAGAGGGTAAAGAACAAGTGCAAGTGCACACTTTGGAATGTAGTATTGCCAGTTGGTGAGAGTTTGGAACAATCTCTGAGCACGATTGGGACAAGCTAAGTAAACCTTTCAGTGTGGAAACTCCACTCCGTGGGTGATCTCTACCTTGGTTAAAATATCGAGGGCGGTCGGCGGTTCACCTATAACCACCGTTTGCTTTAGACCGTGGCCAAGAGCAGAGTGACAGGTACAAACACATTCCTTGTACCGTGCTAGATCCACCTTCTTCTACTGTAACATGTCAGACTTTGTCGTGAAGACGCGGTCACACACCTTGGCCAGTTTCATGTTGCCAAAGTGGCGCACGCCAGTCTGATTCTGCTGCACCTACATCTACTAATGTTGCTATGAATGCTAGTGCTGTTGTTGTGGAGATTGCTGCTTTTGCTACTGCTCCTTCTGTTCCCTCTTAAACTTGAAGCACTCGTTCTTGTATGTCCCTCTTTCTAACCATAGTGGCAGTTACCTTTCTTCGTGCCTCTCAGCTTCCCTGACTGCTGCTTGTTGGAAAAATGAGCCATCAGGCTTTCTTTTAAGTCCACAGGAGCAAGTTCCAGGAAAGTTCTTGATCCCTGCTTCGATCATCAATCCAACTGAACCATTGGAAACATGAAGTGGCAAAATGTCTACAGTCCAAGTTTGAGGCCGATCCAATGGCCGGATTCAGAGATATGAATTTTCAAAGTTTTCAAGGTCATCGACCGCCGATATCGGGGTGACCATGGGCGATGGCTCCATGCCTTAGCCAAAAAAAAGAAAAAGGCAAGAGATCCAGGGTCAAGACCTGATGGGAGAAATACCAAAAAGGTCCTAGATTCTTGGGTTGCCTTGTCAGAGAGTAGTGACTAGAAAAAGGTACCTCTCCTTGCTTTTTAGGTGAGGTGAGATCCTTGTGTGCTAGTCATGGACACGTGGCGATTCTCCATGGGATTGTAGGTTATGTGACCTCTAGGATTGTGCAATGATGGCATTTTCTAGCTCTCTAGGTCGTGTGTGAGTAGTCAGCCTGATTGGTAGGCTGATTTCCTCCCTTGTGCGAGATTATGGACTCTAGTGTGTGAGCCTTAGCCTCCATGGCTGAGAGGTGTGACTTGTAAGACGGCTGACTTGCCCAAGCTCTAGCTCTATATGTACACCGTCATTTTGAGTAATTCAACAAGTATTCTTCAGTACATATAATGCCCTCCCAGTCCTATATATTTGCTACTCCAAGGCTCCATGTCGCCTCCAATTCCAACACTTGGTATCAGAGCCAAGTTCTACCACTTTCAGCAAGCAGAGGCCGTCACTTTGAAAGTGACAGGTTAGGGTGAAACCTTCACCAAAGATGAGAATAAACCTCAAAATCCTAATGTTGAATAGACAAGCTTCTTAACGAGTCCAAGATCGCGAAGATAAAACACTCGGATTGAGAGTTATGCTCAAAACGAGATTGGCTAGGGCTACAGTCTTCTCTCTTAGTAAGATTGTTTCCTTGTGATGACCATAATTCTCTTGTTTTGCTGTCAAATTCAAAAAAAGAGCGGATACGAATTGCAGTATTTTTCCTTAGCTTTCCATTGGTGCAAAAACATTTGCATTCCATCAGTAGGTTTGAGTAAAACGCCATTAAGAAGCTGGCTGGTGTGAGCTGGAGTAGGAGCAGAGGCATACCCTGTTTTGAAAAGGGCATATCTCTAGAAATCCCCTGTTGATGACCATGTTTTAGTGGTCGATCTGAATGTTTTTTAGCTGAATTTTCTCGTGGTGGACTCAGTTTTTCAAAATTCCGAGTTTCTGGCCTCTACTGTCCACTTTCTGTTAGGTAGATTTCTGGCTGAAGCAACAGCAGAAGCAGGGGTAGTACCGCCACTCAAGGGCAGCGCTGAGCATCACCAAGGCTCAAAATGGCCGCGGCAAGCGTGGTAACAGCAGCCCAGTCCTTGGAGAGGCTGGAAGGACGTGCCAACTTCACGTTTTGGAAGATCCGTACCCGCCTCCTTTTCGACGATGGGGGCTTGATGGAGGTGGTGAGCGGCGACTAGCGCGCTCCGCCTCCACAGGCAATGTTGGATCTGGAAGAGAAAGGGAGTCTTGGAGCAGCGAGTATGTGTGATTGGAAGGGCATCACTAATGCTGAAGAATGGTTGTTGAATCACTTAAAATGATGGAGTACATATAGAGCTAGAGCTTGGGCAAGTCAGCCTTCTCACAAGCCACGCCACGTAGCCATGGAGGCTATGGCGCACACACTAGAGTCCATAATCACACACAAGGGAGGAAATCAGCCTAGCAATCAGGCTGACCACTGACACACGACCTAGAGAGTTAGAAAATACTCTCATGGCACACTCCTAGTGGTCACATAACCCACAAACCCATGGAGAATCGCCATGTGTCCATGGCTAGCACACAAGGATCTCACCTCACCTAAAAAGTAAGGAAAGATACCTTTATCCTAGTCAGCACACTCTGACAAGGAAATCCTATGACCAAGGACCTTTTTCGATATTTCTTCCATCAGGTCTTGACCCTGGACCTCTTGTATTTTTTCTTTTCTCAGGCTAAGGCATGGAGCCATCGCCCTTAGACACCCGGATATCGACGGTCGATGACCCCGAAAACTTAAAAAAATCATATCTCTTAATCCGACAGTTGGATCGACCTCAAACTTGGAGCGAAGAGGTTTTGACACTTGATCTTTCCAATGGTGAAGTTAGATTGACGATCGGAGTAGGTATCATGTACTTTCCTGGAATTTGCTCCCGTGGACCTGAAACTGAGCCAGATGGCTCCTTTTCCAACAAGGACCTCTAAGACTACCTTGCAGCTGCAGGCATCAAGGCGTTACGTAATACGCTATACTCGCAGCAGCAGAACGGTGTAGCAAACGTGCCAACAGCACCATCGTTGAGTCGGCGCGCTCCATGCTCCATGCGACTCGGCTCACCTATGACTTTTGGGCAGAAGCAGTCCTCATTGCATTGTACATCAAGAACCGCAGTCCAACCAAGGTCCTAGAGCAGATAACGGCGTACGAGGGGTGGGTTGGCAAGAAGCCGGACGTGGGTCATCTTCGCGCGTTTGGCACCTTGGCGCATACGCATGTGCCAAAGGAGAAGCGGCAAAAGTTGGCCACAAAGAGTGCGCACAAGCTGATGATTGGCTACGACGTGGCAAGCAAGGCGTATTGCCTATACGAGAGAGATACATGCCACGTCATCATCTCCAAAGATGTCGTCTTCAACGAGAGTAACTTCATCGACACCAATACTGTCTGTGAAGATGTAGTACAAGCAACAGGTTACGAGGCAGTGGGAGCAGATATCCTTCCTGACCCAATCTCTCCTGATCCTTCCTCCACTTTGACTCTGGGAGAACTAGTCTACTCTCCCCTGTCTGATGCAGCACATACAACGTCCTCATTAAAAGAAGTGGAGGAAGAAGATGCACTACCATCAACAGGAAGAGTTGTGCCGGCAGTACCGCGTCAGCCGCCTGGTAATGCTCCAGCACCAGGTCGGAGGTATCCTTTTAGGCTGCGCTACAAGCCTGGTTTGCGTGGGTATTTCTGGCTGCTCCTGAAAGCAGACCAGATGAACGTCGTAGTTGCAGCAGACTCTGAAGAGCCGACATCGTTCAAGGAGGCCATGACGTCACTAGATGCGGCAAATTGGACGCACGCTGTGCAACGGGACATACAGTCGCAGCTGGACAACAATACGTTGCAACTCAGTAAGCGTCCACCTGGACGTAAGGTCCTCAAGTGCAAGTGAATGTTCAAAAAGAAGCAGGGAGTAGATGGCAACTTGGAAAAGTACAAGGCAAGGCTAGTCGCCAAGGGCTACTCGTAGCAGGAAGGCATCGAATACACGAAAACCTTTGCTCTTGTTGCAAACTTTGCCTTTGTGCATATACTCCTTTCCCATACAGCAGCACAGGACTTTGAATTCCACCACATGGACGTGAAGATGGCATTCGTGAACGGTGACCTGGAGGAGGAGATTTACATGGACCAGCTGGAGGGGTTTTTCATGGATGGCCATGAGCACCTGGTTTGCAAGCTGCAGAAGTCGTTGTACGGCCTCAAGCAAGCGTCATGTGCTTGGAACCAGAAGTTGGATGGGGCATTACAGTGCATGGGGTTTGAGCGCAGCGAGAGTGGCTACGTCTATCGCCAGCAGCATGGTCATGAGATGCTCATCATTATCGTCTTTGTGAATGACATTCTCCTCCTTCCAACAGCATGTCTGTACTACAGGAGTTCAAGGACGCCATGCACGAGCGCTTCCAGATGTCTGATCTTGGAGAGGCATCATACTTCCTCGGTATCCAGATCACGCGTGACCGCAAATCACGCTCTCTTTCACTTTAGCAGAGCCGCTAAATGAAGGATGTCTTGTAGTGGTTCGGCATGCCAGAGGCAAAGGCCATCGGCACGCCGCTGCAGACGCGGTAATACCTCGTGACCTTCAATGGAGAAACGAATGCAGCTGAGCGGTAGAAGTACCAAAGCGCCGTGAGCAGCCTCATGTACCTGATGGTTGCAACCTGGCCGGACCGCGCATAAGCTATTAGTGTTGTGAGCCAACAAATGGCTTATCCCAGACCTAAGCACCAGAAGGCAGTGAAGCGGATCTTCTGCTACCTTGCTCGAACCATCAACGTCGGCATCACCTCCAGCGGCAATAAGAACAACATCATCGGCTATACAGACGCAGATTGGACTTCAGACCCTGAGGACCGCAAGTCCATCTTTGGACATGTGTTCCTCATGAACAGTGGAGCCATCAGCTGGTGTAGCAAGCGGCAGGTGGTCGTGGCCATCTCAAGAACGGAAGCTACGTACGTCTCTCTCAGCTTTGGAGCCAAGGAAGCAGTTTGGCTTCACCGTCTCATGGCATAGATGAGTGGGAATGTAGCAGTTCCAGTTCCTCTGTGCGTCGACAACCAGAACACAATCGCACTGGCCAAGAATCCTGAGCACCATGCACATACCAAGCACATTGATATCGCATATCACTCCATCAGGCACATGGTGTAGGAGGGTGCTATAAAGCTAGAGTTTACTCCAACCAGCAAGCAGGTCGCTAATTTCTGCACCAAGCGACTGACCCGTGAGAAGTAGCAGTTCCCCATGAAGGCATGTGGACTCAGCTCAATCTGACTGCGGCAAAGTAGGAGATTGTTGGAAAAGGAGCCAACCGGCTCAGTTTCAGGTCCACAGGAGCAAGTTCCAGGAAAGCACTAGATGCTTGATTCGATCATTAATCCGACTTCTTCATTGGAAAGACTAGGTGGTAAAATATCTATGGTCCAACTTTGAGGCCGATCCAACGGTCGGATTGGGAGATATGAATTTTCAAAGTTTTTGGGGTCATCGACCGCCGATATCCGGGTGACCATGGGCGATGGCTCCATGCCTTAGCCTAAGAAAAGAAAAAGGCAAGAGATCTAAGGTCAAGACCTGATGAAAGAAACATCCAAAAAGGTCCTAGATTCTTGGTTTGCCTTTTCAGAGTGTGCTAACTAGGAAAAAGGTACCTCTCTTTACTCTTTAGATGAGGTGAGATCCTTGTGTGCTAGCCATGGATACATGGCGATTCTCCATGGGATTGTAGGTTATGTGACCACTAGGAGTATACCATGAGAGCATTTTCTAGTTCTCTAGGTCGTGTGTGAGTAGTTAGCTGAATTGCTAGGCTGATTTCCTCCCTTGTGTGAGATTATGGACTCTAGTGTGTGAGGCTTAGCCTCCATGGCTAAGTGGTGTGGCTTGTGAGAGGGCTGACTTGCCGAAGCTCTAGATCTATATGTACTCCATCATTTTGAGTGATTCAATAATCATTCTTCAGGACAAGTGATGCCCTTGCAGTCCCACATGCTTGCTGCTCCAACGCTCCCTCTCTCCACTACTGCTAGTGGTTGCGTGACCCCACGGTCATGAAAGCTGCTTCACTACTGGTGCTTCCGCTATTGCGCTTTACTACATTGCGACGCAGGTCTACGTGAACCACGTACGTGTAGATGAGGTCCAGGTTGAGAGTCGGCTGGCAGTGTAACGTCTCTCGCACTGTACCATAGCTCGTTGGGAGTCCTCTCTGCAAAAGGAGGACAAAACGAGTGTCTTCCACAGAGTTGCAGTCCGCTTTCAACTGCTTGGACAGTTCCTTTACCCTGTCCAAGTACGCCTTTATCCCTTCGTCACCTTGCATTTTCAATGCCATCATATTCTCATCCTTGCTTTCATACTTCTTGCACGACGTGTCCTACCCCTCTTTTGCAATCGCTTAGTCACTCTCATACTCAACATGCAGATAAGAGATGGTGTTGACAAGCAGCCTGTAGGCGTGCATGTCCTTTTTTCACTCCTCATATGTTGTTGCTTCAGTTATAGATGAACTTGCATTTGTTGCAACTTTTTGCGACGTCTTTCTCGTGACCACGTGTCCTGCGGTAATGCGTTTTGCCTTTGGAGATAGACCGCACTCGTCGTAGCTCACCACCTCCCACAAGCCCCTCTTCTCCAAAAGGAGGCGGGTACGGATCATATAAAACGTGAAGTTGGCACGTCTCTCGAGCCTCTCCAAGAGCAAGGCTGCTGTTACCAAACCTCTTGCTGCCATTTTGAGCTTTGGTGATGCTCAACGATGCCCTTGAGTGTCGCCGCTACCCCTATTTCTACTACAAGTTCTACCAAAAATCTGTCTGATAGAAAATGGATTATAGAGAACAGCAAATAAATAATCTGGGAAAATTGAGCCCCTTACTATAAAATTCAGCCCAAAACCTATCAGATCGAGTCATAAAACAGAGTCATCAACAAGGGATTTTTAGAGGTATGCCGTTTTGAAAACAGAGTATACTACTACTCCTACTCCAGCTCATACCAGCCAGCTTGTAAACGGCGTTTCTCCCAAACTTACCAATGGAATGCAGATTCTTTCACACTAATGGAAGTGTATGGAAATAGTTCAATTCGTATGTGCTAATTCTTAAATCTGACAAAGAAATAAGAGGGTTTTGATTATCACAAGGCGACAGTCTTATTTAGAGAGAAGGGTATAGTCCTTGCCGACCTCTTTTTGAGTATAACTCTCAATTTGATTGTTGGATCTACGCAATCTTGGGCTCGTTATAAAGCATGTCTCTTAAACGTCAAGATGTTATGGTCAATTCTCAAATTTCTTGAAGGTTTTGCACTATCCAAGTGTTGGAACTAGAGGAGAGAGGGAGCTTTGGAGCAACATATATGTGGGACTAGAAGGGCATGACTAGTGCTAAAAAATGGTTGTTGAATCACTCAAATTGATAGTGTACATATATAGCTAAAGCTTTGGCAATTGAGCCCTCTCACAAGCCACACCATTTAGCCATGCAGGCTAAGGCTCGCACACTAGAGTCCATAATCTCACACAGGAGAGGACATCAGCCTAGCAATTAGGCTGAATCCTCACATAAAACCTAGTGAGCTAGAAAATCCTCTCATGGCACACTCCTAGTGGTCACATAACCTATAATCCCATGGAGAATCTCCATGAAACCATGGCTAGCACACAAGGATCTCACCTTACCTAAAAAGCAAGGAGAGGTACCTTTTTCCTAGTCAGCACACCCTGACAAGACAAGCGAATAATCTAGGATCTTTTTGGATATTTCTCCCATCAGGCTTTGACCCTGGACCTCTCGTCTTTTTTCTTTTCTGAAGCGCAGGCATGGAGTCATCACCCATGATCACCTACATATCGGCGGTCGATGCCTCTGGAAACTTCAAAAATTCATATCTCCCAATCCGACTATTAGATCTGTCTTAACCGTGGATAGTAGATAGTTTGCCACTTGATCTTTCCAATGGTCAAAAGAGGTCGGAGAAAGCATTTGGTCGTTTCCTCGATCTTGCTTCAATGGACCTGAAACTGAGCCAGATGGCTTCTTTTACAATAATCTCCGACTTTGCCATAGTCAAAGTGGACAAATTCTACATGCCTTGATGCAGAACTACTGCTTCTCATTGGTCACTTGCTTGGTACAGAAATCAACGACCTGTTTCCTAGTTTGAGTTGTTATGTTATGTGTATGCCCCTGGTCCAATTAGCGGAAGATTTAGACTAGGTATGCACTGTGCTTGTAGTACAACTTCCCCAGCGACACAAAGAGAGGCTGAGAGAGACAAGGCATGCACTACTCATCCTTGTGGAGTAAGTCTCCTTTGTCTACTCTTGGTAGTCTATTTGGTGCAAGGTCCTTAGGACAACTTCCTACAGCCTAGTGGATGAAGGTGCTGTCTCGCAAGCGAGAGGTCCGGGGTCGAATCCCGCCAGGACCAAATTCTCTTTGTGACTAAAAAGGATGAAGGAAGCTTCCTAGATGCCTCTAAGGTCTAAGGTTAATCAAGCGCCAGTTGGCGGTCACAGAGGGTACCATGTCATCAAAGCTAATGACACTGTCTAGGGTGGCCTTTGGGGAAGGCCCCTCCAAGGAGCCATTGGGAGCACTGACCTGAGACTATATAAGACCTGTCATTTGCATGTGATTATATATCATCTCTTACTCTTGAGACTTGGGAGAAAATGTATCCCTTGTTGGCCACCAAGAAAAGGGGTAAAAAACAAGTGCAAGTCCACACTTTGGTATATAGCATTGCCAGTTGGGTGAGAGTTTGGAACACTCTCCCGCCATGGTTGGGACAAGCTAAGTGAACCATTCAGTGTGGAAACCTTCTGTGGGTAATCTCTACCTTGGTTCAAATACCAAGGACGGTCGGCAATTTGCCTATCGGCACCGTTTACTCTAGACCGTGGCCCGTTAAGAAAGGAGCCATCTGGCTCAGTTTCAGGTCCACAAGAGTTAGTTCTAGGAAAGTACCAGATGCCTGCTCCGATTGCCAATCGTACTTCACCATTGGAAAGATCAGGTGGCAAAATGTCTACGGCCCAAGTTTGAAACCGATCCAACGGTCGGATTGGGAGATATAAATTTTCGAAGTTTCGGGGGTCATGGACCGTCGATGTCTGGGTGGGCATGGGTGATGGCTCCATGCCTTAGCTTGAGAAATGAAAAAGGCAAGAGGTCCATGATCAAGACCTGATGGGAGAAATATCCAAAAAGGTCCTTGGTCTTAGGATTGCCTTGTCAGAGTGTGCTGACTAGGATAAAGATACCTCTCCTTACTTTTTAGGTGAGGTGAGATCCTTGTGAGCTAGCCATGGACACATGGCGATTCTCCATGGGTTTGTGGGTTATGTGACTGTTGGAACTTGAGGAGAGAGGGAGCCTTGGAGCAGCGAGCATCTGTGATTGGAAGGGCATCACTTGTGCTGAAGAATGGTTGTTCAATCACTCAAAATGATGGAGTACATATAGAGCTAGAGCTTGGGCAAGTCAGCCCTCTCACAAGCCACACCACTTAGCCATGGAGGCTAAGGCTCACACACTAGAGTCCATAATCTCACACAAGGGAGGAAATCAGCCTAGCAATCAGGCTGACCACTCACACACGACCTAGAGAGCTAGAGAATGCTCTCATGGCACACTCCTAGTGGTCACATAACCCACAAACCCATGGAGAATCGCCATGTGTCCATGGCTAGCACACAAGGATCTCACCTCACCTAAAAAGTAAGGAGAGGTACCTTTATCCTAGTCAGCACACTCTGACAAGGCAATCCTAAGACCAAGGACCTTTTTGGATATTTCTCCCATCAGGTCTTGACCCTGGACCTCTTGCCTTTTTCTTTTCTCAGGCTAAGGCATGGAGCCATCACCCATGCCCACCCAGACATCGACGGTCCATGACCCCCGAAACTTNATGCCTTCATGCAAAACTGCTGCTTCTCACGGGTCACTGGCTTGGTGCAGAAATCAGCGACCTGCTTGCTGGTTGGAGTAAACTCCAGCTTGATAGCACCCTCCTGCACCATGTGCCTGATGAAATGATATGCGATGTCAATGTGCTTGGTGCGTGCATGGTGCTCAGGATTCTTGGCGAGTGCGATTGCGCTCTGGTTGTCGACGCGCACAGGAACTGGAACTGCTGCACTCCCACTCATCTCTGCCATGAGACGTTGGAGCCAAACTGCTTCCTTGGCTCCAAAGCTGAGAGATACGTACTCAGCTTCTGTACTCGAGGTGGCCACGACCACCTGCCGCTTGCTGCACCAACTGATGGCCCCACCATTCATGAGGAACACATGTCCAGAGATGGACTTGCGGTCCTCAGGGTTTGAAGCCCAATCTGCGTCTGTGTAGCCGATGATGCTGTTGTCATTGCCGTTGTAGGTGATGCCGATGTTGATGGTTCCAGCAAGGTAGCGGAAGATCCGCTTCACTGCCTTCTGGTGCTCCGGTCCGGGATTAGCCATGTGCTGGCTCACAGCGCTCACAGCCTGTGCGAGGTCCGGCCTGGTTGCCACCATCAGGTACATGAGACTGCCGACGGCGCTCTGGTACTTTTGCCGCTCAGCTGCATTTGCTTCTCCATTGAAGCTCACGAGGTACTGCCGCGTCTCCAGCGGCGTACCGATGGGTTTTGCCTCTGCCATGCCGAACCGCTGCAAAACATCCTTGATATAGCGGCTCTGCTGCAGCGAGAGAGAGCGTGACTTGCGGTCACGTGTGATCTGGATACCGAGGAAGTATGATGCTTCCCCGAGATCAGACATCTGGAAGCGCTCCTGCATGGCTTCCTTGAACTCTTGCAGTGCAGACATACTGTTGGAGAGGAGGAGCATGTCATCCACATAGACAATGATGATGAGGATCTCATGCTCATGCTGCCAGCGATACACGCTGTAGTCACATTCGCTGCGCTCAAACCCCATGCACTGCAACGCCGCATCCAACTTCTGGTTCCAAGCACGCGACGCTTGCTTGAGGCCGTACAGCAACTTCTGCAGCTTGCAGACCAGGTGCTCCTGGCCATCCATGACGAACCCCTCCGGCTGCTCCATGTAGATCTCTTCCTCCAAGTCACCATTCAAGAATGCCGTCTTGACATCCATGTGGTGAACCTCGAAGTCCTCAGCTGCTGCATAAGAGAGGAGCGTGCGCACAGAGGCAAACTTTGCGACGGGGGCAAACGTTTCTGTGTAGTCGATGCCCTCCTGCTGCGAGTAGCCCTTGGCGACCAGTCTCGCCTTGTATTTTTCCAGGGTACCATCTGCTCCCCGCTTCTTCTTGAACACCCACTTGCACTTGATCACCTTACGTCCTGGTGGACGTTCAGTCAGCTCCCACGTGTCGTTCTCCAGCTGCGACTGTATCTCCTGCTGCACGGCTTGCGCCCAATCTGCTGCATCCGGTGCAGCCATGGCCTCCTTGTATGACGTTGGCTCATCTGAATCTGCTGCAACTGCGACGTTCATCTGTTCTGGTTTCTGCAGCATCCAGAAATGGCCGCGCTCACCAGGCTTGTAACGCACCCTAAGAGGGTACCTGCGACCTGGTGCTGGAGCGTTAGCGGGTGGCTGGCGCGGCGCTGCTGGTACAACTGCTGCTGCTGGTGGTGCTACATCTCCCTCCTCTGCTTCTGCCGATGAGGCTGCTGTATCTGCAACATTAGACGTGGGAGAGTAGAGTGATTCCCCCACTGTCACAGTAGAGGAAGGATCGGGAGAAACTGGGTCAGGAAGAATTTCTGCTCCAACCGTCTCGTCAGCTGCTGGTTCTGCTGCCTCTTCACACACGATGTTGGTGCCGATGACGTTGCTCTCATTGAAGACGACATCCCTGGAGATGATGACGTGGCCTGTATCCCTCTCGTAGAGGCGATACGCCTTGCTTGCCACGTCGTAGCCAATCATCAGCATCTG
>SZWC01000057.1:720861-731627 GCA_023375785.1 Penium margaritaceum | reverse complement strand
AGAGAGTGTGAGAGAGAGAATAGAAATATGCGCTTAAGGTGGGAGGGGGGGGGGAGTAAACAAGACCAGGGGGGGGGATGGGGGGGGGGGATATGAGAAAATGGAAAGGTATGAGGAAACACGCCCTCTTGAAAGGCACTTCAGGGGGTTGGAATCTAGAGATGAGATTTTCAAGACACTGTCTCAAAATTTCCATTTTTTTCAAATCTCCACCTCGCTCATCTAAAAAACGAGACTGTCTTGATCTCATCTCGAAGTCCAAGAAACATTTCAAGGTTTTTGAGATTTGGAGATTTGCTTCATTTTGAGATGATCTCATTCTCGTTTTCCGAACCTTAGTCCAGGGTGGCATCGTGGTCAGATGGGGACAAGGGTGGGTGGGGGGGGGTTGGGTAGCAGACTTCTTCTCACCGTGCGCGCCAAACGCTTGTTCAGTGTGTAGAAAAGTCCTAACACATCCAAAGGCCAGAACATATGGTTCAACGGCTGCTGCCCCTGGTACTGCCACTATCACACTAGACCTCACCAAAGGTTTTGGTTTCTGGTCAAATCCAGGTCCACGACGACAAGTGGCAACAGGAGGCACGTCCCTGTCCTCAAGTACAGATGTGGCAGCCCCCCAATACAACAGACTACCACATTTTTGTGACGCTGCTGCAAATCTCTCTCCTCTGCTGATGAAAGAATGAAGCAATTCAGGCTTTGCCCTGTAAAGGAGCAGCAAAGGTTCCTACTACTACATCTATGCCAGCTCCTTGTGTGCATCTACTCCTATCCATACCCCTCAACATCAATCTCCTCCACCAGCATGCAGTGTCGTCAGTGCCTGTGTATAGACATGAAGTCATCTCTGCACAATGGATTCAACCCCCACAACACAATGCCATCCACCCAGAGAACCTCCATATCCTTGCCACATGAAAGCACAAGTGCTGTGGCCATATCTTCTCCATGTGATGTAATGACAGCTCCACTACATTGAACGGTGCTGGCTGTGACCCCTATGCCTTACTTTTGCCTAGGTTCTGCCCAAACGCCTTGACTGCGTTCACTCCTGCTGTGAATGCAGCATCACTTTGCAGCTGCAATTCTTTGTCCTTTTCTTTCTTGCTTCCTCCATGTTCGCTGCCCATTGGCGGCAGCTGCAAACGCTTCAGCCACTGCCAAGCGCACAAACTAGAACCTCATGCTCACAGTTTATTGCCGTGTGGTTTCTGCTTGTGACAGAAATGGCACAGCAGTGTGATAATGTGCTCCACTGCAGCAACTTCGGAAACTTTCAGGCTTCAACCAATTGGCTTGAAACAACAGGAGCAATGAAGCCATTCCTGTCTTCCTCCGCCGTTTCAGAGCACCATGCAGGCCCTGCACCAGTAGGCCCTCTCTACGCTACCCTCCACCATGGCCGGCACCGGTGGTCTGAGCCTTACACTCTGGCTGCTAAGAGCAGTAGATGTTGAGACCTTGCAAAGGATGGTCTACACTTGTGGTGGAAATGGCAGCAGTACATGGTGTATTCCTCCAACAGCCTTACACTCTGGCTGCTACAATTCGATATATTTTTAGCTGAATGTTGATATCGATATCGATGCCGGTATCAATATCTCTATATTTACCTCAACATATTGGGTCGGTGGGGGGGAGTGGGGGGTGAGAGGGGGGTCTGGGGGGCTATGATCCTAATCCCGCCAATCGCTTTTTTAATCGCTCTTTAAAATCGCCTATTCAATCGCTCTCTGGAAAATGGAAAGTAGCTATTAATCACCCTGTCAATGTAAAAACCTTTTTAAAAGTTCAGTGAAAATTTAAAGCACTCTCCCATATGGTATGGGAGGGGGCTTAAACCCCCTCATACCCTGTTGTTCTCAATGAATACGATGATGTTTTTCTCACATGGGCATACATCTACAAGGGTAGCATTTTCATGTCAGGATTGAGGTGTGTTCTGAGCCATGTATCTATGTCTGAGAAGCCAAGAAAGTTGGTAAAGTGTCGGCCGCATGTGGAAACATAACATAACATTTTTCTTAAAACTTTGGGTGAAAATAGCGATTTTTAAATGATAAGATCGCTCAAGCGATTTCATAGCTACTTTTTGACAGGAAAGTAGCAATTTTATGACCATAGCTGGGGGGGGGCCCTGTTGAGGGCTGATATCGATATCGACCCTCGATATCGATATCGATATCAGTATCAAGGGTTGATATCAATATGAATATTCACTTGATACAATGTTTTTGCCCTTCCTAGATCAGAGCATGACCATCGTGAGGAGGCTGCACGAGAGTTTCAAGGCTATGCAACCGCAACATCACATAACACTCCTCTGATTCTGATTCATACCTCTTTCTCTTGTCCCTGTCTACATTTGTTCTCATGCACACCACGTACAAGCTGCGACACACCAAAAATGCAGCCAGCATGCTGGTTGTACCTCTTTGTCACATCTATGCAATGTGGCCCTCACATTATGCGCCCTTTTCAAGTAATGGTGGCATGCTATACCTGCTACATACCATACCATGCATGCAAGGAAACCTTTCCACTGTTCCTTGTATCCATGCTAGCAGAGATGTACCTTCATTGTAGTGTTGGCAACAATGAGTATGCCTGGGCCTCACACCACCTGTCATGGTGCCTACAGCTGCTCCCTCCATTGCATGACAACCTTATTTCTTTGAAAATAAAACCTACATCCAAGGGTTGGCATGTGCATGGTGTGACTTGGACTTCCTTGCTGTTTTGGGAAAGGTCTTCCAGATGTTTATTAAAAAAAACCGTGAGATTATCCAAGGAGGTGACACCAAGTGAGGAGAAATAGAGGAGAGCACATCACCGCGGTCCTCACACTCCACAAAGGAGGTGAGAGAAGAGCATGTGTGCCAGACGATGATAGGGAGTGCCTAGAATTCAACAACATCCACCCTTTATTCCACCACAACACACCACCTGCAACTATTCCGCGGCCCATTGCTGATGTCTTGGACATATGAGATGTATTGGGCTAGTTTTCATGCTGCCATAGACTGCAGTTATCCCCCAGACAGTGACAGAGCCTCATTGAACTCATTGTGCATGTCACTGTCACTGGGAGCTCTCAGGTATCATTCAACGGACAGGGTTTCTCAGAAAGCTTTACTTGGTACCACTTCCAATGATAGTGTCAGCTCCATGGTGTCCATGGGTCAAGCTTCAGACTTCACAATGTAAATAAGATTCATGAACGCAAGGAAAATGAGGAGCACAGTTCAGCAGGCACATATCTCAAGCTGACATCATGCAGGTGATTTGTGTATGGATCTGTTACAGCTATGGTGGAGATGTTTGTGTACTTGCCAATGTGGCCAAGCTGAGTGATGCCAGCCTTGTAGGCTAAAGAGGGTCATCAGGCTGTCAAAGATGTTAGATAGACTGCCTGAACATCTTGTCTTGGACTGAAATTCATGCCGTTGTTTACTCTTTTGGGCAGAGACAACCTAGGACATATAGTTCAACAAAAAGGCCCATTGTCTTCTGCTAATGAAAAACTACAGATACAATATGTACCTATTCATCAAACGCCAAGAGGTAACCGAGGAATGTCAGAGCAATGGTGTGTGCACTGATGCATTGGATGGACTGCACCTCAAGACTCACAGTTCAATGACGCGGCCTTCACTGTTGCAATTTAATGTAGATGTGTCATTGCAATCTTCCACATCATTCCATCCATAAAACGTTCTCTGCCAGGTGTCCTGAATGCTCTGAAGTGTGAGGACTGCATTCAGCGAAGAGGTTCACAATGAAATGACAGACTCACTTTGAGTGAAGCGACACTCACCTATTCCACTCCTTTTAGAATCATGTTGCCTGTCAAGTTGTGCTGAGGGCACTTATTCTTATTTGAGCATGGAAATAGATGACACCACAGAATGGCACAACTAGATAGTCCAAGCTTTTGGTATTTTGGGATGAGCTGTAAGACACAAAGGAAGGCTGGAATGATGGCAGTTGGCAAGGCAGAAGCAATGGCAAAGGCGAAGGGTGCTGACTTGACTCAAGGCTGGTGATGGGAGTGCAACGGATGGAGAGCAAAAAAACACAGAGTACGACAGCACAAGCTGGAATGCCTGACAGCCTCGGCAGATGTCTGCAGTGCCACTGGACACAGGCACAAAGGATTGGAATTGACAGTCCTGCAGGAAGCTTGGGCGCAGTCCTGGCCTCACGAGTGCGATGCGACAGAGCAAGAGTGATGGAGCTAAGCTGATGGAATGATGGAAACAACGGAAGTGCTCTAGACGTTGCGAGTGACAGATTGAGAGATGGCTGTGGCTCGGCTGAGAGCTCCCGTGAAGAGAGGCCGGAGGGCCTGGACAAGAGACAAGGGCCGACGGCACAATTGACACGATGACTAGTACATGTTTAGATGATTTCTGGGAAAGCGTAGCTTCATACATGATTGATAGATGACACACAATGGAAAACAACAAGGACTACAGGTCTGTAGTAAGAAACAGTCACACTAAGAGCGCAGCTTGGACGTGCGCAGTAGTCCGCTGCTGTCTTCTGGTTGTGCTTGCGGTCACTGCTTGTTTTCATGTAGTCAATACCAAATGCGTGCGTTGGCAGGTGGGGGACTGTTGCTGCGGACACCGTTCACTGGTGATGCAATGTGCTCACTACCAGCTGCCACTTGCAGACCGCTTACCGGTCATCTGTGCCCATTGTCATTTTCATGTCGATGTCAGCTTTGAAGTCCAAGCCATTGAAGCTGTTTAGTACGAGTGCTGCAATCGCTTGCAGCAGGGCATTTGTATGTTCTGGAGTTTGGGTCCTGGAGGCACGGATGGTAGTTGGATATATTCAAGGGGATATGGGACTGGCTCGAGTTGGAGCATGGTGTTACTGAATTATTTGGTGACACGAGAAGCAGTACCATGACCCAGGCCAAAGCACGGCGGGCAGGAAAAGCCATTGCGCACATCAAAACATAGTCTAGCCTCTATCCCTCCTGGAAATCAAGGTCCCGGCCACAGCTACCACATTCCGCAGCAGTGCTCCATCCGCCTCGCCATGCGTCATGTGGTGGAAGCAGATGACCGTACACGCAAAAGGCTGCTTGTGGAGGCCTTGACAGAATGAAAAAACCTCACATGCCAACTCTGGACCCAATATCTTCCATCTTCTTCCCTCAAGGGCTTTAGCACATCACTGCTGTGGGTATCTCACTCGAGAAGCAGAACCCACTTGCCCCGCCCCCACCTGATCTTCGTCTCTCCCCTTCATTTTGTGCACAGCCGCGTTTTCTCGCCAGAATGTTGTACCTCGCAACCAAGTAGCACATGCAGTGGGAATGTTATTGAGGCTGCCAGAGAAATGGCGGAAGGAATCACTGCCTATGGTCTTGATTTTGGTAGACAGAAGCAATCGTTCATGCAAATTTGGCCGAAATCTTGGCCATTCATATTAGTGCGAAATAGCGCAATTCCGCCCTACAACTTCAACATGGGTTAATAATTTCAACCTTAATATTAAACTTGAGTTGGGTTTTTTTTGTTTTTTTACCTTTAAGTGCATGGAAAGGTCAGAGAGGAAATTTCCAACGATGAGGAAAAATGTGGAGTTGAGGAAAAAATTTGTTAAAACTTGATTCTTTTTCATACCCCGTAGTTGTGCCGGTCAGGGGCGGCCTTTCATGCTCTCTCTCTTATATCAGACAATTTGGTTAAAAAAAGAAGAAAAAGATTACAGCTAGTGCAACATTCAATGAATGAGCTCAAACACCTAGACACCCTGGCAGGGGAAACTGGCAGGTCTCCAAAGAGAGACAGCCAAAGCGCTCCCAATGATCACCCCCCCCACCCCCCTGCCTCGGCTTGTGCTGCCAGAACACCAATGTCCGCACCTTCAGGAGATAGCGCTGCAACCGTGGAAAACCTGATGCCTCACTACCACCTGTGGTCATCCCTTCGGCATTGGTAATTTGTAGGGAGGGTGCAGAGCTCGTGTCTACCTCTGCAGAGCTACCTCGCCACTCCCTTTGTGGTTCTTCAGCAGCTTTGTCACCTGCTTGTGGGCTCGGCGGGGCTGGTCAAGCAGCTTGTTGTAGCATTGGGTAGTCCTGTGGTTGACCATAGTGCGCGCCAACTTTGCCATGCGATGCAGACGCCCGAATACGCTCAGCCCCTCTCACAGTCTGAGGTGCTAACACCCTACAACAGAGGCGGCCAGCAAACGTTTTCTACTCCATGCTATGTCCATAGAGGCTCCACCACTGGGACTCCTCCATCTTGCAGGTTTTCATAATTTTCTACACCGTTGCCTTAGCAGGTGCAAATCTAAAGGAGGCGCACTGCGCAAGGAGCCCCTCCACTAACTGGACATGCAACGTGGCAAGCAAGGTGTGCCAATCCCTCATCAGCTGCGGTTCAACGAGGATCTCCTTGATGTAGAAAGGGTTCAGCAGCATGCACACCGATTGCAGAGAGTTGCGAGGCCAATCTGACCCGTCAGCCCAGGATGTGTTCCATTTACGGTGTAGAGCCTCATCCATGGCATCCACAAAGACTGTGCGGCGCTGGCTTGCCAAGCACCACTGCATGCTTTGAGCCTGCAGCAGCTGCTGCTGCTGCTGCTGCTGCTGCTGCTACTGCTAGTGCTGCCACTGCTGTGGCCCCCACTGCTGATGTGTCTGCTGATGCGCCTGTGGCTGCCGGTCCTTTCTTGCGGCGAGTCACGTAAAGAATGGGATCCGCCTCCTCTTCTGCTACCACCAGCTCTTTTATCATGTCAAGGAGGTCATTGTACATCCATGGAACCATCTCCTTCCTTGTATCCACCCAGCAGAGCATGTCGTGAATAGGCTGCGCACAGCGTTGCAGCGCGCCCAGAAATCCACGTTGAGCACGTGTTGTTGCACCCAGTGGCTCTCGGCATCTGCAGTGACAGGCAAAGATGCCCTCTCCCTGCTGGCCACCATGGAGCGCAGTGACTCCTCCACCTCAAGGAACCGCACCAGCATGATGTAATTGGTGCTTAAACGTATCTTCCCAGCATTCATAGCCAGAGGGACGCCTGCACATTCCGGCATCTCGCCCAAGAGATCATCTAGATGGCGGTCCAGGCAATACGCAGCACAACGGATGAAGATTAAGCCCCTTCAAACGAGTTCCAAGGGGCGAGTAATGTACGCTCGAATGGGGGCGCTTCGAAAGCCTACCGAGGGCCTACAGACGCGGGTCGGAAAACTGCACTCGACCCGTTCTCACGTCATTTATGACTATGGTTGCTGTTTTCTCCAATATAGTGGTTTCATGGCTTTCAGAGCACGGACTGACGGTCTCGCTCACGACCGCCAATCATATCACATTGTTTCAAGTTTCGCAAAATTATCGCGAAAACAGAATTCTGGCTACATAAACGATAAAAGATTCACAGATAAAAAGCGTGGTTTGCAAACTTCATAACATGTTAAGGATAACCATGTCCCTCGGTCGAAGGCTGAGTCGCGATGGTGGAGATCGAGCCGTTGGAAATAGAAAATCTGCACAAAGTAGTATCCACGGCTCCCCGCCTTTCCTCTGGATTTAATCTACGTCAACCACAATCCGACTTGGCAAGCCAGACCCGACGGCGACCTCCTTTCGGATCAGGCTGAACATCAGCCCCTCTTGTTGTGTTTAACTATTTTTCAAAACCAAGGGGCCAGCTTGTGAGTGAGTACGTACCAGCCTTCCGCAAAGGCCAGGGGTATGTAGTCCCGCCGGCTAGCCCCACGCCTGCGGCCGCTAATACCCTCAGGACCCCCCCTAAACCACCGGCGATCGTCCAAGAAAACCTTGCCGCTCTGGCACTACTTTTGCAAAAAAGTAAATTGCTAGCGTAGCAATGACGGGTACAATCAGGTTGCTGGTGCATGCACTTTTTCACCGTAAAAAGCGCACGTGAAGGTCAGTCCACCGTTAATTTCCAAAGTATCTCCATCGTCATCGCCACTCAGCTTCCGAAGTCCCATCCCCACCGGTGAGTCAGCTGCCTTGTCGACACTCTGCACCAAGCCCACTTTACAGCATAGAATCATTGCTGACGTATGTTTGTTCTTCATGCAGACATTGCCTGCCAATGCGCTGCTCGCAACCATGCCAACGTTTTGGTGTCCACCCCTGCCAACGACGAACCAACATCACCTGGCGGACGACGTGGCCGTTTATTTTGCTGGGATTATTTCCTCGTCATTGGCAGCAAGAGTGCGCAAGCCCAATGCCGCCTGTGCGAACGAGCGGGCATCATCCGGATGGTCAGCGTTTGCGGGAGCAACACCACGTGCATGTGGAACCATTTGGCGACCATCCATCGCACAGTCGCCACTCGCATGGCTGTCGATGGCCGTGCGCGACGTCGGCTTCGCTTCAATCTCACCGACGGCGCCGACAACACTACACTCCTCCCCCGGCCTGCCCATTCTCTGTGGGACCCTGCTTTTTTCCGCAGCTGCATGTGGAAGGCGGTGGTTGAAAAGGACTTACCGTTTGCAGCGATTGAGTCTGAGTGGCTGCAAACTGGAGTTGAACACGCAAACCCTGCAGTCCAGCTTATGAGCGCCATCACTGTGGCGCGTGACATCGCGGAGGCATTTCAAAGATTTTCTGAAGCTGCCCGCTCCATGGTTGCCGAGTGCGTCGGCAAAACATCTTTTTGTATGGACACGTACACGTAAGACGCGAACGACTCCTTTGTGTCCATGACTGCTCATGGCATCTACCGCGGGTGGATGTTGACGCTGCAATGTGGTTTTGAGGAGATGAGGGGGGGGCATGATGCGTATGCCTTGTATTGGGTGTTCCGCGATTGTGTGGAGGAATGGGGACTGTGGGAGCGGGTTGGTTGTTTGACCATGGACAACGCTTCCGCGAACATCTCCATGGTCAACCGCTTCATGGTCCAGGGGGGGGTTTCCGGGGTTCACGTATGGCCATTATGTCAGATGCTTCGACCACGTCCTCAACTTGGGGGTCGGCCAGATACTTAATTCTGTGGAGGTCGACCACATTATTTCACTTGTCCGTGTGCTCGCCAATTTCATCTCCCGCAGCCCCTTGCGTGAAGCAGCATGCGAGGACTTTTTCCTCGCCCATCACGACAGGCCCTATCGCAAGGTGAAGGTGGACAGCCGGACCCGCTGGAACTCCACGGTGCACATGCTCGAGCTCGCCACCGACCAGCGCTCCCCCTTTGAGGCATGGCTGGAGAGCATCGGACATGGCGACATGCGGCTGTCCAGCGGGCAGTGGCGGACCGTTGCTGTGCTCGTGAAGCTTCTGGTGCCCTTCAAGGACATGACCGATGACGTGTCAGGAGAGAGCTACCCAACCATCGGCCTGGCGGTCCCATTCTACAACCAGTTGCTTGACCACCTCTCCGACTATGCCGCTGAGTTTGAGTCTGGAGCTACCGCCATGTACGAGACCGATGCCAACCAGGAGCTCCGCCGGGTTCAGTCCGCGCTGGCACCACGCCTCCGCGAAGCGGTCAGCTACATCAACGACTGCTACGACCGCAGCGGCAACATCCAGTACCTTGGAACGTGGCTGGACCCTCGCTTCAACCGCGCCTACTTCGAGGAGACGTACGGCGGGGAGGAGGACGACATCCACCCGGAAGAGGTACAGTGCATCGTGCTTACTCTCTTGGAGCCCTACGAAGCAGCCTACCTCCGTGCACTACGTCGCCAGGAGGCAGCAGCAGAAATGCCGGCTCGACCCCCCCTGCTGGTGGCAGCACGTTCCAGTTCGACACGGCTGCCTCTCCCCCCGTGGGACCCCCTACAGCACAACGTAATGCAGTTGAACCTGCCGCTGCTGGCTCAATCGCAGCTGAGGACGCGGGTGACATGGGTGAAGATTCTCAACCAGCGGACACCACTGACGAGCCCGCCGACGACAATGCGGGCGGAGCAGACATTCAGCAACCGGACTCTTTTCCACGACCCAGCGTCGCAGAGGAGGCGCTTGACATGATGCTCGGTCTCGGGCAAGACACGGACTCTGACAATGCCGCTACCGATGCCAGAGACATGCAGCCGACGCGTGTCTCCTCACGTATCCGCGCTCGTAAGCTCGCGCAGGCGGCCACAGCTGCTGGACCAGACTCGGCTGAAGACATCCATGTAAGTTTGGTCCCCCCCCCCCTCCGTTTACATTCCCACTAAGCCAGGTTTCCATCATGAGACTCGCAAACCCATGCATGAACCACGGGACTGACTCCATTGTTGCCATGGCAGACTGACGGGACACCTTCAACGGTGACTACAACCACATCCGGCACCAAAGAACTTTGCTTTGACAAGGACGGGGGGCCACGCTCTGCTGGCATGAAGCGGACCCGTCCCACATCCGTTTTCGCGGACGGTTCTGCTCGAGCACGCCCCCTCCTGCGAGAGACTGCACTGTACACCCGGACTGAACGCCTACCTGAGAACGCGGACGTCATCAACTTCTGGGTCGCGAACTGGCGGACGCTCCCTATTCGCTACATGGCAGCGATGGACATTCTACCCGTCCAGGCGTCATCTGCCGCATGCGAGCGGAGCTTCTCGCGTGCTAAGCACACCACGACGGACTTCCGTCGTGGCATGGCAGCCAACACAATGCGGAACCTGCAGCTCTTGAAGAATTGGCTCACTATTCCAGAGCTGCGTGGCATCATGTGACGTCCTAGGGTTAGGGTTGAGTTTGATGTGACTATGGCCATGGTCGAATAGAGTGGGGATGGGGGGGGGGGGGGGG
>SZWC01000057.1:694314-716269 GCA_023375785.1 Penium margaritaceum | reverse complement strand
GGGGGGGGGGGGGGGGGGGGCACCCTTTGCATTGGCAGGAGAAAGTGGAATGGTTCCCCATCTCTATTGCTTGGTTTAAAACAAGGGGACGGCGGCCAGTGGTGGCAGGGTCACGCGGTGTGAGCTCGACTGTTGACATGCAGGGCTGGGCTTATAGGGTGCACATCTGCAGCACTGTGCTGCTAAGGTGCCAATGTAGGACTATGAGGTGCAGTCGCTGAGGTGTAGAGCTGAGAGGTGCTGGGATTTGCTGAAACCCTGATCCTCTGAGCCCCGCTGACCTGCTGGAAGCCGCATAAAGCGTGATGCTCTCATCACGGTTAGTGCTGCAAAAGCTGACGTTCAGACCACTGCCCCTGGGGTGCAGATGTGGCCCGCTTTGTTTCTGGCCGTGGCTTCTCAAGATATGGACCAAACGCACATCGAGTGCTGTTAGAAACAAATGTGATGGACTAGAAAATATTGCATAAGCATTATTTTTATCGTACGGTGAGGATGGTCGTGTCTGTCCAATGGATGGCTGCCGTTCCACGGCCCAAGCTACTCACATTCATCACTAGGCCTCGTGCCCTGAAAGGCGGCCGCAAAATGGCCAGTGAAGGCCAGTGATGTGGAGAAAACCCCTCATGACAAGAATGACGTGAAGTGTCAGTCCCAGACATCGGCGGCAGACATGGACCTTGAACGGAAGGCAATTGCTATGAAAAGTAAGCGAATGCCTCAACCATCCAAGCGTTGAATCCTCCTTGGAGGAGCCATTTCGTTGTTTTCCAGCTTTCATGGTCATTGATGACCTCTGACCGCACTCGAAGCACTGGAGGAGACATTTCGTGGTCGTCCGAGTTCATTTGGATTCTTGGAAGGATGTATGACGTGGGCAGCATGGGCAACAAGCAGACAAGCAGGACTTATGCATCGGTCAAGGTCATGATTGTCCCCCCCAAAGTTGCTGTGCAAATGAATAGCCGGCAGTAAAAATCTTCACCATATTGTCCATCAAACTTTGCAGATTTGAACCAGAAAAACGTGGGACATGAGTCTGGGCAGATTGGAGAATCTGATAATGTTTTGAAATTCTCCTTCATTTACGGCCAACCAGCCTAGACCTGGTGGTATTCCGCTCACTTTGGTGGTCCAGTTACAGATGTGGCCAACTTGGCTGCTAGTAACCCTGCTTCAATGCAGTAATAGCTGTGTGACATTTGATGTGCCAAATACCATCAGTCAACATTCCCTCCCCCCTGTTACATCACTGACGTACACGAGTCCCTAAGGCATTTCTCTCATTACTTTCATGGCCCACCATGTGATGACTTCACAATTTTTGCGACGCTCGGCCAAGGGCATTTTGGCCAACAGACCCGACCTGCGATGTTTTGTTCCACAAGTTTCTGACAACTTTGACCACCTTCCAAAATGGTCGACAAAAGTGCCCCAAACCATATCGATGGGAGGCATGGGCCGACAAGCGCAAATGAACAAAGACCTGTACCATAAACTGTTGGTTCTCGAGAACCTTAACACCCATCTGCTCCAACAACTCAACGCAGTAATGGAGGAGCTTGGAGTCTCTCCTATATGCAAAGTAGTGATCACGGATAGAGATTTGCTACTCACACATTAACTCGAGGTTTGACCGACACTTCCCTAGCCATTTGATCTTGTAAAATCCAAAGGACCAACGATGAGGATGTGACTGATGCGTTTGGAGGTGTACTTTACCACTATAAGGGTCAACAACGACAAAAATAAATTTACCTCAAGGCATCGCATTTGTGTGGTACAGCTTTGAGATGGTGGTCCGACTTAAAGACCATCCGAGAATCGCAGGAGATCAGTGGAGCTGTACCAACGGCTCTCATGACCACTCTCATATCATTGACCGCAGGCTTATCACCTCTTAAGAAGGTCAATCCAACGTGGCATGACTATCACACTACACTAGAAACATGAAAGGACTTACGTGTGGTACCCTCGCTTACTTTGGACAGCTGAACAAGAAGTTATACACACGGTACAGACTCTAAGGTCTGCGCCAGCTGTCGAGCAAGGGAGAGTTCACCCTCCGTCACTATTGGCAGTGACCTCGCATCTCGAAGAACTATGTTTCTACTACAACAGCCTGAAGCGAGATGTTGAGCAAGGAATCACCCTTTTCGGCATCCAAGATGACCATTTGTGAATGATTGTACCAGCTGACCACATTGGCAGTGCCGAAAACAACTATCGGATGCAGGATTCGAACGGATGGGAATCCCAAAGCCACAATCATCATGGTGGCAGAGGAAAGTTGTAGCTAGTGGGAACCTCATCTTTGATTGAAATTGATGCCGTCGATCAGACGATCAACGGCTCTACTCAACTTGCAAAAAACCAGGTCATATCTTGCACGACTGTCGCACGCGGCAACAACAAGCCAAAAATGGGGCGAAGTTGCAAAAAGGAGTGAACAGTGCAGAAACGGCAAAGAGCAGCAGTATACAGCAAGGCTCTTGTTCGGTCGGAAAAGAAATTGTGCCAACCGATCACCCATCTGAGCAACTCACATTGTCGCAGGCGAGGGTTCTAGAGATTGCAAAGATTGACGCGGGGTACGGGGACAATCAACAAGTGATACTGCCACGAGTGCAACCGAGGGGTTGTAAAAGTCGCAAAACAGTACTGGCACTATTGGATGGAGAAGCTTCTTCCAGTCTTGTCTGCAACGACATGGTTCTGAAGCAATGTTTATACACCAAACGGGAGTTTTTAAAGGAAAATCCGTTGATGGAAGACTGCAGATCCATCAACCTTCTCAACCACTAGGTTGTAAATCAGAGATCTGCATGATGTCACGGTCTAGAGGACTTGCCAAATAAGCGACCACACAATCATCCTTGGCCGAGATTTCCTGTACCAGCTCAATTCGCAGGTTGAATGGAGCAGTGTAACAGTCTACGTCATCATGAATGCAGATAACGACACCTACCTTTGGTCGAGTGACCCACAACGCAGTGGCGGTTATGGGAAGTAGCACAGATGGAAGCAGAGAAAGTTGTGACAACCACAAAATGCCAACTGATATCTCAGGATATGGTCAAGAGATACCTCATTCGCAAAGCTCAAGCATGGCTAGTCCTCAAGGACGCAAGGGGAGAGGACAAAATTGTAGCCGCTCAAGCAACTGCAACGACATCAACACGTGAGACGTTCAAAGCAAAACTGACTGAGTTGGCGTAGCTAATGGACGAGTTTTAAGTGGTTTTCCCCAAAGAACTACCACAAGAGTTACCACCACAACACAAAATCGACCATCACATGGACATCAAGCCGGGCAACAGACTAACAATGAAGGTGACCTCCTGGATGACAAATCACGAGCTGACTAGGCTTCAAAAGTAGCCAGATGAGATGCTCAAGCAGAGTTTTATCTGACCCCCTACGTAACCTTCTGTAGCACTAGTGTTTTTGTGAAAATACAACAGGAGAAATGCGGATGTGTGTGCGGACTACCAAGCGTTGAATTAGATCACCATAGAGAATCACTACCCCTCCCACCAGTAGATGAGCTTTTTGACCAACCCTGTACAGCCCAAATATTCATCAGAATTGACCTATGTCGCGGGTATCACATAATCTGTGTTTCTGATAAGGACGTGAAGAAGACATCCTTCTACACCAGATATGAGCACTTCGAGTTCATGGTCATGCCATTTTGACTCACAAACGGCCATGCATCATTCATAACAGCAATGAACAAATTGTTTTGCCCGTTCCTCAAAGACTGTGGCATTGAGTATCTCAACAACATCAGGGTGCATAGCCGTACCCTAGAGGAGCATGATGGACCTGTCCAAAAAGTTGATTTTGAGGTTTTCCAAGCGACAAATGTTTCAGAAAACTCTCCAAGTGCGACTTCGGTTGCCGTTCAATGGAGTTTTGGGCCACATCATCAGCGGCGGAAGGATCACCATGGACGTGAAGAAGGTGGAGGCCGTCACTAATTGGCCGAAGCCCACAAATGTTCAGAACATCCAGGTGCTCCTTAGATTCACCAACTAATACTGTCAAGTTCTAAAAGACTACGCCCGGTGCTAGCGCCTTCCTCTAATATTGCCCGAAAAACCACTGAATGGATTTGGGGGCACATAAAACAAGAAGAGTTGAACTGTTTAAGAAACACTCTGACCTCGGCGCCAGCATTGCGATTGGCTGATCCAATGATGAATCATGTTGTGTCCACCAATGCGTCCAATCGATCTACTGGAGCCGTTCTCCTCCAAGACAACAACGGTGGAGAACAAGCAGTCATGCACATGTTAAGAAACTACATGGACTGATCCTCAACTACGCGGTGCATACAATCCAAATGCTTGTAGTTATACACGCAAACAATACATTTATGTGTTACTTTGAATGCCGGCAATGCATCATCCGTAGTGACCATCACGCCCTGAAATATCTCAAGATCCAGCCAAATATAAGCCATCAACAAACTTGATGGATGGAGTTCCTCGAGTCCAACTTTGATTACAACATCGAGTACCAGCCCAGGGAAACAAATCAGGCGGATTCTCTTAGTCCAAAACCAATGGTGAAGACTAATGCGTTGCTCGTCAAACGAGACCCATGCTTCGCAAGGTTGTTTGCAAAGGGTCACGAGGAGTTTGGCGTGTACAACAAAGCCAAGTTTTGGTTCGACAACCCCTACTTGCAACGGCGATTCACTCCCCAAGTCGCCGTTCCTCCAAACAAGGATGAAAAGATGAACACTACTGGAGGAGTACATGGACACCAGTCTAGGTGGACTCTTTGGCGAGGAAAAGACGCTCAAGAAGCTGGCACGGTCCTGCTAGTGGGACAAAATGCAAAACGACGTGGCGGCCTTCTGTACATTGTGCAACAACTGTGAGAGAGTAAAAACCTTGTTGCAAGCGGCCACCTGTTCCATTCCAACCCCTACTTGTTCACATTGAATCGTGGGTCGGCATGTGCATGGACTCTGTGACAGGACTACCCGCCACTCCTGAGGGGTATGACACCATCCTCGTTGTGGTTAACATATTTTCTAAGACGTCACATTACATCCTGACAACGACCAACATCACTGCAAAACGAGCAACACGGCTTTTCTAAATCAGATTATACGGCTGCACGGAGCTCCACGTACCATCACCAGCAAAAGAGATGGCGGCTTCACAAGCTGGTTTTGGCGAGAATTGATGAAAAGCTACGGCATTCAGATCCAGTTAGAGACGATGTTACATCCTCAGACCAACAAAAAAACCGATTGAACCAACCAAAATCTCTAACAACTTTGATGAACTTTATATGAGCCACACGGCACTGATTGGATAGAAAAACTACCGACAGCCAAAGTCGCAGGCAGCTCCGGCACTTCCACCACAATGAGTAAAGTCCCTTTTGAGGTGGTGAAGGACAAACTTCATGCCACACCGGCAGGTTTGCAGAGTCAGAGTAACATTTCCACAGTTGACGTTTATCGCCACAAACTGGAAAGCATGTGGGAGGAAACACGGCAGAGCCTCACAAAGAAACAAACAGTTATGATTCTAACAGTCCACTCACATCACAGGGATGACGTATTCAGTGCTGGCCAACACTTCCTCCTCAGCTCGGCAAACATCAAACTCTGAGGATAGGACTTTGCAAAGCTCAAAATCTGCTGGTTTGTACCATTTCAGATCAAGGTAATGCAAACCACAGTCGTCGCTAGATCACCCGTTGCATCTGCTGTACCTCGGTATTCATCAAGGGACAGTGGAGGAGACCAAGGCAAAGACAGTGACCTACCGCCAACCCTCGGCCAATGGCAAACAGGCAGGCATGAGCAAACTGTCACCCATGGAGATTGTAGACCTGGACAGCCTGGCAGCGTGGGTGGGATCTGTGCTCAAAGGTGCCACAAACTGTGGTAGCAAGGCTGGAAGTTGTGCAAGTTGGGCTCTTGCAGCCAGGCTCCTGTACAGGAGTTTGGGCTGAGGTGGTAAGGTTTCTGAATAGAAGCATGCCCAAAAATCTCACAAACTGACCCAGATCATCCATGAGTGCCACACCCGTCAATAATCTTGGATATGTGTGTTGTGATTTGTGACGTTCCAGTTGACCTGTACCATTAACGGTGACCACTCGGTCGTGTCCATTCCCCTGCAGATCCCTGATGCGGACCCAGGTGGTACCGGCGCGTTGTCTGGTGGTGGACCACCAGCTTGGAGCTGACCAATGACCGTCCCAGAGCTGTGGACGCTATCTGGGACCTCCTGCAGATTTTCTACCGCACGTAGGAGTTAATCCAGCGATCATCATCCCAGGACAAACCTTGTGAGGACTGAGTGTTTTTCTGACACTTAGTTCCTCAGTTAGACATCATGCAAAAAGGTCCGCACATGTCACTGTGGATCAAGTCTAAGGCATTCTCCACTTGTTGACCTCCTCTCCCAAAACAATTCTTCTTTGCCTTTGCTTAAAGGCATGATTCACACAATGTACACCCTTGTCAATGCTTCATGGTGCACCCTTCCATTCTGTGGACCACCTCTTGCTCTTGCATCTGCTGCAATGGGCTGTTGGCCACGTGGCCAGATCGCCGGTGCTACAGCTCAGCGTGAGTATCCTTGGTTGATGTGGCGGCCAGAGCGGTCACCGGCAGTGCATCCTTTGGCTTTAGTGCCAGTGTCTCAGTGGCACATGCTAGTCCCTTATCCGACGCCTTGGTGACTTTGGTTTTAAGCACGTAGAGGTTGTCAACTCTTAGAACTTAAATCATGATGTCATCTTTGGTATACACAGCCTTGATGTCCTTGTTTTTAAGGGCCATGGCCTCCTTGTTAGTGAAAACCACGGTCATGTTATTGTCCGTGATTTATGAGACCGACAACAGGTTCGCTGCAAAGGAGGGCATGTGCACCATCTTTTGCACATTGACCTCCTTATAAACATCATTGATGTTTAACGTGATTACCTTTTCCCCTTCACCCATGGCTTGGACGACACCTCCATTTGCACACTTCATGCGCATGTCAGCTTTGGCCATGAAGACAAATCCACCCTTCTCTTTTGAGAAGTGGTGGTTTGTTCCTGAGTCAAGAGCGAATGCCCCGGGCCTAAGGAGTGCTCTCTCCTTCATGGGCAACCCTTCGGCCATCATGTTGGTAAGCTCCTTCTTCTCCATCCCACCCTTGTTCCCGCCTTCTTTCTTAGAACTACGGCAGTCCCTAGCCCACTGCCCAGCCTTGCCACAGTTGTTATAGTTGTCAGGTTTCTTGGAACTCTTCCACCACCAGAGCCTATTCCTCCACCACAACCACTTCCGCTGTTGCCTTGACCGGAGTAGGAGCTTGCACCCTTTCCACTGAAGCAAGACGCATGGGCTGAAATGTTTGCCTCAATGCCACTACGTCGCATGGACTCGTGAAGGATATGAGGGTGCTAGAAAGTGACAGAAATAGGTTGCTTGATAAAAAATCATCTGTCATAGAGTTTGCATAAAGGATGATTGAAAGGTTCTAATGCACTTTACGGAACTCAATTTGGAGTCTGTCTGAGTGAGATCTGGATTTCCAAAGTTTGGAGATCATGGGTCGGACTCAAGTGACGACCTTAGCACTTTGAGCTCCAAAGGCGGCAGGATTATTGACCAGGACGGCTGAGAGCGGCCTTCAAGGAGAAAATCCAGCTGTAGGACCTCCAAGAGAATTCAAGGAAGGTGCAGACCACGATTGCTGGTCGTCCAAGTGGTGTGAGACACAATTCTCATGTGTGGCAAGATGACTGCCGCTCATTCCACAAGGCTAGGAGAGTGTGCTAGAGGGTAGACTTTGACAGAGTGTATCTTCAGTGATACCTAGGTCAAATGAGGCATTTAAGGGATTGCTAGAAAGCTGCACCAACACACCTTGTCACTCAAGAGTTGATTCAGAGATTTGCGTTCTCTGCAAACCTACATTTGCTTTTGTAATTTCTGTCTGTGCAACCTGCAACTCCCTCTCACAAACAGTTGGTCCTGCCTAGGCGGCTCTTGGTAAGCCTGATCACCTCCCTGGGGGCCTCCCCAGTTTAAATCAGTGGTATCAGAGCTAGAACAATGCTTTGTCTCACCCTTGAGGCATTCCTTGCATCCTGTTGTGTGAGAGAGTCGTTTGGGGGCTGAACATTGCACTACCATGGCGACATCCGCTTCCGTGGTGGCTGGCGTCAACATCGCCAAGTTCAAAGGCAAGAAATTCTTCAACTGGAGCAACATGAAGATGGTGCTGATGGAGAAGGGACTCTGGAGCCATGTGGTTGGGGAGGAACCAGCTCAGTCCCCTTTCTCACTCAGTGAGGTCCGTACCCACCGCTAGAATTGTTACCGCGCCCTCGCCACCATCTACCTCTACCTCACCAAACGGCAGCAACTCCTTGTCCGTGGCACCCTCACGCCAAAGGATATTTTGAAGAAGCTTGAGTCTAATTATCCATCCAAGTCAATCCTCATGAACATGCAGGTGTGTTGTCGCTTTCACACTGTGAAGATGGATGAGTCCGGATCCATGGTGGACTGCATCAACATGGTAAAGTCTCTTGCCGACCAGCTTTCTGCAATTGAGGAACCCATCAAGGAACGTGTGCTCATGCTAACCATCCTCTCTGGCCTTCTTAGCAGCTTCACTCCTCTCATTGTTGCCCTGGTCTAGCATAGCAATAAGCTCTCCCTCAACGATGTGGAGGAGAGCCTGCTCTTTGAGGAGGAGCGGCGCAAGGGAGAGGAGGACGGAAGCGGACTAGACGTCGCTCTCATCACCAACTCTGGTCATGGGGGTGGTGTTGCACCAACCAGGGGCAACGGGGGAGGAGGGAAGAAGAAGGGGAACTTCTACTACTGCAAGAAGCTAGCCAATCGGGTGCGCGAATGCTGGAAAGAGAAGGTGGACATTGCGGCTGGAGTGGGAGCGGGAGAGCAGTCTGACGCTTCCGCCAACGCAACAGATTGGAAGAGTGGATTTGTGACAACCATCCGGGTCCTGCACATCTCCGATAACACCGCCTTGTTTTGGATCATTGACTCAGGAGCCACGCAGCAACATGATGTCACCAGGATCACTGTTTGTCCTCTACATCATCATTGAGCCTCGTCGGGTGTACATGGGGAACAACCATGTGCAAATGGCAGTTGCGGAGGGTGAGATTGTGTTTTGTGCTTCTATAGAGGGTAAGCACGTGGAACGTTGTGTGAAGGGGGTGCTCCATGTTCCGGGGTTGGCAGCTAACCTCCTCTCTATCTCATATCTCATCTCCGAAGGCATGCATTTTCTCTTTGAGAATGGTGGTTGTACCATCTCTGCCCATGTAGGTCGTGTGCTTGCAAAAGCGGACAAGGAGGACGGACTGTACCGTCTCTATGTGGCATCAGAGACAGAAGCCGACTCAGCGTTGGTGGCGAGAGAGGGAAAACATGACATCGGTCTGTGGCACCGCCGGCTTGGTCACCTTGGCTTTGGCACAATCACCTCCATGCTGCAGATGGTCTGCGGCCTGGAGCTCAAGGGGGTGAAGCAGCCTGGTGCATCGGCTTGTCAGAGCTATATTGAAGGGAAGCAAGCCCACGCTCCATTTTCTGGGGAAGGGAAGGGGGCGGCTGAGCTTCTCTCACTTGTTCACTCTGATTTGTGTGGTCCCATGCCATCTCGGTCCCTGTCCGGCAAGTTGTACTTTGTCACGTTCATTGATGACAAGCCGAGGAAGACATGGGTGTCCTTCCTGGCTGGAAAGGATGAGTGCTTTGATTCTTTCAAGGAGTGGATTGTTGCTGCACATTTGAGAGTGGTATGCGGTTGAAGGTGCTTTGCATCGACAGTGGAGGAGAGTACCTCTCGAATAATTTCTGTAACTTCCTCAAGCGTCGCAGGATCAGGCAGGAGGTCATCCCACCTGGAACACTACGGCTGAATGGCGTGGCTGAACGCGCAAACTGCACAATCATGGAACGTGTTTGTAGCATGCTCGAAGACGCGGAGCTGCCGTCAACCTTTTGGGCAAAGGCAGTCAACACTGTCGTGTACCTGAAAAACCAGAGTCCCACGCACGCCGTGCCACTAATAACACCAGAGGAGGCGATGAAGGGACACAAGCCAACAGTGACGCACCTAGAAGTCTTCGGGTGTGGCGCATTCGTGTACGTGCCTGCCGGCAACCGCAACAAGCTAGACGCAAAGTCGGTGTAGGCTGCCTTTCTCGGATACCACACCATGGGATACCGCCTCTACAACCTTGCTGCTTGCAAGATCATCCGCAGCCATGACGTCATCTTTCACGATGACGTGAAGGGCTGGACTTGGAGGCCTTTGCCAGTAGTTCCACTTGCTCCTGTACTTGTACCAGAGATGCGAGAAGAACCGGTAGCAGAAGAGGACGGTGGAGAAGATGGCTGTGATAGCAGCAATGACAAGGAGGTGGAAGGAGCTAAGAAGGAGAAGGAGCCACCAGCCAATTTGATGGGGAGGATAAGCAAAGCAACACACAAGAGCTGCCACGGAGGTCTGCACGCCACAACCATGGCCCTGGTCCTGTGGAACCGCTGAGCCGATCCGAGCGCCTTGCAAGCAAACAGAGGCCGCTGGAGGAGCTGGTGAACCTGTGCAACTTTTTGTCTTCACAGGAGTCCTCTGACCTTGTGTCTCTCTTCCTCGCCGTCACCAATGATCCAGCGACATTTGCTGAAGCCATGCGTAGCGTGAAGGCGGAAGATTCGCATGCAGCAGCAGATGAGGGATATGGTGTGCGCATGAAAACGGCACCTGGACCCTCGAGGAAGCTCCACGTTGCAGCCGGGTGATCATGTACTGGTGGTTCTTCAGGCGCAAGCGTGGTGCAGAAGGTAAGATGCTCAGGTACAAAGCACAGGTGGTTGCAAAGGGGTATGCGCAGACTAAGGGTGTGGATTACAATGAGACATTTGCACCTGTCCGAAAGTTTCCATCCATCCAAGCGATCCTCGCTCTTGCTGCTGCTATGGACTGGGAGGTGCACCAAATGGATGTGACGTGTGCATTTCTGAATGGTGACCTCGAGGTGGATGTGTACATGGAGCAGCCGGAGGGGTATGTGGTGGAGGGAAAAGAGGATCTGGTGTGCAAGCTTGTGAAGGCTCTTTACGGTCTAAAGCAAGCACCAGGAGCATGGTATCACAAGATGGATGAGCAGCTGGCTGGGCTTGGTTTTGTGCGCACGAAAGCTGACCATGCAGTCTATGGGCGTGAATAAGAGGCAAGCCAGGTCATCATCTTGCTCTGTGCTGATTATTTGCTCATTGAATCTGACTCCAAGTCTCTTTTAGACGATGTGAAGCAGTCCCTTGCTGCCAGGATTGACATGAAAGACATGGAAGAACTCAGCTACTACCTTGGCCTTCAGGTCAAGCTCGAACGGCAGCAGCAGACTTTGGAGTTGTCGCATAGCACATAAGTGAATTATCAAGCGCTTCAACATGGCAGGAGCGCGCAAGGCCACAACACCACTGGAAATGGGAGAAAAGCTGAGGATGATGCAGACTCCGCACGGCATGCAAGAGAGCAGCCGCATGGAAGCTGTGCCGTACTAAGCTGCACTTGGATGCCTCATGTATGCAGCAGTCAGCACGCGCCTTGAAATCAGCCAAGCAGTGGGAGTGCTAAGCAGTTTTTGCACAAATCTGGGCATGCCGCATTTGGAGGCAGTCAAGAGGCATGCTGTGCTACATCGGCAGCAGCAGCAGCCTTTGCCTCACCTTCAACGGCAACAACAGCCCCATCCTCATCGGCTACAGAGATACAGATTGGGGGGGTGACCTGGACACAAGGAGGTCAACCAGTGGGTTCGTGTTTGTGCTCGGAGGAGGTGCAATCAGCTGGAGGAGCAAGAAGCAAGAGTGTGTCGTCCTCTCCTCTACCGAAGCAGAGTACTTCGCCTTGAGTGAAGTAGCAAAGGAAGTCGTGTGGCTGCGTGAGCTGCTGGCAAGCCTTGGGCAACAGCAGACCGTAGCAACCACCATTTACTGTGACAACATGGGCGCCATTGCTCTAACCAAGAACGCATAGTTACATGTCTGCATCAAGCACATCGGCCTACGATATCATTTCATCCGCAAGCTCGTGGCAACGCAGGTGGTGCAGATCAAGTGCTGCCCTTCAGGCATGATGTTGGAAAACTTCCTGACCAAGCTGCTGGCAGTGCAGCGCTTTCAGCAGCTGAGGGGACAGTGTGGACTTGTGTGATTTTTATTCTCGCAAAGTGGGAGAATGATGGACATGAGGGTGTCAGAAAGTGACAAAAAAGGTTGCTCGATAAAAATCATCTGGCATAAAATCTGCATAAAGGATGTTTCACAGGTTCAAACGCACTTTACGGAACTCAATTCGGAGTCGGTTTGAGGGAGATATGGATTTCCAAAGTTTGGACATCATGGGCCGGGTTCAAGCAACGACCTGAGAACTTTGAGCTCAAAAGGTGGCAGAATTATTGGCCAGGACGGCTGAGGACCTCTAAAATGATTCAAGAAAGGTGCAGACCACGATTGTTGGTCGTCCAAGTGGTGTGAGATACAATTCTCATGTGTGACAAGGTGACTTCCACTCATCCCGCTAGGCTAGGAGAGTGTGCTAGAGGGTAGACTTTAACAGAGTGTATCTCAGTGCTCCCTCGGCCAAATGAGGCATATAAGGGCTTGTTAGGAATCTGTGACAAGATAATTTCTCACTCAAGAGTCAATTCAGACATTTTATTCCATGATTTCTGTCTTTGCAACATACAACGCCTTCTCACAAACAGTTGGTCCTGCCTAGGCCACTCTTGGTGAGCCTGATCACCTATACGTGGGCCGTCCCACTTTCCATCAACTTCTTGCGGACGTGTTTGGCGACAGCCTCAAACGTCAGATCTTCTTCCTTCCAACCGCCAAATACAGCGACCAAGGACCCCTGGCCCCTGGCTTTCCGGTAGCGCCATCAGAAGGATCATGGCACACATATTGGAGTTGATTCTCCATTTCATTTGCTAGACCTATTGCAGCACATTGTGGTACGACTAAAAAAATGTGACACCCTCATTGACATCAACCTTTTGAAGATAAAGAGTCGGTTTGCTAAGGTTTGATTATGCACCCGTGAGAGTTTTGTGTAGGCCTCAGCGGCCAAAGTGCATCCTGTGATGTGGGAGTGTTGAGTCTCATTGATGGACGTCACAAGTATGGCAAGAGCCATGTTTTTCTTTGTCGTCCATGCTTCAGGGTTAGCCATATGCGTAGCCACTGTCGCATCGGCGGGTGCTATCTCGGTCCCTTGTAGGATGTTGAGGTATCCACGCACATTCATGACAACCTCAAACTGCCATTTCCACAAGGAAAAACATGTTCCCGTGAGTTTGGACATAACCACCTTGAGGCGGGCTAGATTCTGATCTGCCATTTTTTAAGGTTTACTCGTCTTGTCTGCTACTCTGCTTTGTTGAGGCCAATGAGGCTGATAAGGCTGCTGATATCGTTGTCAAAGGTGCAGTTGGTTTTGTTGGACACCCCTCCCGCCAATGATCGCCCAAGTTGATGGTTCCTTCGTGAGAAAAATGGACTCGGGGTTGTACCACCTTCTAAAGGGGAAGATCTTTGTCCCACTGGGGCTAGAGGGTCTTGTCCAACATGGACAGAACTACTCTTCATCCCCTAGTCCACCACGTGCGCACACCCTAGCTGAAGCAGACAATGGAGCCGATGGAGCAGATTGGAGCCGTCCGTTCGTGTCCCTGTTGTATTTGTTTGCCTTGCAAGACCACGTGCAAGACGGTCTTAGAAGCATGCCCTAGGACCAAAAGTGTGGGCCCATAACCTTTTGTCAATGCGCCGGATAGGAACGGTCTAGAAAACGGGTCAAGACATGGGAGGCTGCCAACCGCTCTTCGTATTGCAACCAAGACAACATATCACCCTCAAACAAGGGATCCACATTTAGGTTCGTTCGGGTTGCAGCCTCACGAAGTCTGCATGAAGGTCTTTAGTGTCTACCCTTGGTTTGACACTCTGTGAGGAGTCTCAAATGCAAGAACCGTAAATAGATGCATGCAGAGTACTGGCTTTCTTACTTGTAGAGCTTTGCTAATGCTTCTTCTTGCAATGGCTCCACAGGGGCCAAACTCAACCTAGAGTCCTACTTGGCGCATCCTGAGACCGCCAAGTGTCATCCTCAAGGCAAGATGTAGTAATCTTCCTAAAAGCTTCGTGTCCTATTTTGGGTGACAAAGAAAACAACGGCCGTTGCAGGGTTTGAACCCGCGACCCATGAGCTCTAGTGCCGGTCCCAACTAGGCCACAAGGGTGTGTTTCCTACTATGATCTCCACGGGACACAAAAATTACGGGTAGTGCATTCCTGGCCTATGTCTGAACAGACCAAGGAGACAGATTCTATAGAGCAGTGCATGCCTTTTCTATCCGCGCAGCTAGCCAGCCAGCCAGCTAGCCGATGGACAAGGTGCATACCATTCAACACTGCCCTCTTTTGCTTTGGGAAGTTGAACAAAAATTCCAACTCCAACATCGCACTCCAACGTACAGTACAGACTCCAGCGTCTACATCAGCAGTCTAGCATGGCAGAATCGACTTGACATTGCCGCAAACTTATCACCAACGGTGACCTTGCCTCTGAAAAACTATGTTTCTATTACAAAAATGGCCACATGTACATTGGAGCAGCAGAGCACTGTACGTCCCTACAACTCCAAAAGGCTGCATAAAACTCCGTGCAGCTCCATAAAACGTTTTCAAAATCTTCATAGATGCAAAAATCTGTTGCGCCTGAAAGAAAATCCGTTCAACTTCCTAAAACATTATGAAAATAAATACAGCTCCATTAAACTCTGTGTAGCTCGGCACAAAAACATTCCACGTATTTGTAGCTCCATACAACTCCTTACACCTCTATCCAAATCTGTACAACTTTATACAACACCGTTCAACTTTGTGAAACTCCACGTAACTCTCTAGAACTCCATGAAATTCTGTACAGTTCTGTCAAAATTGGTACAACTGCGCACAACTGAGAACACATCCCTAAAAATATGTGCAAGCACATACAAATCCACGCAACAAAATACAGCTCTGAGTAACTCCATACAAGTATATCAAACTCTGTAAAGCTTTGCAGAACTCTGTACGACTCCATAAAAATACATACGAATCCATGTTACCCCGCACATCCCTGTATAACTCAATACATCTCTGTATAGCACCGTACAACTCCATAGAATTCCATGGAAACCAGTACAACTCCGTAAAACTACATGAAATTCCAAGTTATGTTGTACAATGCAGCTCAACTCCGTACAACTAAGCTCATATCCACAGAACTCTGTGCAATTCTGTACCGCTCAAAACACACCAATACAACTCAGTACAACAGTGAACAGTTTGTACAACTCTGTAGACCCGCGTACAACTCCATACAACGTCTTGCAACTCTGTACAAGTCTGTACAAATAAAAAAAAGCGTTTATAACTCCATGGAACTTTGCACAACTCTGTACAACTACGTAAACCCTCTAAAATACTCTGCACAACTCCTTGTAAATCTATATCACTCTGAAGATCTTTGTTTTAGCTCCATGAAAAATCCACAGAAATACATCTCAATGCTGTACATGCCATTAGAGCTATGTACAGCTCAGTACATTTCCATGCATTTCTGTACAACCCTGTCAAACTCTGTACCTTGCTGTACAAATATATATAACTCTGCACATCTCTGTACAACTCTGTACAACCCCTGACAATTCTGTAGAACTCCATAAAGATCCGTATAACTATTTCAATATAAAAATCAGGAAGACCCTCTACAACTCAGTACAATCTACACAACTCCGCTCAACTCAGTATAGCTTCGTACCTTTTGGTACAATGCCATACATTTGATTACAGCTCCGTACAACTACATAGAAATCCATGCATATCAATACAACTCCGTAAAACTCTGTCAAACTCCATACAACTCTTGACAACTCCATAAAAATCTCCAGATCCTTGTGCAACTTTACAAAACTCCGTACAACTCAGTACTTCTTATAATACCATAGAACTTTGTACAAATCCGTACAAAAACTTCAACTCCTCACAACTTTGTATCACTTTGTACAACTATCTAGAACTCAGTACAACTCTGTAAAACTCCATCTAAATCCCTAGAACTCCTTGCAACTCTGTACATCTTCAGAAAACTCCATATAGTTCTTCACAACTTGGTACAAATGTATACAACTCCATAGGTCTCCGTACAACTTAGTGTAACCCTATACAACTCTGTACAACTCTCTAAAGTGTTGTACAACCCTGCAGTGGTCCATAGAACTCCACACGGCTCCCCAAAACTCTGTAAAACTTTTCATAACTCCGTACATCTACGTATAATTCCTCACATCTCAGTACAATTCGTACAGCTCCGTACAACTCTGCAAAACTCCAAATTACTCCATCAAAACCTATACAACTCTGTAAAAGTCTGTACAACTCTGTACAGCCCCAAGAAAACTTTGTACAACCCTACAAGAGTCCGTACAACTCCAGACAAATATGTGGACTCCGCAAAAATTCTGTATAGATCCGTACAACTCCATTTATCTCCATACAACTCCGTATAAATCCTTAAAAATCTGTACTACTCTTCAAAACTTTGTAAGAATTTGTACAACTCCGTACATTTCAATGCAACTCTGTACAGCTCCATACAACCCTGCAAAATCCCATACAACTCTTTACCGCTCTGTACAATGTTTTGCAGCTCCAAAAGAACTCAGTTCAACTCCATAAAAATGCTCAAAACTCCATGAATCTCAGTAAAACCCCGCAAACATCCCTTCAAATCCCTAAAACTCTGTTAAAATCCCGGCAACACTGCAAGACTATGTTCTATTCCATACAACTCAGTACATGGCCGAACAATGCCATACAGCTCAATACAACTTTGTACAACTCCGTACATCTCTGCACAACTTTGTAATACTTTGTAAAACTCCGTTCAACTCCATGTAACCGCACTACTCATTACAGCTCTATACAACTCCGTACAACTATGTTTAACTGAGTACAACCCTGCACAAATCCGTACAACTCTGTAAAATTCCATACACCCCCACACAAATATGCACAACGCTGAACAACTATGTACAGCTTTGCACAACTCTGTACAAATGAGGACAGCTTGGCACTCTTCCAACGAATACTGTACAACTCTGCACAGATCTGCACAACATTGTACAGATTTGTACAGCTCCTTAGAGCTATGCACATCTCTTTACAGCTCTGTACACCTCCGCAAAGCTCGGTACAACTCCGTACAATGTCGCACAACTCTGTACAACTTTGTAGACCTCTGAATAGCTCTGCACAACTCCGTGCAGCTCTATACAGCTTTATACAACTACATAAAACTCGGTAAATCTCAGTACAACTCTGTAAGAATGTGTAAAACTCTGTACAATTATAAAAAATCCTGTACAACTCTGTACAACTTCGTGAGATCATGTACAACCCCATACAAATTGATAGAACTCTGTACAACTTCACACAAATCCGTCAAACCACACGACCTCAATCAAGTTAGTACACTTCCAAACCACTCCGTACACTTCTGTACAAGTCCGTACCACTCTGTAGAACTCCGTACACTGTTGCAAACCTTCATAAAACCCTGGACACTTCTGTACAACTCTGAAAAACTCTTTATGATACCAAACAACTGTGTAGAGCTTTTTACAACTCTTCAAAAATCATTTAAACTCTACATATTTCTTCACATATTCTTAGGCTCCGCACAACTCTGTAAAAAGCTGTAGAACTCTGTACAACTTCCTAAAGCTCTGTACAACTTGTTACAACTCTGTAAAATGCCAAACAAATCTGTGAAATTTCTGAGACTTTGCATCATTTGATGAGAACACCACATTAGCCTCGATGCTGGGAGCATACATGCGATTCAATGTCATCAATGCAAGCCGCTATTGTTTGTTTTTAATCATTCATGAAGATGAATTGCCCATACAAACTTTGAAAAGGGCTGATTCAAATGTAATGTTCATTCAACTACAAAACAATTCCTTGACGAAGCAGTGATATTGACAATTTTTGTCTCTTCTTGGGAAACAGTTGTGCTGCCACCCAAAAAACGTATGATCCCACCTTCCTCTTCTCTCAAGAGCATACATAATTCATGCCAGGTTTCCAATGTGATGTTGAGTGATTTACAAGTATCTTAACTCACTTACAACATAAACATGTAGAGAAAAACTCCCAATGTCAAGTAGCTCTTTAACCACAACCCTGCATGCTATGCTAAATGTTTCCAATGTCTCCCAGAAATTTCAATGTACCTCCATTTCATTCTATATAGGTTATTGAATCTTGATTCCTTCTTTATGGGTGTAGTCAACATCTTCTACCACACCATAATGTTTCTGATTATGTTCCTCCATGTATAGTGTGGAGATGTGTAGAAGTTTTCAACATTAATTAATATGTGGTGATGGGTCATAAATGTGCCATTGAACTCTTGCTTAAATGGAATTAAAATCTTGTATGCCTCACAACTGTTGGTGTCGATGTTGCAAACTTCCATAGGAGAATGGCTACTGTAGAAAAGCTTCACCAGTTGAAGAGGAGAAGATGTTCATTTATGTCTCTAGATGTGAACAAAACTTACTCTGAATCATGTGTAAACAATCACAAAGAGGAAACATATGGAAAAAACGCTGTTCTTTTATGCCCCTTCACCACTTCCGTAGCATAGAAGACAGGTTGGACATGCACTGCTCCCTTGGAGTAAGTCCCCCAGACCTCGTCCATGGTGCAAGTCCAAACAAAACACGAGTTGATTAGTGCAATGGATAGCAAGTCGGACTTAGGAATAACATGTATTATGATCAAGCCTTGATGGGAGCAGGAAGGTTTTTCTTACCTTCTTGGAAAGGGGAAGGTTCCATGACATTTCTCCATGCATGAGGAGGATGTGCCACTTGGTGGTCAGTGGATGTGCCAATTCGCAAGCAGGTGAAGTGGTGTGGAGTGGCCACCCCCAAAAGTGCCACTGCCCACTCATCCTAGATATCAAGCCTAGGACTATGTATACTAGGCTCATTTCTCATTCTAAATATACAATCTGGCCTTAGGTGATCCTCGTAGAGATTTCCAAGTAAGGAATAGTATAAGGAAGACACTGGTTGGTATAAGTCCCAATAGTTAGTCTCTGACTAGCACCTCACGCGAAAGTGACCAAGAGTTAAGTGGACACAGTTGCTAGCAAATGATTGCCTAGGAGCTTCTTAGTGTGGAGGCGTAATCCTGAGGGTGATATCTTCTCCTAGCTGAAATGCTAGGAAAGGACGGCAGGTGTCATTGTGTTGGCCCTGTTTTCTAGTCCGCTCAGCTCAGGTTGGTTGACAAACGTTTCCTCATCTTCATGAAAATGCATGCATGTTTTCAGGATCATGCTTCTCTCTTGCCAATGGGAAACTAAGTACACTGGATATTTTAGCAGCTCCATCGTCTCCATGTTTTGAGGTTTTTCACTCTTGAGGTTGTTTCTTCTTTCCTTGGAAAAGGCTAGGTCTTCCTTCATGTTGGGATATGACACATTTGCAACAAATCATATGATTCAACACTGGATGAAAAATTTCAGAATCTTGTGAAGCTCAATTTGTAATTTCTTCTCCACAAATGCACATACTGTTGGCCTGAGGGTGAGTGTGCACCCTGGAGGGTCCCTAGCAATGGCTGGTTCACACCACCAACTGTTTTTGGAGAGACTGAAACTGTGGAGGCAACTGGTTCCAAGGATGGCAAAATCTGGTCAGAGAGTGTGGAAACAGTTTTGGCCCCAATNACAAATCATATGATTCAACACTGGATGAAAAATTTCAGAATCTTGTGAAGCTCAATTTGTAATTTCTTCTCCACAAATGCACATACTGTTGGCCTGAGGGTGAGTGTGCACCCTGGAGGGTCCCTAGCAATGGCTGGTTCACACCACCAACTGTTTTTGGAGAGACTGAAACTGTGGAGGCAACTGGTTCCAAGGATGGCAAAATCTGGTCAGAGAGTGTGGAAACAGTTTTGGCCCCAATTTACTGGGAATGTAAACTTGATCAAGGCCCACAAGCAGTGGCATTTGATAGCCACTGATCTTAGCTTTCCAGAACACCAAAGCATGCCAGATTTGGAGCTTCCTAGCAGATTCTATGGCTTCTAGAGTGCTCCTTGGTAGGCTATCCTTTTCCCACCTAAGCAGGCATCCCTTCCCTCCTCTAGAAGCTTCTGCCCCTTCCTAGATTCCTCAGCTTGCTTCTAGTAGGAGGGAAGGTGTCCAGAAGACCAAGACACCTCTAGATGCCTTGTAGGACAAGTCACCCCTTCTAGAAGGTGTGCCACCCCATGTTTGCCATGCCAAGTTTAAGTCGGTGCCAAGTCGCCAAGTTGGAAGTCGAAAGTCGGCACTTGCTGACCCAAGTCGACTTTGCCATGAAAGTCGTTTCCTAGTTTTGCAAGGATAGGCCCTCAGGCGCCTATGTTTTGCAGTTTTCATGAGCATGTGAACATTGTCATCTCTTAATCTGCATCTTTTCTACACCTTCCTGGCAACCTGCCATATTGAACACCTCCATACTTACAACCTTCCATAGTGAAGATCTACACTGATTCTCTTGTTAGAGCTAGCCTTGTGTCTCAATTCAGCATTTGTCACACTATCATTCTCCACTGAACTGACATGTACATGATGCTAATCCAGGTCATGAGAGGGTTGCCACTCTATCCCTCCGGGCAATCATCACATTGCACTATGGCATACTAACTTACGGGCAGATGAAGCATGTAAAGCAATGTTCGCAAAGAAGACAATGGAACTTGAAAGCAAAAGCATAGTTGAAGCATAGAAATGAAATAAAAATGTGCATTTTAGCGTCCTTTGCGAAGGCGCTTAGATCCTTGCACACTAGCTACTGCAGTTGCACCAGCTGTAGCACGTGACATTGTGCCTGTTGCTACTCTTGATGTAGAGCCTACTGCTGAGGCTGCAGCTATACGTGAGGCTGCAGCTCTTGCTGAGGCTGCAGCTGCACTTGTTGTTGCAGCTCTTGCTGAGGCTGCAGCTACACCTGAGGTTGTAGCTTTTGCTGATGCTGCAGCTGTTACAGCGGTGCTCCTAGTAGTTCCAGCACTTGCTCCAGCTGCTGCCACAGCTGAGGATGCTGCTCTAGCAGCCTCCACATCCTTGCGCTTACGAACACGTTGCCGAAGGATCCTTGACACCTCCCCCACAGCTGCATCTGTAGCCTCCTCTATCTCCTCACTTCTCCCATCATCTCCATCATCCTCCATCTGTTCAATCTCCTCGTCCTCCTCAACATCATCCTCATCATCGGTGTCCACAGCTTCAGCTGCCCCTGCCCCTCCTGCCACCTAGCACAAGTCTGGGTCGTCGGGGTCCACTGCATTTGAAATGTCAGGGTCCCACTCGAAGTCGCAGTCGTCTTCGTCCTCCACTTCACCATCCACGTCACTCCCACTCTCCCCTGCCTCCTCCTCCGCAGCCTCTGCGAGCTCTGCTGTCATCTTCCTTGCCTTCTTCTTACCATACATCCGTGTCAGATGCACGTTTGTGCGGACCAGCATCTCCAATGTTGACACTTTCAGGCGGTTGCGGCGGGCCGTCTGGATCAGCTCATGCTTGGAGAAGACACGCTCATTGTCGCTACTACTACAAGGCTGTGCCAGCGGCTTCATGCTAAGGGCTCACAGAATGGGAAGGCCCGTCATGTGGCGGGCATGCCACCTGAACGCAGGCAGCTTGCCCGCCACCACCAGCTCCACCGCCTCCTTGGCCCGCAGCACATCCTTCACCTTGGAGGGCTCCTCCTCCAAGGAAACTCTGCCGTTCTCAAATGCCTCAAGTTCCCCATCCAGGGCGTTGTG
>SZWC01000057.1:680903-692079 GCA_023375785.1 Penium margaritaceum | reverse complement strand
CCTTTCCTTGGGTTGCGCCTTTGTCATGGCATCAGCAAGCATGTGCTTTGTGCCGCAGTGCACAAGCACCACATCACCCTTTGCAACAAGGTCTCGTGCAAAGTGATGCTGGATCTCTATGTGCTTGGTCCTCCGGTGTAGCACAGGGTTCTTGGTCTGGCTGATGGCACTCATGTTGTCATCATTGAGTGCCGTTGGCTTCTTTTGCGGCACCCCAATCTCCTTGAGCAATCGCCACAGCCATAGTGCCTCCTTTGCGGCTTCCGCGAGCGCAATACACTCCGCCTCAGTGCTGGATAGAGCCACAGTGCCTTGCTTCCGGCTTGCCCAAGACACCGCTGCACCACCAAGCACAAAAACATAGCCTGATCTTGACTTGCGGTCATCAACGTCACCTGCCCAGTCAGCATCAGAGTAGCCAACCAACTCGAGGGAGTCAGTCCGCGCTCCCCCTCCAAACACAAGTCGCGAATGTGTCGTTGCCTTCAATTAGCAGAGGATTCTCTTCACCGCTTGCCAATGTAGCGTCCCCGGATCAGCAACATAGCGGCTCACTTGTCCTTCAGCAAAGGCAAGGTCAGGCCGCGTCGCCACCATGGCATACATTATGCTGCCAATTGCGGACTGGTACGGTACTCCAGCCATCTCCGCCTTCTCGTCCTCCGTGCTCGGGCCCATGCTCGAGCTCAACTCACATGTCGTTGTCATAGGTGTGCCGATGGGGTTGCACTCCTCCATGTTGTAGCGACGGAGCACCTCCTGCACATATTTTTCTTGACCCATCTCCACCGTGCGTGCTTTGCGGTCCCTCTTGATGGAAATGCCAAGGTAGTACTCAAGCTTGCCCATGGTTGTCATCTTGAACCGGCCGCCAAGCTGTTGCTTCAGGATCTTGAGCTCCCCCTCATCCGAAGACACGAGGATGAGGTCATCCACGTAGAGGACGACAATTTGGTGGAGTCCTGGCTGATTACGCATGTACACACTGTGATCGGCCTCGTAGCGCTTGAAGCCAAGCTCACCCACGAAACTATCCATCTTGAGGTACCACATGAGCAGAGCTTGCTTCAGTCCATAGAGCGCCTTGCGAAGCCAGCACACCTTTCCTTGTGGCGCATCCACCCCCTCTGGCACCTCCATGTAGACTTTCTTGTCCAGGCCGCCATTGAGGAACGCGGTTTTCACATCCATTTGGTGGATTTAGTAGTGGCGTGCCGCTGCCACCGAGAGGATAGTACGGATGGAGGCAAACTTGGCAACTAGTGCAAAAGTATCGTCGTAGTGCTCCCCTTTTCTCTGGGCATATCCTTTCGCCACCAGCTGCGCCTTGTACCGCTCCACCTTCCCCTCCTTTGTGAGCTTCTTCCGGAAGATCCACTTGGAGCCGATGATTTTCTCGCCCTCCGGCCGGTCAACCAGCTCCCAAGTGTCGTTGTCCTCGTGGGAGGCAAGCTCAGATTTTATTGCTCCCTCCTACTCAGCCCCATCCTTCCGATGCAGTGCCTCCTTTATAGATTGAGGCTCCTCTTGCGTGAAGAGGGCTTGTGCAAACCCAGTCCAAATGCCCTTGTCCGCATCATACCTTTTTGTCCTTCTTCGCACATGATTACTCGTGCGGGACTCTTGAGGCGATTGTTGTTGTTGCTGTCCCCTTTTTGCGCCATCCTCTCCAAGTGCCTGCTCCCCCTCTTTTGGAGACATTGGAGACATCAGTCGACTCCCCACCTCCACGTCCATCTCTGGTGCTTCGGATTCCTCATCCAAACTGGCCAAAATACAGTCTGCCGCTCGCCCATCCCTCAGGCGATGCTCCCCGGTTGGTGGTGATGCGAGGATGTCACCCTCATTCACATCCTCCGGCGTCTCCCCCTCAAGAAGTGGCATCCACTCCCCCCTCTTGGAGAGACATACCTCCTTGTCTGTCCAACGGCTTTTCTTGTCAAACGTGATGTCATGACTCCGGACAATCTGCTGCCTCCTTGGGTCAAAGAGCCGGTTCGCCTTGCTTCCGCTCTCATATCCAAGGAAAATACACTGGCGGGTACGCGGGTCCAGCTTGCTCCGTGCCTCACGTTCCTGTACCATTACATGTGCAACACAACCAAACGTGCGGAGGTGACCCACCGCCGGCTTCCTCCCGCTCCACACCTATTGTGACGTCTTCCACGCATTGCTCTCCTTGTCCTTCGGCGGCTTGGTCGGCATGAGATTCATGATGTACGCTGCTGTCCTTGCTGCCTCCGCCCAATACCGTTGTGTAAGGCCGGCATCGCTCAACATGGATCGCACCATGTTAAGGATTGTGCAATTCGCTCTCTTTGTGACGCCATTCTGTTGTGGGGAGTGTGGAGTTGTTTTCTTCCACTGAATCCCCTTGCTCTTCATCCATCCAAGGCACCCCGCATATTCACCGCCGTTGTCACTCCGAAACGCCTTTACCTTCAACTCTGTTTGCCGCTCCACATTAGCCACAAACTCCTGCATGCACGCAAGGACCTCACTCTTCCGCTTCATTGGGTAGAGGTAGAGTTTCCGGCTATGGTCATCGATGAAGGTGAGGAAGTAGCGAGCTCCGCCGATGGAGCTCTCAAGTGGTCCACACACATCTGTGTGTACCATGACCAGTTTTGCCAGTGCACGCATCCCCTTGGCGACAAACGACTGCCGAGTTGATTTGCCAATGATGCATGGCTCACACACGGTCTCCTTGGTTCCATCAAGGCCGCTGATTTGGAGACCCCATACCACTTCCCTCTTAGCCATCTCCTTCACTGTTGATGAAGAAATGTGGCAGAGTCAACGGTGCCATAGGTCCAGGTCTCCTCCATCCTTCGTTGCAAGATTGGCGGCGTTGGACCCCACCCGGCTGCTAAGGATCTTCGCGCGTAGCAGGTACAAGTCGTCCTCCCTCTTGGCACGCACAATCACCTCACCTTTGCCCTCCTTGCGGATGACGGCCTCCTTCTTTGTGAAGAGCACCTCAAGTCCCTTGTCAGTAAGTTGGCTGACGGAGAGCAGGTTTGCCCCAAAGTTGGGCATATGCAACACATCGTAGACTGTGCTCGTGACAGGTTTGCCATCCACAATTGACTCAATGCGGACGTTACCCTCACCAGCGGCCACCTCTGTTTTTCCATTGACCACCGTCATGCATCTCTCCGAGGTGCCGTAGGTGACAAATGCCGCCCTGTTACATTGCGTGTGGCGGCTTGATCCGGAGTCCATGACGGCAACTCCCGGATCCTCCACGTTGGTGGAGTTGTATGCCATAAGGGCATACTCATCTTTCTTCCTGCCCCGCTGCGACTGATCTGTTTTCTTCTTGGGACTGTTGCACGCGTAGTGGCCCTCCTTGCCGCACTTGAAGCACTCCCCCTTCTTGTCACCCTTCTGGGTGCCCTGTTTGGCACCCTTCCACTTGTCGCCTCGGCCTCCACTTTGAGGATGAACCGTGTGAGCTGAAATTGATGCTGCTGCACTTTCTTGAACGCCACGTTGCATCCACTCATTGCGCACGTACTCAGCAACCTTCAGGTACTTCAGCTCGTCGGAAGGCCAGCCACCAAGGACTGTGATCATGGGACTCCAATTTTCCGGCAAGGCCGGAAGGAGGATCACAGCTTGCAACTGAGAGTCGACCTCCCAACCAGTGGCCACGCACTCTGCTGCGAGCGACTCAATCTGCTGTATGATCTCCATGATGGTGTCGCCTTTGTTGGCTCGGAGGGTGACGAGCCGTTTGAAGATGAAGAGCTGATTGGCAAGGTTTCTTGACTGGTAGATGGAGCAGAGTTTTGACCATGCGTCTGCGGCCAGGGTGCATCCTTGGATGTGCCCAAGTTGTGGTGGGCATAACGCGGACACAAGGAGTGCCAACGCCTTTTTGTTGCCCTTCTTGCATGCCTCCTTCACCTCAGCCGTTGCAGTCTCCGATGGAGCAGTCTCATCACCTTTTACGAGCTCAAGCAGTCCCTTGTCATCGAGGAAGACCTCAAACTGCCACCTCCACAAGGAAAATCCTGTCCCATCAAACTTAAGGACAGCGCGGCTGCTCTCTTGCTCGTTGGTTGCCATGTCTTGCTGTTGGAAGCGTGAAATCAAGCTGGCTTTGAACCCCATAGAGGCGTGGGCCCATAACCCTTTGTTGGCCTGAGGATGAGTGTGCACCCTGGAGGGTTTCTAGCAATGGCTGGTTCACACCGAGAGACTGAAACTGTGGAGGCAACTTGTTCCAAGGATGGAAAAATCTGGTCAGAGAGTGTGGCAACAGCTTTTGCCTTAATCGACTGGGAATGTACACTTGATCAAGGCCCACAAGCAGTGGCATTTTATAGCCACTGATCTAAGCTTTCAAGAACACCAAAGCATGCCAGATTTGGAGCTTCCTAGAAGATTCTATGGCTTCTAGAGTGCTCCTTGGTAGGCTGTCCTTTTCCCACCTAGGCAGGCATCCCTTCCCTCCTCTAGAAGCTTCTGCCCCTTCCTAGATTTCTCAGCTTGCTTCTAGTAGGAGGGAAGGTGTCCAGAAGATCAAGACACCTCTAGATGCCTTGTAGGACAAGTCATCCCTTCTAGAAGGTGTGCCACCTTCCTGGACCCTCACCTGGCCTTCTAGAAACTTAGAGAGGAACTCTAGAGGTTGAGCTAGCTTCCTAGCATCTATTTTCCACCTCCCTTGAGGAAGGACAGAAATTCATCTTGTGGGACTTGAACCTGGGCCCTTGCCTCTATAGGTGAACACCATTAACCACTAAGCCACCTTGNCTCAGCTTGCTTCTAGTAGGAGGGAAGGTGTCCAGAAGATCAAGACACCTCTAGATGCCTTGTAGGACAAGTCATCCCTTCTAGAAGGTGTGCCACCTTCCTGGACCCTCACCTGGCCTTCTAGAAACTTAAAGAGGAACTATAGAGGTTGAGCTAGCTTCCTGGCATCTATTTTCCACCTCCCTTGAGGCAGGGCAGAATTTCATCTTGTGGGACTTGAGTCCGGGCCCCTGCCTCTAGAGGTGGACACCATTAACCACTAAGCCACTAAGGCTTGTCTTTTTGGTGTTCCTTTTTGGAGTCACTCCTCCCATGGTGAGGAGCATCATTCCAACACATACAATCTTATCTGAATTGCATGAGGTAATCTTTGTGTCGGTGGTTATTCTACCTGCAACACAGAACAGCAGCAGTAGCTAGGAGCACTCTACTCCAGTCACCTCCTTCGGCTACTTCCACATTCTAAACGGGCAGCAGCAGCCTTGAGGACCAGCCACACTTTCACATCTACGGGTTTTCTCAGTTCCACAGGCCCCACATGACCCACTGCCAATACAACTATGCAGCAGCTGCTGCTGTAGCAACTGTAGTCGCATTTGCAACTTTTGTAGTTTCTGCAGCAGCACCAGGAAATGTAGCAGCAGAGGCTTTCCGTCTCCCGCCTCATCAGCAACTGCAGCATCAGCAGTTGTAGTGCCAGCAGCAGCAGCAGCAGCAGTAGCAGTGGCAACAGTAGCTGCATCAGGTAGAGCAGTAACAGAAACTTAAGAAGGCCACTTCATCCTGCTTTGGCCAAGAGCCCTTCACCAGGGACGGGTGGCACACCACCAAGCCTGTCAGTGTCGTGGCAAGAGCAATGACCCCGCATCTGAGTCTGCCACAGCAATGTAAGTGTGGATATTTTGTCAAAATCTGGTCAGTATCTCTCCCCATATCTGTCCAAAGGGGGATCAACAGTTGCACGACGCCCTCCAATTGGAGGTTACTGGTGGTCATATGTATGTAGTGCTTATGCAGGATACAATTGACCTTGCAAGCATACTGATGCGTGTGGCCTCGGTAGTCATAGATGCCACTGCAGCATCAGCAACAGGTACATTTGAAGGAGCAGCTAGTGTGTCGTGTGTCCCTACCTCTACATCAGCAGAGTGTGCAACTGAGGCCTACACCAAGGGCGCAGTTGTCATTGGACCCATCGCTGCAGCAGCTGCAGATATTGGCAGAAAGATTTCAGCAGCTGCATCCAGTATCACATCTGCCATAGTGTTAGTAGCATCTGCCACAGCAGCGGCCGCATCTGACATCCGCAATTCAACAGTAGAAGCCATTACTTCTGCACCATCATCTCCATCCGCTGTCTCTAGTCTCATTGGACGTTGGATGAGATACGCGGCCGGCAACAAAGTCCTACCGATGCGTTGCAAGTGATCAAGAACTCATCAAGTGGGGTGTTCAGGGGTCTCACAGAAGACACTTGGAGGTTCCCGTGGAGCTGCACCATTTGTTCATCAGTGGACGGAATACTCAGTGCAGCGCCCTCAGGACCCCTGGTCACAGGTTGACACCTGGGATGAGGAGAATATAGAGGATGACACACATGAGGATAGGATTTGCGTCTTTAAGGAGCACATGTGTGAGGTGTGTTTGGGATTGTAGTTCCCCATTCCACCACCTTGTTATCATCGCAATCAATCATGTCCTTTCGTAGCATTCACATTTGGTCGCGTTTCTATCACTGTTGGTCTTCTTGTGCCTCAGCCACCATCTCCCGATCCTGAGGTCGCCCTCCCACTGAGCAAGAATTGAATGTTTTTGAGGCACCTCCGCCTTGCTACGACAGTGACAAAGGCTTCCACTGTTGGAAGATCCTATTTCGAGTTAGGCCGGCTCAGAGGGCGTCTGGCCATACTACCACAGCCAATATCAAACCCGTGACACATACCAGGCATAGACAGCAATAAGAGCGATGAGCGATCTGTCATTCGCCATGCCTCGGGAAACTTTTGTTCACTTTGGTCCCATTGTGGATGAGGCGGGAACCAGGACAGGAGCAGTCCTGTGCCAGGGCTTGGAGATGGAAATGACATCTTGACCAACACACGAGGATAGCACGACTGCGCCAGTTCCACTCCCTCCGTCAGTGTTTCACGGAGCTCGCACCAGACGACTGGAGGTGTGCTCAGCACATTCATATGTCCCTTAGGACTTGTGGCGGGAACCAGTTATGAGAAATTGACGTCATCACGATGGGTTCACCTTTGGACTAGGTGAAGCTATTCGACCGTGTCGCCCTTTACAAGCTGTCTAAGTGATAACAGATGTTTCCCTCAACTCATTGCTGCTCTTTCCAGGCAACTTTGGCTCATGAGGCCACTGTTGCACATCAGCAGAGTCCACTTGTTGTAGCAGTGATAGCGACCCCTGTGATGCCTCTGTCCAAGTTCACTATCCGCACCTCCATCGGTTCCTCCTCTTCCTCTTTTTAACTGAGCATCCAGACTCGGGACGTTGTAGCAACCAAATAGGGGAATAAGGGTAAAAAGAGATGCGGCTGAGGGAAACCAGGGCAGCCCTCAGGGAGGTGATCAGGCTCACCAAGAGCCGCCTAGGCAGGACCAACTGTTTGTAAGAGGGAGTTGCAGGTTGCACAGACAGAAATTACGGAAGCGAATGTTGGTTTGCAGAGAACAAAAATGTCTGAATCGACCCTTCAGTGAGAAATTACATTGTCACAGCTTTCAAAAAAACCCTTATGTGCCTCATTTGGCCTAGGGAGCATTGAGATACACTCTATCAAAGTCTACCCTCTAGCAAACTCTTCTAGCCTACCGGGATGAGCGGCAGTCACTTTGTCACACATGAGAGTTATGTCTCACATGACTTGGACGACCACCAATCGTGGTCTGCACATTCCTTGAAGTCCCTTGGAGGTCCTCCACCCGGCTTTTCTCCGTGAAGGCCGCTCTCAGCCGTCCTGGCCAATAATCTTGCCGCCGTTTGAGCTCAAAGTGCTGAGGTCGTCACTTTAACCCGACCCATGATCTCCAAACTTTGGAAATGCATATCTCACTCAAAGGCACTCCGAATTGAGTTCCGTAAAGTGCGTTGGAACCTGTAAATCATCCTCTATGTAGCTTTGATGAATTTTATCAGGAAGCCTATTCTTGTCACTTTCTGGCACCCACATATCCATCAGCGACAAGGGAAAGCAGCAGCAACAGCAACAGCAGACAAGCAATGGTCATGGACGTTCTGTCCACAACTAGACCTGTCAGAATGCTCACCAATACACACAGTACAAGAAGATCATTGATTTCCCCAGGATCATGTACAACCTATAGATGATGCACACGCAGCGGATGTCCTCTGGTGACACATAGGCCGGTCATGCCGCTATCATGATTGCGACAGACGTAACTGCTTCACCATGTAATGGCGGTGATATGGACCCTCATGATTGAATGATCGCATCAGGAAACAGTGGTGACATGGACCCTCAGGATTATACCACAGCGGAGCTTCATTAGCTATTGGCACTTCGTACTCAAAGAGGTACGACTGTGCTATCACAACCGTGTGGTCCCTAGCGTGTGATCCCTAGACAATATTTCCTAGAGTGTCTGTTTCCCGTGATGATGATTCTGGGGGAGCTGAGCCGGCTTGTGATGAGGATGGACCTCAGAGTACCAGCTGACTTGACAAGTCATGGGTCCCTGCTGTTTGTTGTTTTGAGTCCTGTAATGAGCTTCTAGTAAAAGTAGAATCTTCTTTGGCATGTTCTTCAGTGTCGACAATAGGTCGTGAGGCGAGTGTCATCTGGATCATTGACTCTGGTGCCATCCTTCACATGATGTGTCATCATAGTGACTGCGTCTTGCTCAGTCCTGTTGTGTTGGTACTTTCAACTCGCACAGAGTCTTTTGGCCGTTGCTTGTCCAATGAGTTGGGGTAGTACAATTTAGTGGTCCGTCTTGCCCCTTTTTAATTTCCTGTGTACTTGTTGTCCTTGTTCCTCAGCTGAACCTGCTCTTTGTTTATTCATGCACCAAAATATATCACACTGTTGAGCACTACATTGCTCTCTTGGCTCCCTTGCCATAGTTCTTCCTGCTTTGTTGTTGATGATCTCTATTGTATGTCTCTTTTCAATCCCTTTGATTCTTCTCCCTCTTACATGTTTGTTTGTCACTGGTGTTCTCTGACCTGAGCACCAGCGCTTGTTGCATTGCTTCCTTTGCCAAGTGAACTCGGAATTTGTGTCCAAACTCATTCATACTTAGTCATCCCTTTGTCTTCATCCGCCTTCCTTTGAGAAACAGCGCAAGACTGAAAAACGTTTCTACTGCTAGGGTAAGATGCATTAGTCCACTAACTCTGACTCCACTTTCAAGGCACTGCGTCCACAAGAGTTGCTCGACCTAACCTTGTTGGTCCCCATGAAGTTGAGTCTCTCTTAGATCGGGGTGGGTATGTCATCACCACAACGTTTCACTTCACCCGGATGCGGTGGGCTATAGCCTCCACCACAAGAGCAATGTCACCCTAGCAAACAACCGGTGGCTAGTGATGGCGGAGCGCTAGTCTTGTTACACCCTTCATACATTCTCTTCATGTCAGATTGTGGTGGTAAGTTAGACAAGATGGACACATCCTCTTCTGAACACGGTGTTAATCACCTGCTCTCTACCCATGCTACACCATAGAAAAACAGTGTGTATAAGCACTGGAATCGCACCATGGAGGATGCAGTCTGTGTCATATAGTCTGAGTGCGGTCTTTTGGACTCCTTTCCAGTTGAGGGCTTCTCCTGCATGACGCGTTTCTGGAACTGCCTGTTTCATGGTCCTCTTCCGGACCATGTCTCACTGTGCAAGGTCAGGGTTGGTCGTCGCGCCAATATCCATTTGACTCGCATCGAGCGGTCCTTGACCTGCGTCTGGTACACCGAGAGCCTGAAGGGATCAAGTCTATCAGCTTGTGATCACTTGTGTGCCTTTCTAGAAATCTCTCACGGTCGAAGGCCTAGCACTTTTGGGACTTCCCTTTTCATTGCATTATCCAGTCTCGAGACGCTCACTTCTTTGAGGATCTCACCTAGAGGGATGTGTCATACATTCTTTCACTGGCCGCCGCACACGTTCCTACCCGTGTAGTTCCCTAGTGGATTTGGGAGTTTTAATCCTGAGGTAACTTCTTCTTTCCTTGGGAAAGGCTAGATCCTACTTAATGTTGGGATATGATACATTTGCAGCAATTGATATGGTTCAACACTAGATGAAAGTGTTCAAAATTTGTTGGAGCTCAGATTTGAAAAATCTCTCTGCAACCGGACATGCAATCCAATCTGATTTGCATTCGGTAATCTTTGTGTCGGTGGTTTTTCTACCTGCAACTGGAAACTTGAGGCATACACACTAGGCTTCAATCTTCATGTGGCTCTGTAAGCTTACGGGCATGGTTTTTGTGCTTCGGTTATCAGTTGACTAGCAGCAAAAAACTATCTAGTTGAACAGACTCCAGTTTCATCGGCTGCTTGGACAGAGTTGCATGACCACAAACTTTAGTTTCTTTCTAGGTATTTCCATTTCATCATGCTGACGCCACATAGGAAGTAGGCCACCTCATCTTGCGGTGGCAGTCAGTCAACTCGTTGAGGAACATAAAGCATCATTCGCTTTTGACACACCTGATCTAGTCCCTGTGTGCATTCCCTTGGCACACCTGATCCCGCGCCAGTGACAATATCCCATGTCACACCTTATCTTGTGCCTGCACGTGTTTCCCCTACGTGCGAGCAAACACGTGTCCATGAATCTCCTGTCCCATCTCGCCTTCCCTGCTAGTCCACAGCTCCTTCCACAATGGCCTAGCCGCCTTCTCTGGAGGCCAAGGTGAATGCCTCACCATCGGGCTACTCTAGCGAGCCCTCTGGTTGTCTCTGACTACTAGCTTGTAGGGTTCGGAAGCGCTCATCTACCCTTGCCATGAACAGATTTTTTTGACTTGGCAGAAAGGCCTCTTTTAACTCCAGAATATCTATGAAACTTGTGCCTCCCTCAGACTACACAAAGTAGATGCCCCTACACCTTCAAACAACTGCCTTCCTTTGGTAGATGCAAGCCCTCACGAGTCAATAGTTGGATGGAAAAATGAGAGAGAATGATTAACAAAAGGTTGTTCTTTTTTTTTTTTTTTGTTTTTCTTTTTGGCCTTTGCAACTGAAGAAATAAACATGTGGAGAAAAAAGCTACATAGAAACAATTGAGAGTTTTCAGGAGTAGAATCTTACTGTGTACATATGTGAAAATGCCACTGACAACAACAATTCATGTGAATCTTCCATTTAATCTAGATAAACAGACACACAGACACACATACACACAGACCGTCGACATGCACACACACACACACA
>SZWC01000057.1:589907-604016 GCA_023375785.1 Penium margaritaceum | reverse complement strand
GGGGGGTACCCTTTGCGTTGGCAGGAGAAAGTGGAATTGTTCCCCAGCGCTATGGCTTGGTGAAAAACAAGGGGACGGCGGCCAGTGGTGGCAGGGTCACGCGGGTGCGGGCACGGCCGTTGAGATGGAGAGCTGAGCTTCTAGGGTGCCGATCTGCAGCACTGTGCTGCTCAGGTGCAGATGTAGGGCTAGGAGGAGCAGTCGCTACGGTGTGGATTGTTTTTTATTTTTTTATTTATTGTTGGGCTATCCCACTGAGGAAATAAACCCCAACCCACCTTGCACACTCGCTGAGGTGTAGAGCTGAGAGATGGCGGGAGTCGCTGAAACCCTCATCCGCTGAGCCCCGCTGACCTGCTGGAAGCCGCGTAAAGCGTGATGCTCTCATCACGGTTACCGTATCGGTTACGATACGGTTCATCACGGTCAGTGCTGCGAAGGCTGACGTGCAGACCTTCGACCGTGAGGTTCAGATGTGGCCCGCTCTGGTTCTGGCCGTCGCTTCTTAGGATATGGACCAAACGCACATTGAGTGCTGTTAGAAACTATGGACCAGAAAATATAACATGGGCATTATGTTCATCGGACGGTGCGCATGGTCGCGTCTGCCCTACAGTAACCTTGGATGGCTGCCGTTCCACGGCCCAAGCTGCCGACATTCATTACTAGGCCTCGCGGCTAAAAGGCGGCCGCCAAATGGCTTGAAGGCCACTGACGCGGAAAAAACTCCTCATGACAAGAACGAAGTAAAGTGTCATTCCCATCGACGGCGGACATGGACCTCGAACGGAAGGAAATGGCTATGGAAAGTGAGCGAATACCTTAACCATCCTAGCATTGAATCTTCCTTGGAAGAGCCACTTCGTTGTTTTGTACCCTACGTGGTCATCGATGACGTCTGACCGCACTCGAAGCAACGGAGTACACATTTCGTGGTCGTCCGAGTCCACTTGGATTCTTGGAAGGATATCAAAGACAAGCACGACACATGCATCGGTCAAGGTCATGATTGTCACCCACAAAGTTGCCGCGCCAACAGATAGCCGACAGCAAAAATCTTCACCATATTATCCAGTAAATTTGCAGGTTTGAACCAGGAAAACATGGGACACGAGTCTGGCAGATTGACGAATCTGGATATGTTTTGAACTTTTTCTCCACATACGACAAAGCAGACGAGAACTGGTGGTATTCCGCTTACTTTGGTGGTCGAGTTACATGTTTAGCCAACTTGGCTGCTAGTAACCCTGCTCCAATGCAATACTAACTATGTGACATAAGATGTCCCAAGTACCATCAATCAACCTTCCCTCCCCCCTATGACATCCCTAACGTACATGAGTCCCTAAGGCAATTCTCTCATTACTTTCATGGCCCACCATGCGATGACTTCATGATTTTTACGTCGTTCGGCGAATGGCATTTTGGCAACCTCAACCGACCTCTGGTGTTCCGTTCCACAAGTTTCTCAAAACTTCGACCACGCTCCAAAATGGTCGACGAAAGTGTCGCTGACCATATCGATGCTTTCATACCGTTCGGCCAGCTTCTTAACGACTCTCCACTTTTGTACGCAAACCGCGCACTATTCTCGAAGCCCCCCGACTTCTCGATGGAGCTTCTGGAATCCACCACTAGCGACGCAACCTCACACGCATCGCTCCACTCAAAAGAAGATGACCCAAATTATGCCCCATTCTCATTCTCAACATCATATATGTGTGCTCAAAACACGTGACACACACGACACTTGTCATCAAACAACACTTACTACTTACTTCAAACTGTCCATTTGACCTAAACAACCGAATTTTCTTTTGTCTCGCACCTGATCCATGTGAATCAGCTATGTTCCGCTTGGCGTAACATATCATCTCGTTACATTCACATGTAACGATTGTCAATGTAACGATTGATATCAGAGTGCAATGCCATTGACAGGCAACTAATGCATTAACTATCAATGTAACGATTGATATGTTCCGCTTGGCGTAACACTTGGTATCAGAGTGCAATGCCATTGACGGGCAGCTAATGCATGAACTACGAGGGCACGACTTTGCACGGGTCCACCGTGCATCTCCGCCGTTCAAAACATCACAAACATCTCGGCAAAAATGGTGAACACAGCAAGCGCACCCGGCGACGAGCAGCACTCCCCGGCAATTACTCCGGCAGCGGCGGATGAGGAGCAACAAAACTACGATCCTCTCTATTATTTCCAAGCGGCAACAAAAGATTTCATGGTAAAAGGTATGGAGCCGAATAACCTAGCAGCCAATATGGTGACGGATCCCTCGTGCTTGGCAAACCCTTCGCCCGCGCCGCAACACATTGGGTCGATGGGAGACACAAGCCGACAAGCACGAATGAACAAAGACCTTTACGAAATTTTGTCGGCTCTTGAGAGCCTTAATACCCATTTGCTCAAACAACTCAATGCAACAATGGAGGAGCTTCAACTTTCTCCTATAGGCAAAACAATGCTCATGGAGAGAGATTTGCAACTCACACATGAGCCCGAGATTCGGCCGACACCTCCCGAGCCATGTGATCATGCAAACTCCCAGTGACCAACGTTACGGATGTGACAGACGCGTTTGCAGGTGTACTTCACCGTTGGTAGGGTCAACAATGAAAAAAATAGAATTCATCTCAAGGCCTCGCCTTTTTGCGGCACAGCTTTCAGGTGGTGGTCTGACCTAAAGACCATCCAACAATAGGAGGAGATCGTTGGAGCTGTATCAACAGCTCTCGAGACCACTCTCACATCGTCAGTTGTAGGCTTTTGACTTCTCAAGAAGGTCAATCCAATGTCGCATGACTGTCTCACACCAGTAGGAACATGGAGGTACTTATGCACGCTACCCTCGCTTACTTTGATAGCTGAACAAGAATTCCAACACAAGGTACACACTGTAAGGTTTGCTGTTGTCGAGTATGGCAGAGTACACTCGACATTTCTCCAAAGTCATCACTAGCAGTGACTCCGCCGTCAAAGAACTATGTTTCTTCTACAATAGCCTGAAGCGAGATCTTCGGCGAGCAATCGCCATTTCCGATATACAATACAAATATTTGTGAATGATTAGAGTGGCTCACCTAATCGGCAGCACCGACTACAACTTTGAGGTGTAGGATTCCAATGGATGCCGATCCCAAAGCCACAATCCTTATGGTAGCATAGGAAATTCTTAGCATAAGGAAACATTGTCTTTGATTGAAATTGATGCTGTCAATCAGACAATCAACGGCTCTACTGTACTTGCATAAAACTATGTCATATCTTCCACGAGTGTCGCACGCGCCAACAACAAGCCAAAAATTGGACGAAGTCATAAAACAAGAGTGAAGAGTCCAAAAACGGCAAAAGGCAGGAGTATACAGCAAGGCTCTTGTCCAATCAGAAAAATCGGTGCCGACCAATCACCCATCTAACTGACTCACATCAGCGTAGGCCAGGGTTCCAGAGATTACAAAGACTGACGAGGGGTATAAGGATGACCAACTAGCGATAGTCCCACGAGTGCAACCGAGGGATTGTAAAAGTCATTAAACAGTCATGCAACTATTGGATAGAGAAGCTTCTTCCAGTTTTATCAGTAACAACATGGTTCTGGAGGAAGGTTTATACACCGAACTAGCATTCCGCACAAGAAAAACTGTAGATGGAAGACTGCATATGCGTCAACTTTACGAACCAGTACGCTACAAATCGGAGATGTGCACGGTGTCACGGTCTACGGGACTTGCCCAGTGAGCAACCAAAAAATCATCCTTGGCCAAGGTTTACTACACTAGCACAATTCACGGGATGAATGGAGGAGCGCAACAGTCTACATTAGTGTTAATGCAGGAAATTACATCTGCCTTTGGTCGAGCAACCCACAACGTAGTTGCGGTGATGGGAAACAACAGAGGTAGAAGCAGAGGTAGTTGCGACAACCACAAGATACCAACCAATATCTCAGGGCATGGTCAAGAGATACCTCGTTTGCAAAGCTCAAGCGTGGCTAATCCTCAAGGACGCAAGGGAAGATGAAAAATGGTAGCAGCACAAGCAACGGCAACGGCATTGGCATGTGAGAAGTTCAGAGCAGTAATAACAGATTTTAGAGAGCTCATGGACGAGTTTGAAGTGGTTTCTCCCGAAGACCCACCACGAGAATTACCACCGAAACACAAAATGGACCATCACATGGACCTGAAGCCTGCGAGCAGACTAACAGTGAAGGTGACCTACTAGATGAGCAATCACAAGCTGACCAAACTTAAAGAGCAGCTAGATTAGATGCTCGAGCCAAAGTTTATCCAACCCTCTACGACACTTTGTGTAGCACTATATTTTTTGTGAAAGGGAAACAGGAGAAATGTGGATGTGCGTGGACTACCAAGCATCGATCGACATCACCATCAAGACTCACTTCCCCTCCCACTAGTAGATGAACTTTTTGACCACTTCCATATGGCCAAAAGTTTCAAAACAATTGACCTACGCATCGGGTATCATATGCTCCGCGTATCTGAGAAGGACGTGAAGAAGACATCCTTGTACACCGGATACGTGCACTTCGAGTTCATGGTCATGCCATTGGACTCACAAACAGCCATGCAACATTTATAGCAGAAAAGAACTAATTGTTTTGCTCGTACCTCTACGACTTTGGCATCAGGTATCTCAACAACATCCTAGTGCACAGCCACCTTAGAGGAGCGTAGTGGACATGTCCAAAAATTTGAGTTCGAGGCTTTACAAAGCAACGAATGTTTCAGAAAACTCTTCAAGTGCGACTTCGGTCACCGTTCAATTGAGCCACATCATCAGCGGCAGAAGGATCACCATGGACGTGAAGAAGGTGGAGGCCGGTACTAATTGGCCGAAACCCACAAATGTTTGGGACATCCAGGTGGTCCTGGGATTCAACAACTACTGACGTCAATTTCTAAACGACTATGCCTGATGTCAGCGCCTCTCTCCAATCTCACCCAGAAAACCAGTGAGTGGAAGTGGGGGAACATCGAACCAGAAGCGTTTAACTATTTAAGAGACACTCTGACCTCCCTGCCAGCCTTGCGATTGGCCAATCAAATGATGAATTACATTATGGCCACCAATGAGTCCAATCAAGCTATGGGAGCCGTTCTCCTCCAAGGCAACGATGGTGGAGAAAAAACGGTCGCGCACAAGTCAAGAATACTACACAGGCTGATCCTCAACTACGCATTCCATAAAAGATAAATGCTTGCAGTTGTACACGCATTCAAGAAACTTATGTGTTAATTCAAATGCCGGCGATGCATCATCCGCATTGACCATCGCACCTTGAAATATCTCAAGATCCATTCAAGTATAAGCCATCGACAAACTTGATGGATGGAGTTCCTCGAGTCCAACTTCGATTACAACATCGAGTACCGGCCCAGGGAAAAAAATCAGACTTGATATTCACCATTAGTCCACGACCAATGATGAATATCAATCCGTTCCTCGTCAAACTAGATCCCTACCTCACGAGGCTGTTTGCAAAGGGTTACGAGAGTCTTGACGGGTATGACCAAGCCAAGTTTTGGTTTGACAACCCCTACTGGCAACAGTGACTCACTTGCCAAGTTTTTGTTCTACCAAAAAGGATTTACGATGAATAATTTTGAAGGAGTGCCACGACACCAGTCTAAGTGGGCTCTTTGGTGAGGACAAGACGCTCAAGAACATGGCAGAATAGTGCTTGTGGGAAAAAATATAGAAAGATGTGGCGGCCTTCTGTAAATCGTGCGACACCTGTCAGAGAAAAGAAATCTTGTTGCAAGCGGCCACCTGTTCTATTCCAACCCCTACTTGTTCCCATAGAACTGTGGGTCAGCATGTGCATGGACTTTGTGGCAGGACTACCCGCCACTCCTGAGGGGCATGATGCCATCCTCATTGTAGTTAACATGTTTTTCAAAAATTTCACATTAATTCCTGACAACGTCCAACATCACTGCAAAACGAAAAAGCTGGCTGGTTCAAAATCAGATTATACGGCTGCATAGTGTTACCATCAGCAGCAAAAGAGATGGCGGCTTCACAAGCTGGTTTTGACCAGAATTGATGAAAAGCTACAACATTCAGATCCAGTTATAGACGATGTTCCATCCTCAGACCGACAAACAAACCGATCAAACCAACCAAAAGCTTTCACAACTTTGTTGAACTTTATGCCAGGCACACGGCACTGATTGGACAGAAAACGTACGGACAGCCAAACTCGCAGACATCTCCGTCACTTCCACCACAATGGATAAAAACCCTTTGCAGGTGGTGGAGGACAAATTTCGTGCCACACCAGCAGGTTTGCAGAGTCAGAGTAACATTCATCCGGTTGACATTTATTGCCACGAACTGGCAAGCATGTGGAAGGAAACGCGCCAGAGCCTCACAAAGAGAAAATAAGTTATGAAACTGACAGTCGATTGACATCGCAGGGATGACGTATTCAGTGCTGGCCACCGCTTCCTCCTCAGCTTGGTGAATATCGAACTCTGAGGACAGGACTTTGCGAAGCTCAAACCCTGCTGGTTTTGACCGTTTGAGATCGAGCGAATGCAAACCTCAATCGTCGCTGGGTGACTCGTTGCATCGGCCGTGCCTCGGTATTCATCAGGGGGCAGTGGAGGAGACCAACGCAGAGACACTGACCTATCCCTGACCCTCAGCCGATGGCAGAAAGGCAGGCATGAGCAAACTGTTACCCATGGAGATTGTAGACCTGGACAGCCTGGCAGTGTAGGTGGGCACTGTGCTCAAAGGTGCCACAAACCGTGGCAGCAAGGCTGGAAGTTGTGCAAGAGGTGCTGTGGTGGCCAGGCTGCTGTAGAGGAGTTTTTTCTGAGGTGGTAAGACTTCCGAAGAGAATCATGCCAAGAAATCTCACAGACTGACCGAGATCGTCCATGAGTGCCACACCCGTCATTTACCGGCAATGGTTGTCAGTATCACTGTTCACAGGCCACATCAATCTTTGACTTGGATTACGTGACACCAGCTACATGTTCAGGAAACCTCATCTAAAGCAATGGCTTCTGATGTACGGAAAAAAGTGGGAGTACACCTGCAAGAGTGCATGAGATGGACTGAGTAATAATACTTGAATTTAAGTGGACACAAAATGTCTGTCCCACTACCATTTAAACCCTTGTTTCTTTCAAGTACTCTGTCTATCCATCATAGATAGGTTGCTTGAAAGTTTGAGGCTGAAAGGTGCACATATGAACTAGGAGGAATTGAAAGTTTTTGCAAAGCATCATGTTCAATCACGCGCCTCACCTTCAGATGGATGGATCGGCACCCCCGCTGCTGTGGGTAAGGTGCTGCTGAAGACTGTCGTAGTTGGCAGCAAAAGCCACAATAAAGGCGATGTTTGGAATCATTGTCGCCTGGTTCGCCGTGGGTTGGGTTGATGGGGGTTGTTGTTGCTGGTACTATGGCAAAGGGCCTGGAGGATGCGGATGGAGAGGCAGTGGGTGAGTCAGCTGGGTTATTGCAGGGGAACAGAACACGTGCAGGTTCTGGTGCCAATCTGCGTGAGGTTGTACGAAAGTCTTACCAGCGGGTGGTGGCGCTCCGCTCACTAGGCTGTCCTGTGCGGGGATTACCTATATCTGGCGGCCCTAAGATGGTGAGACAGAAACCACCGGAACAGTAAATCCTGGGGGGACCATCATGGAGGGGTAGGATCCCTACGTTGGGGTGAGATAGTGCTGGAAAGAGAAGTTGGAACTCGGGGGAGCTATACTGCCTGAGACGTGTGGGTTCAGGATTGGGGTGCAAATGTGGTTGGGTGGTATAGTCATGCCAGACTGTGGCATCCCAGGGCTGGGTACAGCATGGTGGGTAGTGGGGGTGCGGGGGGTTGCGGAGACACTATGGCTGCAGGCTGCTGCATCTGCTCTATCGATACAGTGGCGTTCGATGGGCATTGCTGGCTGCTCTGCCCTCCCCGGGCCTGTGTAACTGTGAGGTCAGCGTTGCGGATGGGGTCGAGACAGGCACCGGCTATCCCCTGGGGTCTTGCTGTGGCTGCTACACCCTGTATGTGGTGTACCCCATGGCTGGAGGGCCTTGTTCTCACGGCATCCCCAGTGTAGGTGGCTTGGCTGGAGTTTCCACCTCCCGATGTGTTATCAATGGTGGCTGCTACATCTGGTAGATTGCTTGCAGAAGCTGCTGCCTGCCAGGGGGAATCGCCTCCTCCACTCCTGCGGAGAACCGTGGCAGTACATGGAGGTGGAAAATTGGCCCACTTGCCCTGTTGGCCCCCCAATGCCTGCTGCTGCACCGGTACTCTGGGGAGAGTCTGCTGCGGCAGTTCTCCATGAAACCGCATTGTTGCGTTGTCCCGCTGCACTCGCTGCGCGGATGGGGCATGTGGTGCAGCATCTAGCAGATGCCCCTCCATTTCCGGTTCTGTGGCGCGGCATCGTAGTGCTCTGTGGCGGTACACCTGACCAGTTACTTCTTGGATGGGTTCCTCGTGGAGTTCGGCCATACTGCTCCCCTCGGGGAGTTCGGCCATACTGCTCCCAGCTCTTTCTCTTCTCTTCTTTGGTCATGTTGTGCTGTATCATGTCCTGTTGTGTTGTATTGTGCCGTATTGTGTCGTGGCGTGGTCTGTCGCTTCGTGTCGTGCCGTGTCGTATCATGTCATGTGGTGTTGTGTGGTGTCCTGTTATGTCATGTCATGTCGTGTCGTGTCATACCGTGTTGTGTTGTGTTGTGTTGTCTTATGCCATGGTGTGTTGTCTCGTGTCATATCGTGTAGTGTCATGTCATGTCATATCGTGTCATGTCGTGTGCTGTTGTATGAGTCTTGTTGTGTTGTGTTGTGTTGTGTTGTGTTGTGTTGTGGCATGTCGTTCTATGTTGTGTCATTTTGTTTTGTGCCGTGTAGTGTTGTGTTGTGCGTTGATATGGTGTGCTCCTTGCCATGAGTGCTGTTGATTGTAGTCACAGGTTCGACCACTAAAGAGTGGTTACACGGCTCATCTGCCTTCAGACTTGGATTCATTGGATCTTCCCATGCAAAATGGAGCTTTGAATTGCTCGATTTGAGTGAGTATTCAGAAAGGTAGCCTGGCCCAAAGTACAGGTGTTGAGGGGGTAGAATCTGGTACCCGCCATGGGTTGCGGGATAATCCACCGCCAGTGATCTAAGTTCCTCTCCAATGAGTTGCAAATGCACCACAACCATAAAGGTAGTGACCAGAGGGAAGTCCTTGACGAGGGTGAACTTCTCCTTCACTTTTGGGAAGGGTTTTTTTTTTGTGTTTAGCAAGTTTGTTGATGTTAGGTGTGGATAGTCAATTGTGAACTCCACCCACAGAACTCAGCGCATAGGCCAATGCACTTTCAAACATCATCAGAGAAAATTCATCGTAACAGAAATATCTGCCCCACCAAACCTTGCATCGCAAAACTGAGTACCTTCCTCTCACAACACCCTACCACATTTCTACTTGGAGACATTAATGCAAACTGCGTCCTAATAAACAGAACCCCAAAGGAAAAAACCAAGGACCAATTTCCCCTCACAAAATTCCTCACTGACCACAATCTCACCGACGCATACCGAACACTACATGCAAATAAACTAGAACTCACATACATCTCACCCAGCCACCACACTGCCGCCAGACTACACAGGATGTACCACTCCACCACAGTAGGCCATACGTTAACCCACGCTACACACCTTGCAATACCACGCCAACTCCCGGACCGTAAAGCTGCACCCAAACGTGGTTAACATGAGCGCCATGAGCCTCACAAAAACCCAGTGTTGCACAGGAGGACGAAGCACATCGAGATCCGTCTCCACTACGTGTGAGATTTGGTGGCAAAAGAAGGAGCCGCAATCGTGCACTACGGCACGAAGCGGATGCTCGCCAACGCCATGACTAAGGCAGAGCCCAAGGATAGGCATGAAACAAGCTGCATGGAGCTCGGTGTGTGCTGGTAGGTCTGAACTGCCTCAGGTTCCAAGGACAGGGTATCAAGGCTGGGGTACAAGGGGGAGATTGTTGACATGGTGTGCTCCTTGCCATGAGTGCCATTAATCATATTCCCTGGTTTGACCACTAAGGAGTGGTTGAACAGCTGATCTTACTTGAGATTTGAATTCCTTGGTTTTTCCATGCAAGATTGAGCTTTGAGTCGCTCGATTTGAGTGAGCATTCGGAAAGTTAGCCTAGCCCAAGTTACGGATATTGAGCTGGTGGAATCTGGTACCTGCCATGAGTGGCGGGATAATCCACCGCCTATGATCCAAGTTTGTCTCCAATGAGTTGAAAATGCACCACGGCCATAACGGTAGCAATCAGAGGGACCTCCTTGGCCTGGGTGAGCTTCTCTTTCACTTAAGGGCAAAGAAAGGCATTCCGAAGGGTCGTCGTCAAAGCACCTCCTGTTGGCTAGCGTGCAAGGCAAAGTGGGGGACTCCACCAAGGGTTACTTTGACGCCCGTAGCAAGGGCTCTACTGCTCCAATTTGGGCATCCTTGGATACATTGGAAGGCTATGATGACGTGCTATACGGATGTGATTTACATTCACTACGTTAAAAAGAAAACGTGCTTTGATTGAAGTGTATTGATTACTGCTCTTGACTGTGAACTTGGGTCTCCACACTCTCACTAGTGCCACACATTGGGTGCTCCAAAAGCCAAGAGCGTGCACTAGTAAAGGCTAGGCATCCTTGAGGGTGCCTCCACACCCACTAGAGCCACATTGTGTTGTGTTCTGTTGTGTTGTGTTTTGTTGTGTTGTACCGTGTCATGTTGTGTTGTGTCATGTCGTGTCGTGTCGTGTCGTGGCATTTCGTGTTGTGGCGTGGCGTGCGTGTCGTGTCGTGTCGTGTCGTGTCGTGTCGTGTCGTGTCCTGGCGTGTCGTGTTGTGTCATGTTGTGTGGTATCGTATCATGTTGTTTTTTGTCGCGTTGTGTTGTGTTGTGTCGTGTCTTGGGTTTCATATCGTTTCGTGCCATGCCAAGTTATCTTGTGGTCTATTGTGTCGTGTTATGTCATGTTCTATGGTGTTGTGTCATGTCGTTTCATGTCTTGTCGTGCTGTGTTGTGCCATTTTGTGTCATGTCAGTTCATGTTGTGCCATGTCCTTTTGTGTTGTGTTGTGTCATGTAGTGGTGTGTTGTGTCGTGTCGTGCTGTGTCGTGATATTCCATGTCGTGTCCTGTTGTGTCATGTCGTGCTGTGTCTTTTACTGTTGTATCGTGTTGTATCAGATCGGGTGGGGTCGGGTCAGGTTGGGTTCAGTCAGGCCGAGTCGGATCGGGTCGGGTTGGGACGGGTCAGTTCAGGTTGGGTGGGGTTGTGTTATGTCTTGTCATGTAGTGTCATGTCGTATAACTTCTTCTCCTGTAGTCTAGTCATTTTGTGCCGTTTCGTATCGTGACATGTCCTGTTGTCTTGTGTTGTATCGTGTTGTGTCGTGACTTGTTGTGTCGTGTCATGTTGTGTCATGTTGTGTTATGTTGTGTCGTGTCCTGCCGTGTCGTTTTGTGTCATGTCGTTTCATTTAATGTCCTGTTATGTTGTCGTGTGCTGTGTTGTATCATGTCATATCATGTCGTGTGCTGCTGTCTTTGTGTGCTGATGTGCTGTGTTTTTTTTTTTTTTTTGGCAGGTTGTATCATGCCATGTTGTATTGTGTGGTGTTGCATGGTGTCATGTTGAGTCGTGTTGTGTCATGCGGTGTTGCTTCGTGCCACATTGTGAAGTGTCATGTTGTGCGTTGCCGTTCCGTGCAGTGTTGTGCTATGGCGTGCAAACAATATTGTGCTACTTGGTTCTGTTTTATGGGTCCTGCGTCATGAGGAGCTGTCATGAGGAATCGTGTTCTGTCATGCCGTGTTGTGTGGCATCATGTCTTGCCGCATCGTGTCATGTTGTGAAGTTTCATGGCATGTTGTGTTATGTCATGTCGTATAGTCTTGTTTTGTGTCTTGGCATGTTATGTTGTGCCGTATGGTGATGTGCCATGTCAAGTGGTGCTGTGTCTTGTCGTATTGTGTCATATTATGTCTTGTTGTGTGATGTTGTATTGACTCAAGTTGAGTCGTGTCAGATTGGACTGGGTCGGGCGGGTTTGGGTCGAGTTTGGTTAGTTTGGGCCGGGTCCGGTTGGGTCTGGACGGGTCGCATTGAGCCAGGTTGGGTTGGGTTGGTGGGGTCTGGTCTGGTTAGGCTGGATCAAGTCGGGTCCGCTCCGGCCGGGTTGGGTCAGGTTGGATCTTGTTGGGTTGGGTCGGGTCGCTCCGGCTGGGTTGGGTTGGGTCATGTCGGATCCGGTTAGGTCAGGTCGGGTTGGGTCAGGTCGGGTCGGACCGGGTTGGGCTGGGCCAGGTTGGGTCGTGACATGTCATGTCATGTCGTGTCATGTCGTCTCGTGTCATATCATGTTGTGTCATGTATTTTCATGTTCTTTCGTGTCGTGTTGTACCATGTCATGTATTTTTGTTTCAAGTGGTGGCGTGCCGTGTCGTGTCATGCCATTGCTTGTCATGCTGTGTTGTGTCGTGTTATGTTGTGTCATGATGTGCCATTTCCTGCCGTTTCGTGTTGTGGCCTGTCGCATCGTGTCATGTCATGTTGTGTCATGTCGTGTCATGTTGTGTTTTGTGTTGTACTGGTGTGTGATGTCATGCAGTGGCGTGTCGTGTAGAATCGTGCTGGTTGTGTTCCGTCGTGCCATGTTGTGTTGTGTCCTGCAGTATCGTGACTTTTTGTTTTGTGTCCTTTTGTGTCATGTTATTTCGTGTCGTGTTATGTTGTGTTGTGTCATGTTTTGGTGTGTTGTGTCATGTCGTGTCATGTCGTGTCGTGTCGTGTCGTGTTGTTTTGTGTCGTGTTGTGTTGTGTCTTGTCGTGTCGTGTCGTGTTGTGTCATGCCGTGACGTGTCTATTGTGATGTGCCGTGCTGTGTCGTGTTGTGTTGTGTTGTGTCGTGTCATGCTATGTTGTCCGGAGTTGTTCCATGCCATTCAATAGTTTGCCGTGCTATGTCATGTTCTTTCGTGTTGTATTGTGCCATATTGTGTTGCATTGCGCCAGGACGCTGTGTTGTGTTGTGCCATGTCGTGCCATGCCGTGCCGTGCCATGTCGTTTTGTGTTGTGATGTCCCTTAGCGTACATAGGCGCTACATCCCTCAGCCCTTTGGTACGTTCAATATATGATGGAGAAGATGTTGTAGATTTTTCCTGAAACACTCAAGGTTACACCGTCTTTCCATGGACTGTTCAAAAACAAGGTGTGTTTCTTTTCCCACACAGCAATGCTGTGCCACCACCCAATCTTATGCTTTCACAAGAAAATACAATCCATTCTGTGAGAGTTGATGTCAACATCCAACCAGCCATCCACAAGCTGTCACTTGCATTTGAAGCAAGACCTGAACCATGCGATTTGCACTTTGTTTCTTTCACTCATGGTACAAAGCACTGCTTGTGACATTCTCTTGCTTCTTATGAACACCGTTTGAGCTGCAGAATCTTGTGGGGAAATCAACTGACTGGCAGCATCCCAGATTCCATTGGTGCCCAAACAAATCTGAAGGACCTGTGAGTGCTGGTGGTGGCAAAGAAAGAGCACTAATGGTCTATTTGTCAACAATATATGTGTGGCTAACTGTGCTGCTTGCCATCTGTACATTGTTTGTGATTTGTACGATGAATATCAAGTTTCAACATGCTGTCACTCCATAAAATCAACGGAATGACAGTCATAAAAATGTTCCACACAGGTCGCTAGTTCTAGAATGTTTGTGAAGGATGTGACTCTCATGGATTATCTGCAAGGCTCCCAGTGGAATGTGTACCCTGGCATCAGAAGGAAGGAAAGGTGTAGGCCGTGACATGTTGTTGGTCAATTGCATGTTTCAAGTTTCTGTTTCCACACATCACTGATTACATGCTTTCACAAGCAGAAAGGACCTACCTTGATTTAATTTAGTGCCCGTTGTATTGGGCCGGATGAAAACGGGCCGAATAAAACGGTACTCCAAGGACCTTAAATCCTGTTTTTCAGGGCCCTAAAAACAGGGGGGGGGGGGGGGGGG
>SZWC01000057.1:577269-589821 GCA_023375785.1 Penium margaritaceum | reverse complement strand
GGGGGGGGGGGGGGGGGGGGAGACTGCGCTTTCTGCTGCTGCTGCTGAGCCCGCTGTACTTGCTGCTGCAACTTCACTTGCTGCTTCTGCAGCGCCTGCTGCACCTGCTGGTGTTGCTACTCCTGCTGCTGCAGCGCATTATGTTGCTGTAGCGTCTGCTGCTTTTGCTGCGCCGCCTGCTGGGCCGCTGCCTGCTCGTGCCGCACCTTACGTCACAGCCTACTCCTCCTGCCGCTGACGTGTTTGCCACCAACTACTTAGACCATGAAGGAGGCGTCAGGGTCTGATGGTCGATAACCCTTAGGCATTAGGTGCAAGTTGGATACTGGTTACAGGTACAAGTAGCTTGTTTTATCAAGGGAGGAGAGGAGTAGGCAAGGGCCGGCACTAGCTGGCCAGACGGTGTAAACACCATGTACATTGCTCACTGTATTTAACCAGTGATAACCTGTGTTTTCAAGCTCTAGCTTCCAGAAATCTCCAACTCTATCTTTCCGTGGCGACTGTGCTCTCCAGACAAAAAGTATAATCTCCAGAGCGCACACACTCTCACAACTGGTATCCGAACCAGAGCCACACGTTGGGCAGAAGCACTACCAGAGCTAAAAATTCTTCAAAGAGCATAAGGAACTGAGTACGCCGGACAACGATGAGGCTAAACGAGAGGGAGATTGCTGGAACAGACATCAAAGCCAACGCACAAGCCAACACCAGAGAATTTTATGTATGTTTTGAGAGTGTCCACACGGCCTATCGTGCCTGCGCAGTAGACAACGGGTGACTTCCACGCACTTCCAAGACATACGATTCTCACCCCGGATGGCCGAATTGCTGCCAAAATGCTGCCAAATCTTTTCCAAGGATCTCCAATGGCCAAAAGTTGTTAAGAGTCATGGAGCAGGCACTGTCGCAGATTTCAGAGCAGCTGGGAGCCCTTAAGCTAAAGAACGAGCAGCTCAATCGGTAGATGGCTGACCTGCAGGACCAGACTAACAATAGAAAGGTTCTGGTATCCCAGTCAAGAAGTCCACCAAGACCAAAGCCGATGGTTTCCGAACAGTTCGATCCCTCAGTGAAGGGTGCAAGCGTTCAGACCTGGTTGTTTTGAATGAACAGCTACGTTTTGGCTCTAAGTCACCCTCTAGAGGAAGATGGTGTATGTATGTCCTTTGTAGTGACACTATTACATAGAGTAGCATTCGAGTGGTGGAGGTAGCTGAATATACAAGACACTCAAGGTAGAGGTGGGGATTAAGGCTCCACACAGGATCCTAGGATCTGGGGATCTTATCTGTGAACCCGGATCTGGATCCGGATCCGGGGATCCGGATCCTTGATCAAGTTTCGATCCGGGATCCGGGGATCTTTTCACCACTGGTAAAAGAGGGGAAAATGGGGTTAGGAGTATGAAAATGCAAGGTATTCTCCTCGCTCAGCCTATAGGATCCGGAAAAGATTTAGGTATCCCTAGGATCCGGGGATCTTTGATTGGATCCGAGGATCCGAATCCCTCCTCGGATCCGGAACCGGGGATCAGGATCCAACCTGGGATCCGGGAATCTTACCCGGTGTGCACCCTTGGTGGGGATGCATCTGTACAACATGTTGTGTTGTGGCAGCAAGGCATGGGACAAGCTGAAGCGTGTGTGTCGACGACGTGGAAGTAGTTTGAGCAGGCCATAAGAGATCGGGATGCTCTTGTGAACGCCTCCATCATCGCACACAAAAAGATGAAACAGCTGAAGTAGATGGGCTTGGTACAAGAGTACACACGTTGTTTCTTTGCATTGTGCTGAGAGATTGACAACATAAGCAAGCTGGAGGTGGCAGACAAGTACCATGATGGCTTAAAGGAAAAAATTTAGCGCACTCTGGCACTAAGTGAAATCACGGAGTTTGAGGCGATGGTGGCCAATACTGAGCGCGTTGAGGTGCTACGCTACCATCGAGGGGGTTTCCCCGAGAAGTAAGAGAGTTTTCAACATTGAGCAAAGCACCAACATAATGACCCTTTGGAGATTGATGCATTACAAGGAGGCCGGCAGCAGATTAAGATACACGGAGGGAACTTTTGGATGTGCATGGAGCCTATGCACCACAAGAGAGATTGCAAGAAGAAGCAGCAGGGAAACGACAACCAACAAAGAGTGACGGATGGCCAACTGCTGGAAAAGATTTGTCCGCATGAGTGAACACCGGCCCCAACAGTCCTTTGACAACCTGGGAGCTGTTGAGTGTATCGCTATTGATTGAAGGGAGCAGAAGCGTTCTTAGAATCATCCTCAAAACCGGACTTTCATCGGCTGGTTTTACAGATGGCGAGGGGTGCCAGACTCGCTGCCAGATTCAAGCATTGTTGGATTGCGACGCCTCACACTAATTCTTCGGCAACAAAACTGCAAAAAGGCTGACGCTTTCACGGCTACCTGGAAAGCCAACTAAGGCCAGTTGGTACAAGGGGAGCTGGAGTGCGGGTTTCCTCACGAATCTTTGAGGGTTCGTTTGGACTAGCTGTCGTGCATGGTGAAATTTTGCACGAGCCCAATGGATGCCTACGACGCTATTCTTGGGTGTGATTGGCTGCACTGGTGGAATCATGCTATGGATTGGGTACACATTGAGGTGAACGTGAAGATTTGGGAGAGCAGATTGTTTCACTGTTATTGGCTGAGAAGAAGGACTCAAAGGCAGGCAAGGTGCTGTAGTTGAGTTACATGCAACTAAAGCACTGTCAGCGTAAGGGGGGTCAAGTGTAACTTGTGTGGGTATGGTGGAAGGCAGCCACTGAAGAGGTGGAAGCATTGGTATGAAAAGCAAAGGAACAAGGAGAGCAAAAGAAAGTACCAGAGGCAGGGCTACTGGAAGATACCAAAGGAGTTTTTGATAATTATGGGAACGAGTTTCTTGCTCAACTGCCAAAGGGGTTACCACGGAAACGAGACATTGACCACAAAATTGAACTGGTTCTTGGAGCGACTCAAATAGTGCCTTGTGCTTGTTATATGAGCAACAACGCGCTGGGAGATCTCAAGACTCACTTGGAGGAGCTAAAAGAGCAGGGGTTGATCAGGCCACCAGTGTCACCCTATACTACACTTTCCTCTTTGTAAAAAAAAAGAGAGGGAAGCTCTGGATGTGCGTGGACTGTCGTGCACAGAACAACATAAGAATTCAAGAACAGGTGCCCTCTGCCAAGGGCCGAGGAGCTGTTTAACCTATTGACGGGAGCAGAGTAATTTAGAAAGATTGACTTGTGCTCGGGGTACCAGCATATCTCCATTATGGAGCAGGATGTGGAGACGACAGCGTTTTGGACGCGGTACGGCTATTGTGAGTGCCTCGTGATGCCGTTTGGGTTTGACCAATGCTCTTGTAACATTTGTGTGCCTCGCGAAGAGGATCTTCCACCCTCATTTGGACCAGTTTGTGGTGGTGTTTGTTGACAACATCCTCATCTTCTCTTGAACCTTAGATGAGCATCAGCGACACTTTTAGCACATTTTGGACATTCTTCAAAAAGAGCAGCTCTTGGTGAGGCTCTCCAAGTGTGAGTTTGAGAAGCGATAGGTGTAATTCCTTGGGTATATTGTGAGCGGCAAGGATGTCTGCATCGACCAAAAAATGGTAAAAGCAATACAATAGTGGCCGATACCGAAGTGTGTACGTGACATCTAGGTTTTCCCGGAATTTGTCAACTACTACCTGAAGTTCATCCAAGGGTAGGCAGAAAATGGTGCGCTGTTGACCCCGCTACTGAGGAAGGATCACCAGTGGGAATGGGGTGTAAAGGAGCAGATGAGCTTTGAGGAGCTTACATCTGCCATGTATGGCAATCCAGTCCCGGTGCATCCAGACTCGTCCAAAGAGTATGTCATGGCAAGAACGACCAGAAGAGTTTGCACGAGCTCAAATCTGCCATGTGTGACGGTCTAGTCCTGGTGCATCCGGACCCATTCAAAGAGTATGTCATGGCGACAAACACAAGCGACCATGCCATTGGGTGCTGATGCAAGACCACGGAAGGGGGTCGCAGTCTATTGCCTACGTGTCGTACAAGCTCTGAGGTGCGGACCTGAACTACGCAATCCACAAGAAAGAGATGTTGGCTGTGACCCATGCTTTCATGCACTATAGATGCTACCTCGTGTCGTGCTACTGTGTAGTCTTCACGGATTATTATGCCGTGGAGTACCTGAAGGCGGACTCAAACCTGAGACATCGGCACACTCGCTTGATGGAATCATTGGAAGGATGTTTTGAACTCAAGATCAAGTACAAGCCTGCGAAGGTGACTCAGGTTGACCCTCTGTCCAGGAGGCCGGATATGATCCTCAACGCCATCTCAATGTTTATGGGATCTCCTGTTATGCATAGACTGGTCACCAAATGGCCAAGTGGCATATGCACGTGCCAACGCATGCTGAGAGGTAAGCCACGAGTATGCTTGTGTGTATTAAGTGATTTCAAGAACACTGAACTACTCCCACTCCCCCCCCCCCTCCTCCCCATGGTACATGCCTTCACACTGTGACCCCCTCTACCAGCGACACATAGGACAACCACACACATCCAGACAAGGTGTGCACAGCATCTCACCAAACCACATGTTCAGCAAGATTCCAGCACAGACTTTGCCACCATGAACGCTTTGCAGAGTCTCTCAGACACAGCACTCATTCGGGCAGGAAAGGTGCTCATACCAGCCGCTCAGCTTGCCAGCAATGCACGTTCCGCAGAAATCTGAGCACAAATTGCAAACCTAAGCTGCAGAGTCAAGAAGTGGGGTGCGACGGGGAGGCTTTGGTGCATGTTGGTGCTTTCCAGGAAGACACCTCAATTTGTACAAGACCAGACACCTTGGTCAGGTGCTTCTTTTGGGTTGAAACCAAAAAGGTTCTTCAGAATTCACCCAACAAAGTGTCTTTGTGTCGAAGAACGATTGGAGCCTTCTCTGACGTGTTGGCAGGGATCCAATCTTTCCAGCCAAAGCATTTTTGGACCTCCCCCCACTTGGCAGAGTTTTTTTCTTTGGAACAGACATGACAATAATTCACAGGGTCAGATGAAAGCCCCAACAACGATGCTCTTCATCTGTTCTATTGCCAGAGGACGAACTTCTTTTGGAAGGTGTTCCAAGAGGGAGCATATGGCTTCCCCCATTGTTTAGTTTTCCCTGGAAGGGGACGCATCATCCTGTGCAGGGAATAACGGCGACAGGCCATTCAGTTTTCTGCCAATTATACCTCAACACAGTCACCCAACGCCTCTTCATCAACAAAAACAGATCCTTCAGGGTTATGGTGATGGCTGGGTTCTTACAGGTGCTGTTGGAGTGCAAACCAGATGCAGAGGCAGGAGACTCAGAGAGCTTGACTGAGTCCATCTGGCTCGTCTTCCTTGAGTAAAACAAGAATGAGAGGTTGCTAAAAAATGTGTGTAAGGTGGGCCTCAAATCAAACCTATAGAATGGGTAGAACTGGCTTTCATATTTGTCTGTCAGCGTACATTGCTTGGGTAACAGGTCTGCCATCCAGAGCACGCATTTGAAATTTGTGCAGACCTTGCGCTTGAACACTGGCAAGAACCTGGCAGGACACGTCTGCAGGCATCTGCTTTATGAGTACGCCAGCAGCAACATAAGGATGACAGACCTGCTGTGTCACATGACGTTGGAGCATTTTCCACGTGAGAATTTGTCGCCGTGTTTCTGTCATGGGTTCAGCCTTATAGTGTAGGCTGCGCTACAGACATACACTGTGGTGGATGTGTGTATTCCCAGAGTGCGGATGGTTCTGGGTGGCTGTCTTCAGCTTGGCGTCCTTGCTGCATGAGGTGAGGGGTCTTTTGAGGGGGATTGGGGACAAGTTGACGGTGAATATTGCGGCACAGTGGAGGAACATGTACAAAACGCTCCATGCCTCCACTGCGACTGCGACCACTTTCACAAAGTTGGAGATGAGACAACCACACACAAGGGAGTCTTTTAGCCTCACAATGAAACAGCCCGCCGCAGTGCTGAAGGTCATCGCGCTGTTCTGCAAGGTCAGCACTTGGGTGGATGGGGAAAAGTACACAACGCTAGGGTGCATGGTGCATGACTACTGCCCATGGGCCGCACACTTGGACTCTTTTCTGAGAATCCCTGTTGAGCTGAAGCTATTGCACGTCCCTGAATGCTGGGCGGGCCAGGGTGATAGAGTACTTTGAGTAGCTGAGTGCTGTCCCCTTAGCTGCCACCGTAGTACACCCCAGCCTGCGCCAACAATTATTCAATGAACAGGCTCCCGCGACAATGCAGATGAGCATGGAGGTCACCCACGAGAAGGTGAATGGCTGCATGGAGCCCTACATCAACCAGGCATGGTAAGGAGAGGGAGAAGGATGCGGAGCAAAAAGAGGTCGCAGCAACAGCCTCACGCAGTGGCAGCAGCAGCAGCAGTGGTTCCACGGCTATAGGGGCAGGAAGCAATGCCAGCACGATGACAGGCAACTGGCAGGTAACCGTCCGTGGAGCACAACAGTCTGCAACCAGATGCGGAGGCCGGGCATAGGCTAGCCGCAACCTACACTTGCACCTATCCTCATGTGTTGAGACCAACGCACAAGGATAGCACAACTGCGCCAGTTCCACACCCTCCATCTTGGTTTCACGGAGCTCGCACCACACTTCTAATGGCGCGCTAAGCGCATTCATATGTCCCTTAGGACTTGTGGCGGGACCCAATTATGAGAAGTTGACGTCATCATGATGGGTTCACCTTTGGACTAGGTGAAGCTCTTCGACCGTGTGGCCCTTATAAGCTGTCTGAGTGATGACAGCTGTTTCCCTCAACTTGGTGCTGTTCTCTCGAGGCAGCTTTGGCTCATGAGGCTGCTTTCACCCATCAGCAGAGTCCACTTTTTGTAGCAGTGATAGCGACCCCTCTGATGCCTCTGAGTAGTTCACTATCCACACCTCCATCGGTTCCTCCTCTTCCCCTCCTAAACTGAGCATCCAGACTCGGGACGTTGTGGTAGCCAAATACGGGAACAAGGGTAAAAAGAGATGCGGCAAGGGAAAGCAGTAGGATTAGCAACAGCGGACAAGCAATGGTCACGGATGTTCTGTCCACAAGTAGACCTGTGGGAATGCTCACCTATACACACAGTACAAGAAGATCCTTGACTGTCCAAGGATCATGTACGGCCAATGGGTGATGCACAAGCAGCGGATGTCCTCCGCTGACACATAGGCTGGTCATGCCGCTATCATGATTGCGACAGACGTAACTGCTTCACCATGTAGTGGCAGTAATATGGACCCTCATGATTGAATGATATCATCAGGCAACAGTGGTGATATGGACCCTTAGGATCGCACAATGGTAGAGCTTCATTAGCTACTGGAGCTTTGTACTCAAAGAGGTACGAGTGTCCTATCACAGCCGTGTGGTCCCTAGCATGTGATCCCTAGATTATATTTCATAGAGTGTCTATTGCCCGTGATGATGATTAGGGGAGTTGAGCCGGCTTGTGATGAGGATGGACCTCAGAGTACCGGCTGGCTGGACGAGTCATTAGTCCCTGCTGTCTGTTGTTGTTTTGAGTCTTTTAATGAGCTTCTAGTAGAGGTAGAATCTTCTTTGGCATATTTTTCAGTGTCGACAATAGGTCGTGAGGCAAGTGTCATCTGGATCACTGACTCCGGTGCCATCCTTCACATTACGTGTGATCATAGTGACTGCATCTTGCTCCGTCCCGTTGTGTTGGTGTTTTCAGCTCACACAGAGTCTTTTGGCCGTTCCTTGTCCAAGAAGTTGGGGTGGTGCAGTTCAGTGATCCGTCTTGCCCCTTTTTAATTTCCTGTGTGCTCTTTGTCCGTGTTCCTCAGCTGACCCTGCTCTTCTTTGTTTATTCATGCACCAAAATATATCACACTGTTGAGCACTATATTGCTCTCTTGACCCCCGTACCATAGTTCTTCTTGCTTCTGTTGTTGATGACCTCTATCGCATGTCTCTTTATAATCCATTTGCTTCTTCTCCGTCTTACATGCTTGTTTGTCACCGGTGTTCTCTGACCTGAGCACCAGCGCTTGTTGCATCGGCGCCTCAGCCAAGTGAGTTCAGAATTTGTGTCCAAACTTATTCAGACTTAGCCAGCCCTTTGTCTTGATCCACCTTCCTTTGAGAAACAGCCCAAGACTGATAAATGTTTCTACTACTAGGGTACCATGCATTGGTCCACCAACTCTGACTCCACTTCCAGGGCACTGCATCCACAGGAGTTGCTCGACTTAACCTTGTTGGTCCCCTTGTGGTTGAGTCTCTCTTAAATCAGGGTGGGTATGTTATCACCACAACGTTTCACTTCACCTGGATGCGGTGGGTTTATAGCCTCCACCACAAGAGCAATGTCACCCTAGCAAACAACTGGTAGCTGGTGATGGCACATCGCTAGTCTTGTTGCACCCTTCATACATTCCCTTGAGGTCGGATTGTGGTGGCAAGTTCTTAGACAAGATGGACACATCCTCTTCTGAACATGGTATGAATCACCTGCTCTCTACCCATGCTACACCATAGACAAACAGCGTGTGCATGCATCGGAATCGCACCACGGAGGATACAATCTACGTCGTATAGTATTAGTGTGGAATTTTGGATTCCTTTCCAGTTGAGGGCTTCTCCTACATGACGCATGTCTGGAGCTGCCTATTTCATGGTCCCCTTCCGGATCACGTCACACTGTACAAGCTCTGGTTTGGTCGTCGCGCCAATCTCCGTTTAACTCCCATATAGCGGTCCTTGACCTGGGTCAGGTACACCGAGAACTTGAAGGGATCAAATCTCTTCGCTTGTGATCACTTGTGTGCCTTTCTAGAAATCTCCCATGGTCAAAGGCCTAGCACTTTTGGGACTTTCTTTGTCATTGCATTCTCGAGTATCGAGACGCCAACCTCTTTGAGGATATCACCTAGCGGGATGTGTCCAACATTCTGTCACTGGCCGCCGCACACGTTCCCAATCGTGTGGTTCCCTAATGGATTGGGAAATTTTAGTCATGCAGATGGGTTTGTCAGGGTCTCCTCTCATGTGGTGCGGACTTTAGGTGCCATCGATCTGGCTATCATGTCTTTAGATCCGGTAGCCTCATCTGTTCCCTCTGAAACACGTGATACCGTGTCATCATCTATCCCGTACAGCACACTTGATCTAGTCCCTGTGTTCGTTCCCTTAGCACACTTGATCCTGCGCCCATGACAATATCCCATGTCACACCTAATCTTGTGCGTGCACGTGTTTCCCCTACGTGCAAGCAAACACCTGCCCATGATTCTGATGTACCATCTCCACCCCCCCCCCCTTTACCCAAAACCTTCTTTTGCTCACGTTGTCTGGGACAATTGGTCTATATTGCTAGATGGGTGCCGCATGGATGCTGCAAAACATGATGCTCCTAGTCTGAATCATAGCTGTTCCTCAAAGAAAAATGATANCTTGATCCTGCGCCCATGACAATATCCCATGTCACACCTAATCTTGTGCGTGCACGTGTTTCCCCTACGTGCAAGCAAACACCTGCCCATGATTCTGATGTACCATCTCCACCCCCCCCCCCTTTACCCAAAACCTTCTTTTGCTCACGTTGTCTGGGACAATTGGTCTATATTGCTAGATGGGTGCCGCATGGATGCTGCAAAACATGATGCTCCTAGTCTGAATCATAGCTGTTCCTCAAAGAAAAATGATATCCCCAAAGAAACATCGTCCACAAAATTGTGCTGGCCCAAAAGGGACTAAGAGGTCGTAGAAACATGTCCAAGGCATGACCCAAAAGTTTTGTTTCTTTTCACACTAGAGAAGAAAAACCACGCATATTCGCTCGCGGGGCCCAACAAAGTGGCTATGTGTACAACCCCATAAATGAGACCGTACTTGGTTTCTTGTTTCTATAATCATGCACAAAGAAAATTTGTGCACTAACGGGGATGCTTTTTGCATGGATTCCACATGACATAGTCTGAAGAACTGAAATGCATAGTCACAATGGATTGATTTGTCTGTCAGGATTCAACCATGTACATTTCAATGATCCATCAGACTCGCACAAAGATGTCATGGTGGGGTGCTGAGATAAAAACATGAACTCATGGCTCAGCAGCAGCCATTTGTTTCCATACAGTACACCAAAGTGATCCCTTGTAATCTGTAACAGTTCTTGATGGCGTGACCAGACATCAAATCAGCTGCAATGCAAGGATATGCTCTGCATGTCAGCACACTGAACGCAGCACTTGCAGGAGTTGGAATAACTTCTGCTTCTTTGCCAGAGTTGCATTCAGGTTGGCACAAACTCTGACAGAGCCCTTTCCACAGTATCAATATCGGGCCTTCTTGATGAATTGAATCCAGAGCAGTTGATTCCAATCTGCAGAACGTGTTCCACGGCCAGCAAAGGAAGATGGGACTGTCGGAGCGTGGGATCCAGGACAACATCCAGCCATACAGGCGCACCACAATACCTTTCCTTCACAGACAGAACCCATGCCCGGAGTGGTGTGGTAGCTTTCTTCTGTGAGGTAAGGATAGTTGAGCCCACAACAGGGCACTTACCACCATTCACGTCTGATAACCTTGGTGGCATTGCTCTTGCTGCCACAGTGGGATCGGCAGCGTTGCTCACAATGTTGACATGCTCTTGTCCAAGGGAAGTGAGCTCTGGAAGTGCTGTGACTCATGCTCCCAACAATATCTGGGCTAGAACCTGTCGCAGGCTGGAGTTTGGCCATATGCTGCAGATCCTCGTGGCTTTCCACAACCACTCTTCTCCCCGTGAACAGCTCCAGGAGAAGGATGCCAAAGCTGTGCACGTCTGAAGCTGTGGTGAGCCTCAACATTGTCCAGTACTCTGGGTCAATGTAGCCCGGAGTCCCCATTCCTGGTGTGTATACACTCCCCTGCTCTTCCAGTACCCTCAGGAGCCCAAAGTCAGCAACTTTAGCCCTGTACTCTGCATCAAGGAGAACGTTGTCCAGCTTAACATCCCGATGCACTATGGGATGCTGTTGATGATGCAGATACTGTAGGCCACGGGCGATCCCACACGCAATGGTGAGACGTTGCTTTAAGGACAGTGCATGCTTGGGAGTGTGAATTGTAGAACAAAGGGTGCCATTCTCAACAAACTCATAGACCACAATGCGCTCCTTCTTCTCCACGCAATACCCAAGAAGGCTCACTGGGTGCGGATTGGAGAGCCTTGAGATCCTCACGACTTCCTCTTTGAAGATGTTGTCCACGCGGCTGCCACTTTTGATGGACCGTTTCACAGCCCACTTCTGGCCACCCGGTCCAAAACCCAGGTAAACTGTGCCAAAGCCACCTTTTCCAAGAAACTGCGCATCGCTGAAGCTGTTGGTGGCTCTGCACAGCTCTGCCAGTGTCATGGGACAAAAAAGATGTGCTTGCCAGTCAGCCGTGCCTTGTTAGAGCGTTACATCTGCCTCTGGTGATCCGGATCCATCTCGGCCTAGTGGACTGAGGCCGCTTTCAGCCCCAGCATGGCGCCTGCTGTGCTTGCTTGAGTTCCTCTTCCAGTACATGAAACCCACAGAGAAAACCAAAACCAGGATGGCGAACACCAACATTGTTGTCAAACTTACAGTCCAAGGTGCACCACCACCACTGTTGTTGTTGTTGCTGCTGCTGCTGCTAATGTTCAGCCCACCTCCGCCTACGCACAATCAAACACCAGAGAAGAAATGATTTGGTAGGGTGCAACGTGCTGCCTTGGACAGATGAGCACGAGGTTCTTTTGCGGATGAACATAGTCGGTGCAATGAATAAGCATGAGCTATTAAAATGAGTGAATGTGATGTATTTTCTACAATCACGTCATGCATTCAAAGAGAGAACAAAAAAATGCCACAACGTACTGGCACAACCACATGATATGTTTTGGATGAATGAGCCTGAGGCTGAACTTGAACCTGAGCCTGAGCCTGTCAAAAGAGTTTCTTTAGACAGGATCTGCCAGTATGTTTTTTACTTGTGTCAAGACTAAGAAGAAGAATGCCCAGCAGAAGATGCATGTTCCCCAACAGTTCCGTACAGAAGTTGAAACTATGCTCTTGAACATCAGTGCATGGCCATCCTTCAACTCTGTGTCTTCTTTGTGTTCCCAGCTTATCATTGGGAGATTGTGTCATCGGAGCCCTCAAGTCTCCAACAAGTTCCAAGTGCATAGGCTAGCGGCCACCTACGTTGGCATCTTGGGTGGACACAGCCAATTTTTGTCATGGCCAGAATGTTCTACAGCAACAGGATGGACGGCATGCATGGCACACAAAACAACTACATGTACTGCATGTACCAAGAGGTATAATTAATCGACGCACTTCTATGTACTGTATGTATTGTTTTTACGTCCTTAAGAACTGTCTAGACAGATATACTAAGGTGTATACATATGTGTGTAAATATTGCAAAGGAATACTACATTGATGAGAAAGTACAGAACCAGCCCCCCTCTCTCTCTCTCTCTCTCTCTCTCTCTCTCTATCTCTCTCTC